>JACEFZ010012046.1:0-337500 GCA_014155875.1 Cepaea nemoralis | reverse complement strand
TGGTTCGCTATTATTTTAATAAGCCCCCCCCCCCCTCCCCCTTCAAATTGTTAAGGGTTGCGTGTGTTATCCATAGTCTATGTTTTCGATCCCTTCCCCCCCCCCCTCTGCCGTGCGTCCACCTTGACGAGGTAGAGGGGCTTGAGCGTTCCAATGACCCAAAGAGCTATGCCGACGGTAGCACAGCTACTGGTAGGGTCACCCATGTCGGACAGGTCAAGGGCGAGGGACCGGACGAAGAGACGTACAAACCTGCTGCCTTGCAGGTAGACTGGGGGACAGTCAAAGGCTAGGGAAAGCATCCAGAAAAAGTGCTTGTCGAAATCGGATGTACTGAGCCACAGGCTTGACAAAGAAGTGCAACGTAACTTTAGCATTCATGATGCACAATGCAAAATTAATCGTTATGGTGCTAATCCCGTGAAGTCCCATCAGGCGGTGATAGTGCCGGGCCCCCTGCCTCGAGGGGGTCCACCCATGACTACTGGTGGTCACCTTCCCCTTGTGCTGTGGAGTCAAGGCACAGAGGAGTAGGTTAAGAGCTATTGACCAAATACCCCGGACACTCAACATACTACAGTGGAATGCAGAAGGAGTTTATACAAGAAGAAAGCCTCCCTAACACAGCGTCTTCATAAAGATAGAATAGATGTGGCATGCATTCAAGAGACACACCTCAACGCCAATCGCACATTTTCAGTCGAGGGATATCAGGCCACACGTTTCGACCGCAAAGGACACAAAGGAGGAGTTGTAATACTTACACGAAATACAATACCTTGCAGCGAAGTATCTGTGATCTCTGACAACCAAACGGAAATTATAGGTGTTGATATAATGATAAAGGACGTGAAAATAAGAATTTACAATCTGTATAGCCCGGCAGATAAGGATCTTACACTCTCAAACATGGAAATAATTGACACAAATTGCATTGTTGTCGGAGACTTTAATAGCCGTTCAGAAAGATGGGGATACCCAGATAGTGACAAAAGAGGAGATGAAGTGGAGGACTGGGAAATAGACTCAAATCTCCATCTACTAAACAAAGCGGATGACACACCGAGCTTCTACTCCAGAAGATGGATTACCACTTCTACTCCAGACTTAGCTTTCTGCACAGGAGACATCCTCCACAAAATCGATCGCCATGTGCTGGACCAATTAGCAGGTAGTGACCACAGACCAATCAAGCTTGTAATAAATATGGAGTATGTTCCACAGGAGCAAAAGCCTTTGCCCCGTTGGAATTACAAACGAGCAGATTGGGACAGATTTGCCATACTAACAGACAAATATTGTGAAAACATAAATACACGATATGGCAACATGAAGCAAATGGTGGAAAGTCTAAACAGAGCAATAATACAGGCGGCCACTGAGTCTATTCCAAGAGGAGCGAGGAAAAATTACAAAGCATACTGGACTGAAGAACTACAAATTTTGGAGGACAAAGTTGAAGATGCTAGGAAGACCGCAGAGAGAGAACAAACAACTGAAGCGAACATCTCTCTCAAAGCCATCTCAGCAAAATATAAAAGAACAGTAAATCAAACAACAAGAGATTGTTGGAGGAAAAAAACAGAAAACCTGAATTTTGACAGGGATGGAAACAAACTATGGAAACTAGTGAAAGCCATGAACAATGAAGGACCTAGAAACAAACAAATAACAATTAAGCAAGGAAATGCCTTGCTTACAGGAAAAAAGGCTGCAAATGCACTAATGGAACACTATGCCAGTGCAAATCACATTGCTTTTACAGCCGAACAGAAGAAAGCAATCAAAGATAAACAGATACATCATAGATATACAGAGACAGCAGCAGAATATATGATGGCAAATCTAACATGGAAGAAATGGAACAGGCAATGAATACCCTAAAAAAAGAAGACATCACCAGGAAAGGATAGAATCACAAATGAAATGCTAATAGGACTAGGCACTAAGGCAAAAAAGAAACTACTAGCAGTCCTAAATTACAGCTGGAAGAGGGGAATAGTCCCACAGGCATGGAAGGAAGCTATACTAATACCAGTCCCAAAGAAAGGAAAAGACCTGGAAGAACCAAATGGCTACCGACCTATCAGTCTTCTTAGCTGTGTAGGAAAATTAATGGAACGCATTATCAATGGCAGGCTAACATGTCATCTGGAAGAAAACCAACTCTTAACACCTCACCAAGCAGGATTCAGAAAGTACAGATCCACTGAAGATCAAATAACCTATATAGCTCAGGAAATAGAGGATGCCTTCCAAGAGAAAACGCACACACTAGCGGTCTGGATAGATTTAGAAAAAGCATTTGATAAAGTATGGAAGGAAGGACTGAAAGTAAAACTGCCAAAAATGCATGTTTGTGGGAAAATGTACACATGGATCAGCCACTACCTTGAGAACAGAACTGCCAGGACAAAAGTACAAGGACAAACCAGCAAAATGATGCTGCTGGAGCAAGGTGTCCCCCAAGGAGGAGTTCTTTCACCAACATTATTCCTAGCATATATAAACGACATCACGGAAAATTTTCCAGCCAGAGTACACACATCATCCTTTGCAGATGACCTAGCCATATGGACATCTGAAGAATATATTAGTACAGCTAACAGCAGAATACAGCAAGCCCTATTAGCGCTAGAGGACTGGTCAAAATCATGGCTAGTGAAGATAAGTGAGGAGAAAACAACATGCACAGTGTTCTCCCTCTCAACTAAATCTCAGCAACCTAAGCTGGTATTGAATGGAAAAATATTGCGCCATGAAGAAAATCCAAACTATCTAGGAGTCACCTTTGATCGTCGCCTGACATGGAAGACACAGGTTGAGAAAAATCGAACAAGAGCAAGGCAAAGAATGGCAATCATGAAAAAGCTTGCTGGTACAACGTGGGGAGCAGATGAGAAAGTTCTCAAGAAGTTATATACTGGACGGGTGAGGCCAGTACTGGAATATGGCATTGCAGCTTGGGCAACAGCAGCTAAGTCAAACTTTAACAAAATAAGTAGAGTCCAAAATCAAGGAATGCGAATCATAACTGGAAGCCTGAAGACAACGCCTATTAATGAATTAGAAAAGATAACTTGTTTACAACCAATGCAGGATAGAAGAGATAGCAGAGCCCAGCAACAAGCTGAAAAATTTAGAAGATTGACAGACCACCCTATGTATAAAAGGATTAGTGGTTTTGGAAAGGGAAGACTGAAGCATAGCAACTTTGTAGAAACTGCAAAACGAAAGATTATAGGGCAGATCCCATACTTAACATATCAACAGTCAAGCCCATTTACAATGCACACAACTTCCCAGCTTGGAGACAGCAGCAACTGCCTGAGATGATAGAAAACATTCCTGGTATTGAGAAAAAGAACACTCAGCATGAAACCCCGCAGAAGTCGGATGTGTCGGCCTAACGGCGCAAGAACGCAGCTCTGCTGTAAACAGGCACAACGCAATCACATCCGGAAAAAAACTCCGGATGAACGAAGAAGAAGAAGAAGAAGCATGAAACCGAAAGAAGAGAAATAACCCTAAACTACATAAAAGAACATTACCCAAGCAGCAATTGGACCCATGCATATACAGATGGATCAGCCAAAAATTCAGTAGAGAATGGAGGAGGAGGAATTCTCCTAAATTTAAAAAATGGAGTGAAAAAAACACATTCAGTGGCAACTGGAAAGTTTTCAAGTAACTTCAAAGCGTAGGTAGAGGCTCTGAAAACTGCAGCAGAAATGCTCAGAATATGCCAGAAATCCAAAAAAAGTTGTAATACAGTGGATCCCATCACATTGCAGTATACCTGGAAATGAAGAGGCTGACAGACTGGCAAAAGAGGGAGGACGACTACCACAGCCTGACATAGACATAACCTATAATGAGGCAAAGAGGTTTATAAAAAGCACTTATAGAACCAAATGGGAATCAGAGCATCCAGGCTACCAGAAGGATGATGCATATTACAAACTCGACCGAAGAGAACAAGTAGCAATCTTCAGACTCCGCACAGGACATAACAGGCTGAAATACCACTTGTTCAACAAACTAAAGATAGGAGATACAGATGAATGTAATTGTGGAACTGGTAAAATGACAGCTAAACAATTGCTGCAAGAGTGCCCAATATATGCAGAACAGAGAAAGATATTTTGGCCCACACCTGCTTCATTTGAGGACAAGCTCTATGGAGATATCAACAAGCTCAAGTCGACTGCAGCTTACTTTAACTGTATTCAGGTTGACATTTAAATGTACATGAAGAAGTATTTAGACTGCCACACTTCATACCACAGGCATGTCGGTTACACAAGCCTCCCAGAGGCATGAAATGGAATATTGCTTGGATAGCAAATCCATTACGTGGAAAGTCCGAATCGAAAGCTCACTGTGTGGGCTTAATAAAAGGTGGAAAAAGCGTCCTAGTGGCACAAAATGGAATATTGCTTGGACAGCAAATCCATTACGTGGAAAGTCCGAATCGAAAGCTCACTGTGTGGATGTCATCTGCAAACTGCATTCTTCTGGCTTCTGGAAGAACAGCCTATGGTGAACGGAAGGCCCAATATATGGAAGTGAGGCTAAGCAGCCATGTGCAGGACGTGACGATTCCTTGGGTGAGCCCAGTACCAGAGCGCTATGTATCGGCTCTGCAAGTATGGAAGCCTCCTTGGATGGCGGGGAATGCCCATGGTCTGCCCCTGCCTTCCCTTGAGGGCCGACCAGGATGCCTTTGGCTGTTCTATATGGGCCAGTTGGTATGGGAGATAACACCACAACAGTGAGAGTCTAACGTCCTAAGAAACCCCCCGGGAAGGTTAACCCGGTCAACAAATGCCCGCAGAAGTCGGATGTGTCGGCCTAACGGCGCAAGAACGCAGCTCTGCTGTAAACAGGCACAACGCAATCACGTCCGGAAAAAAAAACTCCGGAAGAACGAAGAAGAAGATCCCTTTCCCAAGGATTCTATGCGGGATTCGTTCCAATTGATTTTGACTTTTCAACGTCCCATGAACAGCCTTTGGAATCCAAGTCTGTGATTTATTTTCATCTGGCATGAAATCCTTTTAAGATATTTACCCGTGTTTATGCTTGTTGCTTCTCAGCAGGATATTAAAAAACCTGTGTTTTTCATTTTATAGTGTACTGTCTGCTGCAGCCAAGATCTTTCTTATCCCACTTCTTGGTTGACTGAATAATGTTTGTAATCACCTGTGAATGCTTATACACGATTCGTTTGATTTTGTAGCTAAGGTTTTCTGAAGGATAAGTTTGAGTTAGCCAGCCCCATCCCAACTCTCCCTAGTGGCGTGTTAGTTATCAGTTAGGTGCCATCTTCTCAATGAAGGTTGAATGCGATGGATCTCTGACAATCTGTTTCTCGATCTGGTTGTACTCTGACTGACTGCTGTTGGTTAATATCTTCATTTTATCTCCTAACTTGTAGAGATGTCTATTCCTCCCCCCCCCATATGTTTTTTTTTAAAATTAGAGTGTTATCTTCTAATGTGTCCTAATTATTTCACTTGTGTCTTTGTTATTTTTTTTCCATCAGCTCTATTTTCATTCTTAGCATCTCTAGGACTTTATAATTGTTTGTCTTTTTAATCATGACATATGACCTATTCTTCTGTATAGCTGAATCCGCAAGCCATATTTTCCCCCCTAATTGCTTGTTCATTGTCCAGGTTTCTGCACCACGTGGTAGTGATGTTTATATATACAGTTTGATAATTCTCTATTTTCAATGTATTGTTTATATTCCTAGATGTTATATTCGGTAGTTAAAGGTTGAAATATTATTTGCTTTCGTTGTGGGATTCAGTAACACACAGGCTAAGCACTGTACTTCGTGTTGCATTTGTTTATAGTTCTCATCGAGGGCTTGTAGTTGCAGTGGGTAGCCTAGTTTCGTGTTTCTTACACTTGATCTTACACTGAGCATTATATATGAAATATGTATTTCGATTCTGTCCATATATCTTCTGTGCTCAGTGTTTTTAATTAACTTTCACACATGTCATCTGTATTTATATTAGTTTTTATATAAGAAATATTATGTTCTGTTCAATAATATGGGTTATACTACTATTATAATGAGGTACAAATGGTGTCTATTTGAAGTATTTCAGACTATCGTTTGCTTTTCATTTATTTACTGTCTTTCACACATTTATGATATGCATATTGTGTTTCTCCCTTCAACATAGGGACGTGTAATGTTATACTTTTGTTATTTCATACTGTGTAGGTTATACAATCTTGCTATTTCTCTCTGTAAGTTTACCGCTTTTCATAATTTGGTTCATCTGGTTTCCGTTGTAACAGCAAAAATGAGCTTCAACATCACCGATTATGAACCGGACCAACTCCATTGAGTTCAAGATGGCTTCTGTGATCATCAGTGATCGCCGAGTTGATGTCATGTCCAGTAACAACTAAATAAACACAGAGAATAACTATTTCGCTTTGAAACTCAACAGATTGGGAAAGAAATCAACGCCTGTTTAATTAAAAAGGCAGATAATTCAAAACAGAGGATTCCTGTGTATGTTAAAATTTAGTCCGTAAATGAAATTTCTTATCCTAGAAAAACAGAAGGAGAATGAACCTGATTGATTTAAATTATGATGAACAGATTAGACGAAAGGATAACAGAATGCTTTTAAATTTTCTGATGGGGCACTTGGATGTTGTATCTATGATCTGATCAGTAATATTTGCGACACAAGTACAAATATCCCCCCCCCCCCCCCAATCCTTTGTGAGTTAACTATAAACAGTAATCTCAACTACTTTACTTAATTTAATACTTTAGTTATTTACAATATTTTAAAAAGTTAGTTGCATTCCTTTACAGGACGTCGCAGTCAACCCCAGGATTTTTGGCTGTTCGTGATTTCTTGGCAAGTTTGTGTTCAGTAGTTTGCCATTGCTTTCTGAACGACCAGCACTCGTACCGTTTTTATAAAAATACTAACGCAAGGCGGTCTGCTGCCAAATCGCCAGCAGCTGTGTTTCGAATGCAGGATTATGAATGGGAGGCACTATTCGCAATGGAATTGCAAATATAAAAAAATTATATTCGCAATCGATTTGCGGGAAATAACAAACATGTCACATCGTCTGCTTACTAGTCAATTTTAGTTTGGGCCATTAAGAAGTCTAAGAAGGTGGTTAATTTAAATAGGAATGTTCACTGTTGCGAGTTTAATTCTGCCAAATTCTCCGTATTTTTTAATGAATCACTCTTCTTCTCACTTCTGTTCGTTCTTTTGGCATCCCGTTTTATTTTTACATTACGTTAGTCCTGTTTAAATATCAAGAATAATTGTTCAGAACAGGTATCCCCAATACAAATAATGATCTCTACAAATAATTCTATCACCAGGCGAGTTCAAGAATTGTTAACTTTCGTTTCTGTACACTTACTGTTACCAGGCATCCATGTTTGTTTATGTTACCGTCCTACTATTTATGTCCTGATAATATCGCAGCAGTGATGATTCTCTTAATTTGACACTTTCTATGGCCTCCATTGCATCCTATCTGAGTGACTCTGTTCTGGTCCAAGCTGACAGTAATATGCTTCGCCACAGCAAGACATGATTAGGCAATTCAAACACCAGGCTTTCGATTGACTGGCCTCATTAATTAATAAATAAACAAGGAAAAGGAAATGCTACGCATATTATAAAGTGCAGGAAAACCCGGTATATCTGAAGCAGGTGGAAAAGAGAGAGGCGAAAGATAGATAACGAAGACAGTGTGAGAGTCAGAGATATGAGAAAGATGTATTGAAAGACATTAAAGAGTGGTAAAGACAAGAAAGGGAGAGGTGGGAGATCGAGACTTAGAGTGAGAGAGAGAGAGAGAACTCCTGTTTGGGTGGCTAAGCTCCTTTCCCAAGATAACAAAAGTAGAGGACAGATAAGAACAGAAAGACAAGTGTGCAGGTTCCTGCGGAGCAAGATAAACAACACCTAATACACAAAATCCGTAGAAAACATGCCTAAAGTGAAATCATCAGACAAGCATTGGTGTCACCTAACTCCTGAAAATGGAAAAAAAAAAAAAAAAGTCACCTCCCGATTTGGGAATCGAACCCGGAGATCCCGTGCACCAGGTGGAAACACTAACCATTATGCTACTGAGGACACATTAACGGATCAACAAAATATTGTAATGTGGACACAAGCATAGGAATAATCACGTGACCTACTTCGATTGCGAATATAATTTTTTTATATTCGCAATTCCATTGCGAATAGTCACTCCGATTATGAATTGCGCCTGTACCCCTTTGCCATGGAGGTGGCTTAATACGTACATTGGTAAAAGTAGAATTTGGATTTCCTACAGATAAAAATTCAGATATGATGAACAGGATGGATAAATTCATAGTGGAATTTATTTAACAAAGTGACTGTTCATACTCCAACTATGAATAAATTTTCCCTTTATTCATACTTCAACTATGTATAAAGACTCCCTTTATTCACAGTTGAACTGTCCCGGCTGGTCACGTGATTTGCCAAGTCACGTGACTTAATATACATGACATCATCGAGACATGCGTATAGCTATATTATACATTTTCGTTGATTCAAAATTGTGTCCTTAGTAGCATAATGGTAAGTGTCTCCGCCTTTTATGTGAGAGCTCAAGGTTCAATTCCATACCGGACAAAATAATTTTTTTAAAATTGTTCAGCAATTAATTGGGTGAAAGCGACTTGTTAACAAAAAAATATTAGGATTAGGAACTAAAATATAGAACTGAGAAACTCGAAGCTTGTTAATAAAGTGTGCTCTATGGATCTGGGAGTGATCAAGCAAGGCCTCAGCAATAGCAGTGCCCTGTATGTTCTCTATCGACTTGTCCCACTCTTTGGAGCGTGCAATGAAGTAACCACATATCAGATATCTGGTAAATGAAAAACAAATAAGTTGGTATCAACCAATGCTGGTCTGATGATCTCGCTTTAGGCAACAAACAGTCTTTCCTAGGGTTTTTGTGTATTAGGTTTTGGTTACCTGTGTCTTTACCTTGTTGCACAAGAACCTGCACAATTGTCTTTCTGTTCTTATTTGTCCTCTATTTTTGTTGTCTTGGGAAAGGCGCTTAACCACCCGAACACGAGTTCTTCTCTCTCTCTCTCTCTCTCTCTCTCTCTCTCTCTCTCTCTCTCTCTCTCTCTCTCTCTCTCTCTCTCTCTCTCCTCTCTCTCTCTCTCTCTCTCTCTCTCTCCTTCTTCTTCTTCTTTTTCTCCTCCTCCTCCTTCTTCTTCTTCTTCTTCTTCTTTTTCTCCTCCTCCTCTTCTTCTTCTTCTTCTTCTTCTTCTTCTTCTTCTTCTTCTTCTTCTTCTTCTTCTTCTTCTTCTTCTTCTTCTTCTTCTTCTTCTTCTTCTTCTTCTTCTTCCTCTTCTTCTTCTCCCCCTCTTCTTCCTCCTCCTCCTCCTCCTCCTCCTCCTCCTCCTCCTCCTCCTCCTCCTCCTCCTCCTCCTCCTCCTCCTCCTTCTTCTTCTTCTTCTTCTTCTTCTTCTTCTTCTTCTTCTTCTTCTTCTTCTTCTTCTTCTTCTTTTTCTTCTTCTTCTTGGGGAAATGTGTGTCGGTGGGGGATCAGTGGGTGTGTGGCGGCATGTATGCTCACCTGGTTCTGTGTGAGTGCGTGGAGGTATGTGTGGGTGGGTGGGGGAGGTTTGGTGGGTGGGGGATGTGTTGGTGGCTGCGGGATATGAGGGTGGATGGGGGATGTGTCTCACAACATTGCAATATGCACTGTTTATATTTACAACTTTCATTTGATAATGTTTTTTTTTTGTTTTCTCGTGTGAATGTATCATGCGTAATATGCATTGTTTATGCTTACAAAATCCATTTGACAATGTTTTATCCCCTATGTTAATGTAACATGCACATTTGATGAATGAAAGATGAGTGATTGAAAGGGCTGAATGTAAGACGGGCCTGCGTGCCCAATTTGTCACCCTTTTAAAATAAAGTTTGTTCGTTCGTTCGTTCTCTTTCTTGTCTTTATCACTTTTTTATGTCTTTCAACACATTTTTCTCATATCTCTGTCTCTCACACTATCTTCGTTATCTATATTCGTTATCTCCTCTCTCTTTTCAACCTGCTTCACATATACCAGGTTTTCCTGCACTTTATATGCATAGCATTTCCTTGTTTATTTGTTAATTCATGAGGCCAGTCAGTCGAAAGCTTGGTGTTTGTACAGTATTGCCTAATCATGTTTCTCTGAGGTGACGCATATTACTGTCAGCTTGGACCAGAATTATCAGGACATAAATAGTAGGTCGGTAACGTAAACAAAGATGGATGCCTGTAAACAGTCAATCAATCAATCAATCATGTGCCATGCCGGAAAGCGTGGGCGGTCATGATTCGCCATTTCACTCGATCACCAGTGTCGTGGATCAGCTCAGTGTTCGTGTCTCGTCCATGCCATGTGGCCAAGCCATCCAGGTATTTTCCTCTCGGTCTTCCTCTTGGTCTGTTCCCCTCGATCTTGCCAGTTGTCACTAAGTTCTCCAACCCATTTCTTCTCATAACATGTGTAAACAGTAAGTGTACAGAAACGCAAGTTAACAATTCTTTAACTTGCCTGGGGACACAAAAAATTATTCTTGATATTTAAACAACCAGAAAGGTCTAACGTAATGTCACTAAATATGACTAAAGCTCAGTTTGATTCATACTTCAACTATGTATAAAGTATCCATTTATTCATACTTCAACTATGTATAAAGTCTCCCTTTATTTAAACTTGAAAATATTTGTTGATTTTACACATTTGGTTAGCAGGTCAGCAGGGCTGATTGGATAAGAGCTCTCGCTCTTAAGTATCTGGTTTGTTGATGCTGAGGTAGGGGTTCAATACCTACATCGGTGATTTGGACTAAAATGTTGTCTTCTCGTCTTTGTTGACTTGGGGACATAAATTACAAGTACCTCTGAAGGTCAGAGTGGGTTCGCCTTCTTCTTCTTCTTCAGCATTCCGAGCCATTGAGGTTCTTTGCTGCAAATACAATCTGTCTCCATTCGTCTCTCTGGTGGACCTTCTCTTGCCCGTCGTTGATTCCAAGTGCTTGTAGGTCTGTATGTATATTATCTGTCCACCGCCTTCTTGGTCTATCTCGGGGTCTACGGTCATTTATTTCCTGAGTGTAAGCGAGTTTTGTTTCCCTATTATCTTCCATTCTTTCTATATGCCCCAGCCATTGTAGTCTATTAGCCTTCATGATACCAGTGATTAGCGGGGACTTAAACAAATCATAAATGTCTTTGTTACTTCTTCTTTTCCACTCTCCACTTTGTGTATCCCTAATGGGTCCAAAGATGCTGTCTTAAAATTTTGTTCTCAAAGGTTTGTAACAAGGCTTCGTCTCCTTTCGTTGTACTCCAGGTTTCAGAGCCATACAGCACAACTGGTCTGATCAGTGTTTTGTATATTGTGATTTTGGTGTTACGAGATAGCGCCTTTGATTTTAGTAGATGTTGTAGTGCATAGTATATCTTATTTCCAGAGTTGATTCTAGTTTGTATTTCTTCCCTTATGATGTTGGAGCAGTTGAAGATTGTACCCAGGTATTTGTATGTTTCCGTTCTTTTAATGGTCATATTATCTATTTGTATGTGGCCAGAGTTTTTAGCCATTCCGTCTCTTGAAATTACCATATATTCTGTCTTATCTTGGTTGATAACCAGCCCCATCTGTTGGGCTTTTTCCTTTAAGTGAGTCAATATTTCTAATGTCTTTTGTTCACTTTGCCCTATAATATCTATATCATCTGCATAACCAAGCAGCTTGGATGTTCCTCCAATATCACATTCCTCCTTTACCTTCCTTACAACTTTCTCTAGAGCCAGATTGAAGAGTAGCGGCGATAGTGCATCACCCTGTTTCAAGCCAGATGTTATTTGGAAGGGGTCTGATTTCCTGCCTTTATATGTTACTATATTATAAGTATCTTCCATGCATAGTTTGGTCATGTTAATTAACTTCCTTGGTATTCCAAATTCCTGCATAACATTCCATAGACTATTCCTATGGACACTATCATAAGCCTTTTTAAAATCCACAAAAATGTTATGGAGATCTCTTTTATATTCCCAATGTTTCTCGGCTATTTGTCGTAAGATAAATATCTGATCTATTGTTGATCTGTTTTGTCTAAAACCCGCCTGGTAGTCACCTAATATGTCTTCTGAATATGGTTTTAGTCTATTTAGTAATACTGCGGATAGTATCTTATAGCTTGTGGACAGTAGTGATATTCCTCTATAATTTCCACATTGGAACTTGTCTCCTTTCTTAAAGATAGGTATCAATAATGACTCTTTCCAGTCATGGGGTAATTCTTCTGTCCTCCAGATTTTTATTATTAGTTCGTATAGCTTTAGATGTAATGCATGGCCACCTGCCTTTATAAATTCAGCAGCAATTCCATCAGTCCCAGTTGCCTTATTGTTTTTAAGTCGTGTGATTACATATAGGATTTCTTCAAATGTAGGTTCTTCAATTTGTGGTTCGCATGTTAGAACCTCTTCCTGTGGGAAAATGTTACTTGGAGCTTCACAATTTAGTAATTCAATAAAATATTCTTTCCATGTGTTGCACATTTCTTCATTGGTATTTATCATATTCCCATTTTTGTCTTTTAAACAATATGTGTTTTGTTGGTGCCCTCGTTTCATTGACTTCAGTACTTTAAAAAACTTTCTGGATTCATTTTTCTGGTGATTAGTTTCCATATCTTTGATTATATTACTCATATATTCTCGCTTCTGCTGTCTGACTATTTTTGTAGCCTCTTTACATTCATTTCTATAATGCTCTTCCTTTTGGATGTTATTGATGTCATTTAACCATACATGTCTGGCATTCTTCTTCTTAGTGACTGCTTCTTCACATTTTTGATTGAACCATCTGTTCTTTCTATGCGTGGTTGACACACCGAGACATTCTTCTGCGGTAGATTGAATTGTATTCTTGATGTTCAACCAAGTTTGGTCAACGCTTTCCTCCAAAGGGTTTTGCAAAGTTTCAAGTTTACATTTTATTTCATCTGTAAATTTCTCTTTGACTGTAATGTCTTGTAGTTTTTCTCTGTTATATGTTGGGTGTAATCTTTGTAATTTAGTATAGAAAGCTCTCTTAAGTTTTATTTTAAATTTTGCTCCAACGAGGAAGTGGTCACTGTGGCACTCAGCTCCTCTATAACTTCTGACTTGCTGTATGTTTGATGCATTTCTGTTGTTAATTAAAATGTGATCTATTTGATTATAGGTTCTCTTGTCACATGATTTCCAAGTTTGTTTGTGTATATCCTTTCTTTGTAGTCTGGTACTGCTAATCTGCAGTCCTTTGGCTTCTGCCAGGTTGATGACTCTCCATCCATTATCATTTGAAGTTGTATGTAGGCTTTCCATACCGGCCACTTTTTTATTAGTTTGCTCTCTACCTATTTTTGCATTGAAGTCTCCCAGCACAATCAGGATGTCCTGTTTGGGGGTTTCTTCTATGACATCTTCCAGATCATTATAAAAGTCTTCTTTAATATCATCTTCTTTCTCTTCAGTAGGTGCATGTACATTAATCATCGTTATATTTTTCCATTTACCTTTTATTCGTAATTTACTAATCCTGTCATTAAAAGCTTTAAAGTTTAAAATGTTCCCCCATAACTCTTTTTTCGCCTGATGGCATTAATAGAGAAAACTAATCCAGACACAAAAATCAGTGGTCCACTAGAAGTAGTAGCAGATATATGGACTACGCTTGTCTTCAAAGTCAGTCAGTGGCCCAGGAAATGATGACAACAAATATTGTTAGTTGTTATTGTTAGTTGTTATTGTTTGTTGTTATTGTTAGTTGTTATTGTTAGTTGTTATTGTTAGTTGTTATTGTTTGTTGTTATTGTTTGTTGTTATTGTTAGTTGTTATTGTTAGTTGTTATTGTTAGTTGTTATTGTTAGTTGTTATTGTTTGTTGTTATTGTTAGTTGTTATTGTTAGTTGTTATTGTTTGTTGTGAATCCTCTTGAGGACTGTTACTACCCTTTGTTCCAGGAGCCGCTGTGCTAGAATACTTGCCTAGCAGTCTGGTGATCATGGGTTTGAATTCATGTTGAGATGGATTTGTAAAAGCTTAAAATGGGTACCAGGAAATGTCTTGGGAAGTAGAGACGGTCTGCGTGATATTGACCCCTCAAGTGCTGATTGGTCTATCAGAATATAGGGCTGGCATCATAAGCCTCAAGTGCTGATTGGTCTATCAGAATATAGGGCTGGCATCATAAGCCTCAAGTGCTGATTGGTCTATCAGAATATAGGGCTGGCATCATAAGCCTCAAGGTGTGTAAAAAGGGTCCTTTACTTTTTTCAACATCATCATAAAGTGCCAACTGGCATACGTGTTCATGGCTCTCCACAGATCACGGTCTTTGGTGTTCTGGATAAACTTTGCTGATGATATTCCTACATGCCACCGTCTCATTCCATCCAGCATCATTTCTCTTGGTCTGCCTCTGCCTCTCTTCCCCTTGATCTTTCCAGTCGTCACAATGTTCTCCAATGCCGCTCTTCTCATCACATGACCAAAGAAAGCCATAAACAATATATTGTACGATTTCTTGCCAGGCATATTTCACTGCATCAGGTCAGATGCATACTGCAGAGTGATATGTCATTTGAAGTGAATAGACAAATACTACTGTGGCTGACATACTAAATACATATTCACTGATATTGTTTGAATGTGGGGTACATTATCTCCACAGAATGTAAGATTTAGCAGGAAGCCCTTCTGTTTGCAAAGCAATGGCTGGAATTACGTAAATGATAATGCTTCAATATATTTGAGCAATTGATTATTGTTCGTCGAATACAGTATATGAAAAGTGTTTGTTTATTAACGCTATGATTGCTAATAAGCAAATGTTTCCATGATGGCTGACTTCCACATTTTATGACCTGTGGATTTCACAGGGATTCCTGAAGATTGATAAATGCTCTTTTCCATCCCATATGATTGTAACTGACTCAGAAAGCATGCTGAGGAAGGTGAGGACAGGCATGCTTCGTGCAGAGTGGATTGCTTCGCTTCGGAGGTCACGGGTGGCAAGCATCGCCTGGATCTTTTTTCCGGGGCATGCCGGTGTGCTGGGGAATGAACAGGCGGACAGATTGGATGGCTCTGCAAAACTTGGTGGAGTATTGATGCATGACAAGGCAGACATGGTTGCGGCCTTGTGGGAGCACATGTACACCTTGGAGGAGCAAATGGATCATCATTGTCTGGCAAGAATGAGACAGCGAGGAGTGACGGGATCTGGTTGACGCTCGATGCTTAGAGGAAAGGTGAGACAGACATATAGTCAGATTGTTACTGTTACTATTGGTGTTGGAACTCTTTGCTGGTTGCTGAGGATGGGGACGGAGCGCCTGTGGGAATGCCCCGAATGCTGTGATGTCGGTTCCTAGATCAATCGATCAATCAGTCATTCCACCCACACTGTTCTGCAATTCATGCCTATAAACCTGTTAAAAGAAAAAGACTACAAAATACTTGTACCAGTAAAAAAGAGGTCAAAGTACCTGTACACCAAAGGATAAAAAGTACGGCATGTTATACATTATTGTCATTATCATTGTTACTGTCGTCATCATTGTTATTAATATTATTATCTCCATGTTTACTTTCAATCTGAACAGAAATGAGCAATTTTAACAGAAAGAGGAAATATGCAGACATTGACAATGTCATGCAGATACCGCCACGTTGGCTACATTGTCCCAGAAAGGGACAAATTATTAACGGTAGGTTAGAAATTACTTGTTCATGATTTTACTTAACTGCAAGGGGAAATTATTAGCAATATGAAATGTACACACTTTTTTACAATAATGCGAGCCAGAAATGTTGTGTGTGTTATTTTTCAACATAGTCCCCCTGTCTAGCAACACACTTGCTCCACCTGTCCATTAGCTTGTTGATGCTTTTTAGAAAACAGTTTTTAGGTGGGCCCTTAAACCAATTTTGCACCATTACCTCGTTGTTATCTGCAAACTTCTGACCAGCAAATATTCTTTCAAGGATCCAAACAGGTGAAAGTCTGATGGCACCAAGTCTGGACTGAAAGCTGGATATTTCAAAGCCTCAGATTTAAGAGTACATTGTGTATCCACTGTATGTACAGCCGTATGAGGGCAGGCGTTGTCATGCAGCAACAATACTCCTTTTGAGAGAAGTTCTTAGCGTTTCAATCATATCATAGGCTTTAATTTGTTCACTAGCATGTCACTGTATCAAACACCCCTTTCCTGGACATGCATCAATATAGGACCCTTGACGTCCCAAAAAGATGGTCATCATGACTTTTCCAGCAAATTGCTGCATCTTGACTTTTTTCTTAACCAGAGACGAGTGATTCCACTGCATCTTTCTACCCATTCATACACTTTCCCCTGGCTTAAACAATTGTCTCCATACTGAACCATCATTCTTCTGTAGATTTCACAAGGTTTCACGCCCACTGACCACAGCAAAAAATAATGTTCCACTGTTATTTCACTGTGCAAGTCAATAATGTGACAGCCATTTTAGTAATTGTTATAGTGAATGCATACATCTCTTAATCCTTACAACCTCTACATATTGCTTAAGAGCCTGTTTATGTCCTGAAATAAGATATTCCATTGTCCTAACTCTTCCATGCACTTTATAATAAAATTCCTGTTACTAAATGACTTTCCCTTGTAGAAAGTTCTGCTTCTGGAATCCACAAAGTAAATGAAATAAAGGAAGAACAAAGAACTTCCTCAGTACACAGCTAAAGCAGCACTAGACCCAGCACCTCTTCAGTGTTATTATTATTACAATCTTACATTTGTGCACATCATTGCTCTTTGATATTGACCTCAAGATGACCAACCTGTACTGGTACAAATTTATGCATTGTGAATACATCATCTGATATACTCCTCCTTAGGTTCATACTCAGTCCATCATCATATATTCACTTTTCCCATCCTTCTGAGCCTGCCTCCCTCCCTATTTTCATACACAAGTGTTCTCTCAACATCCACTACGCATTTACCTGGAGTGTTCCGTTCCCCTAAATGTCAGTGCATCCTTGCACTGTTGGCGATATAAACTGACAACTGTCGTCGTGTGCTATATTCTGGGAGATAAGTAGAGCACATTTGTTTCCATTTTTTTTATTATAAGCTGTAATGTAGTCATGATAGTATTATCTCCATGGTTTATTATGTTGTTGTGTTGTCTTGTGTTTGTTTGCTGATGAAGGCTTGTCGCCATAACATCCTTTGTTGTCTGTAATTGTGTTTTGAAAAGCTGCCCTATACTTCATGTTTTTATACTGTTTAAATGGAGTGCAATAGCCTAACAGTTAAATCAGTATTGTTAAATTTGTAATTAATTTGTTTCATTTTGAAATTATTCATACGTACCTTCTTGTCCACCAGATAAATTCCTACCATTTAAGACACCCCTAGACTCCAAATATGATGGAGAGGTGCCTGAGGAAAGTCGCTTCAACATTGAAATGTTGTTCAATGCAGCAAAGTCAATGAAAGTAAGTGGAGGTTTTCTGGTGAAAGCTGTTTATTCACAAATTGTTGCTGTAAACCACATTTTTTTATTTTGGAAGTCTCATTGAATAACTGATATTGATGAAACAACATATTTAAGTATATTTGTGTTTGGGTAGCAGATGGAAGGTGTATTAAGGAAGTTAAATGTAGATTAACCCAAGCAAAGGCAGCATTTCACAAGATGAAGATCTGCAATTTATCTCTGTCAATTGAGGTGAGGACAAGAGCTCTTAAAAGCTATATTGAGCCAATACCATCGTATGGAAGCAAATTATGAACAATTAGCAGACAAGTGAGGCATTATGTAAAAGCTGCAGAGATGTGGTTTTATAGAAGAATGAAAATAACATAGTGGATGGATGGAAAGAACAAAGAAGATATTGTGAAAGAAGTTTAAACATCGAAAATTTATTACTTGCACCAGAAGAAGTCAATATTCTTTGGGCATATCAGGAGGGGAAAGCTGGAGAATGTCGTCACAACAGGAAAGTTGGAGGGGAGGAGAAGCAGGGGGAAACAGAGAGACTATACTGGACAGTTTAACATCTTGGCATGGAGGAACATTAGTATCAGAAATGATTGGCAGTACACAAGACACAGAATTCTGTGGACAGATTTGATCACCAACTGCATACTGCATGTACTATAAGAAGATTGGCAGTGCATGAGACAGAAGGCTGTGGACAGACATGATCACCAACACCACACGGCATGTACTATAAGAAGGTTGGCAATATCGCAAGACAGAAGGCTGAGGACAGACGACATCTACATCTTATATTTACTGAAGGTGATGAAACATCTGCAGGTTTGCCCAGAGAGCCATGGTGTCGATTCTGTATTAACCATAATGCTGGATGTTATTTCTTGTTTCAGAAAAAGATTGGAATGATTATAAATCTGTGCAACACGGAACGATTTTACAACAAGGTGGAGGTGGAGACTAAGGAACCTGGCTGCAGCATTATCCAGCTCAAGTGCAAGGGGTAAGGTTGTGAACTTTCATTTCTGCTTTCTCACATTTTTGTTAACTTTCATTTCTGCTTTCTCGCATTTTTGTTACATTTAATTTCTGCTTTCTCACATTTTTATAACCTTTCATTTCTGATTTTTCACATATTGCCTTTCATTTCTGCTTTCTCAGACCTACAGTCTATAAGCTTATTCATTTGAATTCATTCCACACTTCCTTGTATAACCGTACAGAGGTGTAATTGTCCTAATAACATGCAAGAGTAGCATAGTTACTGGCAGGGTTTCTTGAGTTAGGTCAACAAATCAATCTGAAAACCTCAGCACCTGCACAAGGCAATTACCACTTTATGGACAGACCAGAGCAAATCATATTCTGTGCCTCAAGACAGGACATCATTGATTAAGTAACCACATGTATACAAAATTCAAGATTGGCAAATCAGCCATCTTTCACATGTGGATTGGCACTGCAGACAGCAGATCACATACGCCAAGACTGCCCAAAATACAAACCTTCTGGCCTAGAGAAATAACAGTGGAAGATAAATTCTATGGACACTGAATGGAGTATCTTAAAGGTAGAGTGATTTGTAGGGGAAGTAACTTAGAGATTTGATGTTCATCTTAATTCCATAAGCACTGGAATCTGTGTTGTGTGTGGACAGTGCAGGTATAAATGAAAATTAAAGGGATAGACAGAGGGTGAATATGGAGATATAAAGAACAGCAGTTTGTAGAGACAATAATTTGACACTTTAGTTTTCATTTCAGTCTGTGGAGATCAGTTATATTTCTGTAAACAGACGTGACATGTCATACCATCTGGTCTGGCTAAAGTATTGCATACATTTAACCTTGACATGTTTGCCCTGTGTGACATGGACTGTGTTGGGGTCGTCACCAAGAGACAACGTGGCAGATCATTGTGACGGGGACTGTTTTGGGGGGTCGTCACCAAGAGACAACGTGGCAGATCATTGTGACAGAGACTGTTTGTGGTCAGCATCAAGAGACACAGACATTTACTAGGGCATGTTTTCTTAGCGACTCAATGAACATGCTCAAGAGGATAGAGGAGGGGTGGATCCGAAGAGAATGGTTGCTGTCTCTGGAGCGGTCTCGGCTGGCAAAGATTAGTTTTATCTTCATGCCAGGGCATGCGGGAGTACAAGGAAATGAACAGGCTGACAAGCTCACAGGTGAGGCTACGGTGAAGAGCGGACGCGCCGTGGACCAGGCTGACATTCTGAATGCTCTACGAGAAGTAAGACTTTTGCATGAACCAAGTGATGACAGTGAATCCACAACCATGGCCAGACTGCGAGAACAGCAAATTAAAAGAGGGGTGGCCAAACAAGAACACTACACAGGACGCCAAAGAAGATTGATAAACCAACACAGAACTGGTGTCGTTAGCCGCTACACGCTGCGGGATTTGCTGAGTAGGGATCCGAGCACTTATGGACTGAATGGTTCGATGTGCAATGAGGATGATTTTTTTCGACTAACTAACTATCAAGAGACAACATGGCAGATCATTGTGACGGGGACTGTGTTGAGGTTGTCACCAAGAGATCATTGTGACGGGGACTGTATTGAGGTCGTCACCAAGAGACAACATGGCAGATCATTGTGACGGGGACTGTGTTGGGGTTGTCACCAAGAGATCATTGTGACGGGGACTGTATTGAGGTCGTCACCAAGAGACAACATGGCAGATCCAACATGTTGCATGTCCTTTGCAGGCTGATTTTCAAGGCAATTTTGCATTCAGCAGTTTGTTATTTCTTTCTGATTGAGAAGTCAATTTTTAAGTCCAACTTAATGCTGGTATATGAATTGAACACCGCTGTCAGCTTTCTGACTGAGAAGTCAATTTTTAAGTCCAGCTTGTTATTGCTTTCTGATCGAGAAGTCAAATTTTTAGTCCAGCTTGTTATTGCTTTCTGATTGAGAAGTCAAATTTTTAGTCCAGCTTGTTATTGCTTTTTGATTGAGAAGTCAAATTTTTAGTCCAGCTTGTTATTGCTTTCTGATAGAGAAGTCAAATGTTTAGTCCAGCTTGTTATTGCTTTCTGATCGAGAAGTCAAATTTTTAGTCCAGCTTGTTATTGCTTTCTGATCGAGAAGTCAAATTTTTAGTCCAACTTGTTATTGCTTTCTGATTGAAAAGTCAAATTTTTAGTCCAGCTTGTTATTGCATTCTGATTGAGAAGTCAAATTTTTAATCCAGCTTGGTATTGCTTTCTGATTGAGAAGTCAATTTTTAAGTCCAACTTAATGCTGGTGTATGAATTGAATCCCGCGGTCAGCGTACTGAAAGTTTCAGATCGAGCGCTCTTATCCTTTCAACCTCGTGGACTGCAACATTGCAGGTAAGGATGATACATTTAAAACGAAAGAAGAAGAAGAGATCAGCACCTGCTCAACTAGGAATTTTGTTACTTGCATTTCAGCCTCACTTTGGTAGTATAAAGGGAAAATAGAGTGGGGACTGGAGTGGTTAGTATTTCCCTGAGATATTTATGTTACATAGAACCTGTTTTAACACAGCTTTGAATCCTGGACAATTAGTAAACCGCAAAAAATTTCCGGTACTTTTGCCTTTATTCACCCCAAACAAACGGAATCCCAGGGTATGACGTCACATCCAGGGGTTCCCTGTGTTGCGCCGTCATAGCTCGGTGCGCAATTTTATCGGTGTGCAACAGTTGCTCTCGGTGACATCCCCCGCGCCCCAACTGTAACTGGCCAAATGAAATGCTTGTCAACTCTTGAGACCAGCAGTATACGAAAAGAATGATGATGATCTGTCTGTACGGGAGACGCGAGGCCTTGCAGCCCTGTGCGCCTTGTCTCAGCGGGAGGATGTCCTGCCGACATACATGGTGAATGTCGTAGTCATTGTCAGCATCTCCCATCTGTCCTGAAGCTCAGTCAGCGATAGCACCATGATGACATGATTATGAGAACAGTGTCTAGCAGAATGTCAGATGCCACGATGCTGCTGCAGAAAAGGCAACGCTACTCTGGCTTGTCGTGGACAGCTGCTGCTGCTGCTGCCAGTTCCAGAAAACTCAAGATGAGACAGACACACACACACACACACTCACGCAGAAACGGTGGCCAAAGCCCAAAGAAACACTGTGGGGCAATTGAAACGCACCGACATGAACTGTACCCGAACACAGAGGAGATCACCGTCAGTGCTAAATATAGCAGGTGACCCTAAATATAGCTGGTGACTTTTGTTTGGGGTGAATTAAGGCAAAAGTACCAAAATTCCTGAAAGCCTTGGAGATGTGGTTTTATAGATGAATGCTGAAAATTAAATAGACAGCCAAAATGAGCAATCAGGATGTTTTACATGAAGCTGAGTCGCAACGACAACTTATCACAAACATCAGAAAGAGACAGTCATTGTTTTTTGGCCACGTTATGAGAAGACAAAACTGAAACATGTTGTGACAACCGGAAAGATTTGCAGAAAGAGAGATAGAGGAAGACAGAGTGAGAAGATTCTGGATAGTCTTGTGTCATGGTATGATCGCCCATGCCAGCCAGCAAGGCACTGGATGATGATGATGATTAATATTAAATTTGCATGTGTCAAGGGAGCCATGGATGGTTCAATGCCTGCATAGCGTGGGAATTTTTCCAAGACGTATTGTTATGTGATGATATCAAAGCCGCCCCCCCCCCCCCCCCCCCCCCAAATCTCTCG
This sequence comes from Cepaea nemoralis, assembly GCA_014155875.1. Lineage (NCBI taxonomy): Eukaryota > Metazoa > Mollusca > Gastropoda > Stylommatophora > Helicidae > Cepaea > Cepaea nemoralis. Next base: position 315,170 of record JACEFZ010012046.1, on the reverse strand, counting down.
GGTAGTGAGATCATATACCTAGCCTTCTTGGATGATGAGGGCGACAAACAGAAAGCTTTTTTTTTTTTTTTTGCATTCACTCATTTTGAACTTAAGTTTAGTCCATACATTACTTCTAGTAGTGCTGGACTGAATTTTGCATGTGGATTAGCTTTCCCTATTAAATGTCTTTCGCCATCAGGTGAACCCACCTCTAACTTAAGAGTTACTTGTAATTTACATCCCCAAGTCAAGGACAATAGGTCAACATTTTAGTCCAAGTGTCCGAGATAGGGGTTGAACCCCCCGGACCTCGGCTTCAGCAGACTGGAGATTTAAGATAACGCTTTTTATCTATTCGGCCATACTGACCTACAAACAGGAGATATCATATGGAAGTTTTGCATGTTAAAAATTTAAAAAAAAAACTCACAGGAAAGGCTGTTTCTCTGACAAAATTATTGGAAAGGTCAACCTACCATGGGTAAATAGAGCTCATTACCTGAGGTGGAATCTTGTCTAGAGATAGTAAACCCTACACAGATGCATGCCGTAGTTGGACGTACTGGCCTTGGGGGGTGCATAACTGGGTGTGACTCAATCCCCTCGCAAGAGGAACAAAGAAGAGGAAGATTTGAATCTGTCTGCATTGTCCCCATGGTCTGTCTTCATTGTCTCCATTGTCCATCTTCATTTTCCCCATGGTCTGTCTTCACTGTCCCCATGGTCTGTCTTCACTGTCCCCATGGTCTGTGATCATTGTCCCCATTGCATGTGCTTTCACTATTCTGTTCGGCTGTAAAATAATATGTTTAAATATTACTCCTTACATTTGTTGTTTTATTATGAACTTATGTATAACAGCCAGCTTCAGAATAAATGTTAACATTTTGCAGCCGATCAGAGACACCCACAGTAGAACAGACAGACGCCTTCATTGATCTGTGTGACACATTCATCAGAAAGAAACCTCTGGAGATTATAGGTAAGATGTGTATGCAGCTGCTATCAGAAGGAAACCATCAGCTTGGACAAGCACAAGTTCTCAGTAAAATATCTGGAAAACTGATTAACACTGCATATATGAATATTTGATTATATGTATACAATAATAAAATAGTACAACATACAAACAAATGACACTACAGTTACTGCATTAATGTGTAATATTGTGGAATCATGTGAAATTAAAAATCAGCAGAATGATGTAAAATATGTGGTACTTAATTCAAAGGCTCCAAACGGTGAGTTTTGACAACAGTCAGGTTATATAGCAGACAGAGAATGTGCAGTCAGGTGCAGTGGGAATTGTCCAGTCAACATGATGGGGGGATTTAACAGGGATGGGAGAGGAGATGTTAGTGGGGGAACAGGACAGGCAGAGAGAGGCAGAATCATCATCAAGTGCCGTGCCAACTGGCGTAGGCGTTCATGACTCTCATAGATCTTTGTCTTTGGTTTTCTGGATCAACTCTGCTGCTGATATTCCTCCATGCCACCGTCGCAATCCGTCCAGCATCATTTCTCGTGGTCTGCCTCTGCCTCTCTTCCCCTCGATCTTTCCAGTTGTCACGATGTTTTCCAGCGCCTCCCTTCTCATCACATGACCAAAAAAGCTGTTTGTCTCTTTCTTATAAGGTTCTGTTTTCGCCAGCCTCTTTAAGGCATTCTTTGTTAGTTACTTTGGCAGTCCAAGGAATTGCAGCATCCGTCTAAGGAACCACATCTCTGTTGCTTCCAATCTCTTCCTAATTTGTTCATTTATATTCCAAGATTCACAGCCATACAGCAAAACAGGTTCTATATAGCTCTTCAGCACCCTCTTTCTTACATTCAATGATAGCGACTTATTGCATAAGATATTCTTCATTTTTTTAAATGCAGCCTTTGCTTGCCCTATTCTGCTCTTAATCTCTGTTGTGCATCTTCCATCTGATGTTATAAATGTCCCTAGATATTTAAAACTATCCACTTGATGAAGAATTTTCCCTTCTATCTCTATTTCACATTTGGGTGTCACCTGTTTCTTTGATATCACCATTGTTACTGTTTTATTGATATTCAAGTTGAGTCCTTTCCTTGCACTCTCTGTTACTACAATGTCCAACAATTGTTGTAGGTCTGTTGCATTATCCACTATCAATACTGTGCCATCTGCGTAGTGTATATTATTTACATTATAACCTCCAAATATATATAGGCAGAATAAGTGGAAATAATATTGAGATTAGATGTTTCAGTGTGAGTCTAGGAGGAGCTCATAGTAGTTGTGGCCACCATGTGTGAGCTTGCAGCAGTGTCGGTAGGTCATGGTCGGTCAAGGTCAATGAATAATGATGTGCACATGCATAGGATCGTGATAACAGTATTAACAGTAAAGAAAAAATAATCAATAACAAAAGCATGTTGAGTGAGGAGTATAACAACAGACCATGTGGCAATAATCAATCAGGTGCCGTCTCCACAATGAAAGTTGGCAACACTATCTGTCTGTCACATTGATTGTATATTCTGCTGTTCATCCATCTCTTGATGTTATCTTCCGACTTGTATCGTTGTCTGCCTCTTGCTTGCTTGCCTTCAACCTTATCCTCCAGTATGGTTTTTATAAGAGTGTTATGACTTTTAATGTAGGCCAAAATATGTCACTTGCCTTGTTTTCATTTCTTTCACCAACTCTCTTTTCATTCCTAGTTTTTCTAGAACCTATATATTTGATTGTTTTTGTTTCCGTGCAATATGACATATTCTTCGGTATATATATATACATAGGGCCTCTATGTGGTGAAAAGCATTCCATCAAGAAGATGAACTGGTTTTTAACAGTTTTGCAGTGGGATGGGGTGTTTATTACTACATGGCCTTAACACCCAAGACAGGTTTGATCTTACTAGAGGCAGTATTTCCCTCTTTCATTTATCTCCATTCGACCAGTTCTTTATCTCCTCTCCTGGCTGTTTACTGTAATTTTCTTCCACCATTTCTCTTCCTTGGCTCTCCTTTATTGTCCACAATCTAGAATATCATTTTGGTATCATAGTTCTTCACAGTGAGGCAGAGTCAGTGTCCATACAATTCTCAAGTAGGAGGGCACTATGACTGCAGTGCTGATGAACATAAACTGAGTGCTTTCTTACTGCTTCCAGTGGTAGATTCACAGCAGTGAGAGAAGCTGTCGTGAACCCATATCCACAAGATATAAGTTATCCATGCTATTTCAACCACACATGCGTTTATGATTTCTACGATGTAATTGCACTTATCTACAGGAAGAGAGAAGCCAGGAGGTACATCTCAGTATAACAATTATCCTTACCGTGCCATCTGATATTATGTGGATTAGGATTAGTCAGTTTACAAACACTCTTAATAATACAGTAAATCACCCATTCTTGCTATCTTGATGGCAGTGTCAATAAGGATATTGTGTTTCTGTATTTGATCAGAATATATGTGAATGAACAGGCTGATAGGCTGGCAGGGAATACACCTCTTGGTGGTACAGGGTGTATTTTTAATGACTGTGCAGTGTTTGAAAATACTGCCGGTCTAAGTTTTGTATTTACTTATTATATTGCATTAACTTTATTTTTCTTTTTTTTGCTGCGCTCGCTCGCTTTGAACTTAAGAGTACTCTAGACACACTGTTTCTAATAATGCTGGACTGAATTTTGCGTGTGGATTTATTTTACCTATTAACAGTGTAAGGCAATGTTGTTATACTCCTCACTCATCTTGATTTATTTATTTGGTTTTTTTTTTAAAATTCTGTCCTCTATCTCTTTCTTTGTTGTTACAGTATTGTTACAATCTAATAAATCAATGGGTTTTGCTCCACTTCAGGTATCCACTGTACGCATGGGTTTAACAGAACCGGGTTTCTGATCGTAGCCTACCTTGTGGAGAAACTGTCCTGGAGGTGGGTTCTCCGTGAGCTTTCTCTATGTCTGACATATATAATTGGTGTGTGTGTATGTCTGTCTGATGTCTGTTCTGACGGATGGATGGATGGGTGGATTGTTTAGTATGTGTAACACATGTGCTGTTGTATATTAGTATGTGTAACACATGTGCTGTTGTATATTAGTATGTGTAACACATGTGTTGTTGTATATTAGTATGTGTAACACATGTGTTGTTGTATATTAGTATGTGTAACACATGTGTTGTTGTATACTCTAGTGTGAAATAGAGGTCCCTTTTACACACTTTAAGGTGTGTTGGATATATGGTGCTGGAGCCATGTTTGCATTGACCAATCAGCTCTCTGTGGGTGATGCTTGTATTGACCAGTCAGCTCTCTGTGGGTGATGTTTGTATTGACCAATCCACTCTCTGTGGGTGATGTTTGTATTGACCAATCAGCTCTCTGTGGGTGATGTTTGTATTGACCAGTCAGCTCTCTGTGGGTGATGCTTGTATTGACCAATCCGCTCTCTGTGGGTGATGTGTGTATTGACCAATCAGCTCACTGTGGGTGATGCTTGTATTGACCAATCCGCTCTCTGTGGGTGATGTTTGTATTGACCAGTCAGCTCTCTGTGGGTGATGCTTGTATTGACCAATCAGCTCTCTGTGGGTGATGCTTGTATTGACCAATCAGCTCTGTGGGTGATGTGGTATCAGGCCAGCTAGCTTTACTTCCCATGGCATTTCCTGGAGCCCATTTTAGCTTATGTTGACCTGGGAGTCAGGGCAATTTTAAATCTCTGCCGCTATACAGATTTGAACCCATGACCACCTGGCCACAGGCAAGTTTTTAGCCACTACGCCACAGCGACTCACTATAGTATGTGTAACCACCTGAATACAGGCAAGTGTTTAGCCACTATTCCACAGCGACTCACTTACTATAGTATGTGTAACCGCCTGGCCGCAGGCAAGTGTTTAGCCACTATGCCACAGCGACTCACCCACTATAGTATGTGTAACCGCCTGGCTACAGGCAAGTGTTTAGCCACTACGCCACAGCGACTCACTCACTATAATATGTGTAACCGCTGGCCGTAGGCAAGTGTTTAGCCACTACGCCACAGCGACTCACTCACTATAATATGTGTAAGCCATGACCACCAGACTGCAGACAGGTGCTCGGCCACTACCCTACAGCGACTCACTCACTATAGCATGTGTGACAAACAGTTTGCTTTACTATATAGTATCTTCTTCTTCTTTTCGTTCATCCGGAGTGTTTTTTCAGATGTGATTGCGGTGTGTCTGTTATGCGCCCTTGGGCCGAAACCCGTAGGCCAACACATCGAATTTAGCGTGCTTTTTTGACCAGGTAGCATTCCTGGGAGACTCTCACTTTTGTGGTGCCATCTACAACCATGCTGGCCAAGTTAGAACGGTCGAAGACAACGGTCATCCCTCAAAAGGAAGGCAGGGACAGTCCATAGCATTTTCCGCCATCCAAGGTTGCTTCCATAGTTGCAGGGCCGACACATAACGCCCTGGATCTGGGCTCACCGAGGGAAATCGTCATGTCCTGCTCATGGCTGCTTTAAATCCTCACTTCAGTATATTGGTCATTCGTTTGCCCCGGGCCATTCCCGCACAAACCAGACAGGTTTGCAGATGGTATCCACTCAGCGAGTTTTCGGACATGTGCTTGTCGTTGCGCCCGTCAGAGCTGTTCCAGGCACGACAGACATTCGGAAAACTACCTAGTCAGAGCTGTTCCGAACAAGAGCGGCATTCGGAAACTAGGTAGTCAGAGCTGTTCCTAGCACGAGAGACATTCGGACGAGTCATTTCACTCGGATGTAATTGCGTAGTGTCAATTTTTAGTTTGCCACCCGTAGGACGACACTGGGACACGCAAGCTCCCCCACCATGGCAAGGTGGAGACACATCGGGGGAGACTATATAGTATGTGCATCACATATATTGTTTGATCATATTTGATGTGTAACACATGGATTGTTTCATATTATTGTTTTGTTAGTTCTGAAGACTTTGTTAAAATTTCTGAATCCTTTTGTTGAATTTCTGTTTACAGTGTGGAGGCTGCTGTGAGGAAATTTGCTGAGGTAAAATATTTGTAATTGTTGTAGAACTCTGTTGATTCATGAATTAATGTTTGTAACTGTTGTAGAACTCCGTTGATTAATGAGGTTAAAGGCAAGAGGGTTGACTTCGTAATAGGTTCTATCCCATAGGGCTCGGTCTTTGCACAGAAAGCCTGCCGAAAGCGTCACCACCGAGCATGAACTCTGTAGCTCCAGAAAAAAAAGCCAGGGGTCTCTGAAAAAATTGCAACTGTGAACAGAATGACGGAGTCCAAAATGAACTCATAACCTTTGTATCATGAAACAGGTAGCTGGTCACTTGGCACCAGAGAGTTGGTGATTTAAGTTGTTAACTCTTGTATGACTTGAAGCAACACATTCTCTTAACAAGCTTGTGAGTTCCGAAAGTGGTGACTGCAAGACACGGGTGCTGATTGTCTATCATCATGGTAGGGAATTGATGTGGTTCTCTTGCAGTCTCGGAGCATGCACAGTTTGTAGCCCTTAGCTGGTTTCATGAAAGCTCATCAAAGAAGGTGAAGGTGAAGAGGTGCCTAGGTGAACTCCGACCCTGGCATACATCTTTGTAATATTGTTGTCATTTCTGTTCTGTGTTTCATTTCTTCTTCTTCTTCTTCTTCGTTCATCAGGAGTTTTTGTTTTTTTTCGGATATGATTGCGTTGTGCCTGTTTACAGCCTCTTGCCCCGTTAGGCCGACACATCCGACTTCTGCGGGCATTTGTTGTCCGGGTTAACCTTCCCGGGGGTTTCTTAGGACGTTTGACTCTCACTGTTGTGGTGTTATCCCCCATCCCAGCTGGTCCATATAGAACAGCCAAAGATCCTGGTCAGCCCTCAAGGGAAGGCAGGGGCAGACCGTGGGCATTCCCCGCCATCCAAGGAGGCTTCCATACTTGCAGAGCTGATACATAGCGCTCTGGTACTGGGCTCACCCAAGGAATCGTCACGTCCTGCACATGGCTGCTTAGCCTCACTTCCGTATGTTGGGCCTTCCGTTCACCATAGGCTGTTCTTCCGGAAACCAGAAGTATGCAGTCTGCAGATGACATCCACACAGTGAGCTTTCGATTCGGACTTTCCATGTAATGGATTTGCTATCCAAGCAATATTCCATTTCGTGCCACTAGGACACTTTTCCACCTTTTATGAAGCCCACACAGTGGGCTTTTGATTCGGACTTTCCACGTAATGGATTTGCTATCCAAGCAATATTCCATTTCATGCCACTAGGACACTTTTCCACCTTTTATGAAGCCCACACAATGGGCTTTTGATTCAGACTTTCCACGTAATGGATTTGCTATCCAAGCAATATTCCATTTCGTGCCACTAGGACACTTTTCCACCTTTTATGAAGCCCACACAGCGAGCTTTCGATTTGGACTTTCCACATAATGGATTTGCTATCCAAGCAATATTCCATTTCATGCCTCTGGGTCTTCATGCACCTTTAAATGTCAACCTGTATGTAGTTAAAGTAAGCTGCGGTCAACTTTAGCTTGTCGATATCTCCATAGAGCTTGTCCTCAAATGAAGCAGGTGTGGGCCAACATATCTTTCTCTGTTCTGCATACATTGGGCAATCCTGCAGCAAATGTTTTGCTGTCATTTTACCAGTTCTACAATTACATTCATCGGTATCTCCTATCTTTAGTTTATTGTACAAGTGGTATTTCAGCCTGTTATGTCCTGCGCGGAGTCTGAAGATTGCTACTTGTTCTCTTCGGTCGAGTTTGTAATATGCATCATCCTTCTGATGGCCTGGATGCTCTGATTCCCATTTGGTTCTATAAGTGCTTTTTATCAACCTCTTTGCCTCATTATAGGTTATGTCTATGTCAGGCTGTGGTAGTCGTCCGCCCTCTTTTGCCAGTCTGTCAGCCTCTTCGTTTCCAGGTATACTGCAATGTGATGGGATCCACTGTATTACAACTTTTTTGGATTTCTGGCATAGACCATGGAGTGCTGCTCTTAGGTCAGTTAGTTCTGTGCTGTTATTGCTCTTCAGTATTGAGACAGCTGACTTTGCATCTGTGAAGATAGCTATTTGCTTCTCTTTATTTTCCTCCATCAGGAGCATTTCTGCTGCAGTTTTCAGAGCCTCTACCTCCGCTTTGAAGTTACTTGAAAATTTTCCAGTTGCCATTGAATGTGTTTTTTTCGCTCCATTTTTTAAATTTAGGAGAATTCCTCCTCCTCCATTCTCTATTGAATTTTTGGCTGATCCATCTGTATATGCATGGGTCCAATTCCTGCTTGGATAATGTTCTTTTATGTAGTTTAGGGTTATTTCTCTTCTTTCGGTTTCATGCTGAGTGTTCTTTTTCTCAATACCAGGAATGTTTTCTATCATCTCAGGCAGTTGCTGCTGTCTCCAAGCTGGGAACTTGTCTGCATTGTGTATGGGCTTGACTGTTGATATGTTAAGTATAGGATCTGTCCTAATCCTTCGTTTTGTAGTTTCTACAAAGTTGCTACGCTTCAGTCTTCCCTTTCCAAAACCATTAAATCTGTTATACATAGGGTGGTCTGTCAATCTTCTAAATTTTTCTGCTTGTTGCTGGGCTCTGCTATCTCTTCTATCCTGCATTGGTTGTAAACAAGTGATCTTTTCTAGTTCATTAATAGGCGTTGTCTTCAGGCTTCCAGTTATGATTCGCATTCCTTGGTTCTGGACTCTACTTATTTTGTTAAAGTTTGACTTAGCTGCTGTTGCCCAAGCTGCAATGCCATATTCCAGTGCTGGCCTCACCCGTCCAGTATATAACTTCTTGAGAACTTTCTCATCTGCTCCCCACATTGTACCAGCAAGCTTTTTCATGATTGCCATTCTCTGCCTTGCTCTTGTTCGATTTTTCTCAACCTGTGTCTTCCATGTCAGGCGACGATCAAAGGTGACTCCTAGATAGTTTGGATTTTCTTCATGGCGCAATATTTTTCCATTCAATACCAGCTTAGGTTGCTGAGTTTTATTTGAGAGGGAAAACACTGTGCATGTTGTTTTCTCCTCACTTATCTTCACTAGCCATGATTTTGACCAGTCCTCTAGCGCTAATAAGGTTTGCTGTATTCTGCTGTTAGCTGTACTAATATATTCTTCAGATGTCCATATGGCTAGGTCATCTGCAAAGGAGGATGTGTGTACTCTGGCTGGAAAATTTTCTGTGACGTCATTTATATATGCTAGGAATAATAATGGTGAAAGAACTCCTCCTTGGGGGACACCTTGCTCCAGCAGCATCATTTTGCTTGTTTGTCCTTGTACTTTTGTCCTGGCAGTTCTGTTCTCAAGGTAGTGGCTGATCCATTTATACATTTTTCCACAAACATGCATGTTTTGCAGTTTTACTTTCAGTCCTTCCTTCCATACTTTATCAAATGCTTTTTCTAAATCTATCCAGACTGCTAGTGTGTGCTTTTTCTCTTGGAAGGCATCCTCTATTTCCTGAGCTATATAGGTTATTTGATCTTCAGTGGATCTGTACTTTCTGAATCCTGCTTGGTGTGGTGTTAAGAGTTTGTTTTCTTCCAGATGCCATGTTAGCCTGCCATTGATAATGCGTTCCATTAATTTTCCTACACAGCTAAGTAGACTGATAGGTCGATAGCCATTTGGTTCTTCCAGGTCTTTTCCTTTCTTTGGGACTGGTATTAGTATAGCTTCCTTCCATGCCTGTGGGACTATTCCTCTCTTCCAGCTGTTATTTAGGACTGCTAGTAGTTTCTTCTTTGCCTTGGTGCCTAGTCCTATTAGCATTTCATTTGTGATTCCATCCTTTCCTGGTGATTTCTTCTTTTTTAGGGTATTCATTGCATGTTCCATTTCTTCCATTGTTAGATTTGCCATCATATATTCTGCTGCTGTCTCTGTATTTCTATGATGTATCTGTTTGTCTTTGATTGCTTTCTTCTGTTCGGTTGTAATATCAATGTGGTTTGCATTTGCATAGTGTTCCATTAGTGCATTTGCAGCCTTTTTTCCTGTAAGCAAGGCATTTCCTTGTTTAATTGTTATTTGTTTGTTTCTAGGTCCTTCATTGTTCATGGCTTTCACTAGTTTCCATAGTTTGTTTCCATCCCTGTCAAATTCAGGTTTTCTGTTTTTTCCCTCCAACAATCTCTTGTTGTTTGATTTACTGTTCTGTTATATTTTGCTGAGATGGCTTTGAGAGAGATATTCGCTTCAATTGTTTGTTCTCTCTCTGCTGTCTTCCTGGCATCTTCAACTTTGTCCTCCAAACTTTGTAGTTCTTCAGTCCAGTATGGTTTGTAATTTTTCCTTGCTCCTCTAGGAATGGACTCAGTGGCTGCCTGTATTATCGCTCTGTTTAGACTTTCCACCATTTGCTTTATGTTGCCATATCGTGTATTTATGTTTTCACAATATTTGTCTGTTAGTATGGCAAATCTCCCCGGGAAGGTTAACCCGGTCAACAAATGCCCGCAGAAGTCGGATGTGTCGGCCTAACGGCGCAAGAACGCAGCTCTGCTGTAAACAGGCACAACGCAATCACATCCGAAAAAAAACTCCGGATGAACGAAGAAGAAGAAGAAGTATGGCAAATCTGTCCCAATCTGCTCGTTTGTAATTCCAGCGGGGCAAGGGCTTTTGCTCCTGTGGAACATACTCCATATTCATTACAAGCTTGATTGGTCTGTGGTCACTACCTGCTAATTGGTCCAGCACATGGCGATCGATTTTGTGGAGGATGTCTCCTGTGCAGAAAGCTAAGTCTGGAGTAGAAGTGGTAAGCCATCTTCTGGAGTAGAAGCTCGGTGTGTCATCCGCTTTGTTGAGTAGATGGAGATTTGAGTCTATTTCCCAGTCCTCCAATTCATCTCCTCTTTTGTCAGTATCTGGGTATCCCCATCTTTCTGAACGGCTATTAAAGTCTCCGACAATAATGCAGTTTGTGTCAGTTATTTTCATGTTTGAGAGTGTAAGGTCCTTATCTGCTGGGCTATACAGATTGTAGATTCTTATTTTCACGTCCTTTATCATTATATCAACACCTATAATTTCCGTTTGGTTGTCAGAGATCACAGATACTTCGCTGCAAGGTATTGTATTTCGTGTAAGTATTAGAACTCCTCCTTTGTGTCCTTCGCGGTCGAACCGTGTGGCCTGATATCCTCTGACTGAGAATTTGTGATTGGCGTTGAGGTGTGTCTCTTGAATGCATGCCACATCTATTCTATCTTTATGAAGACGCTGTGTTAGGGAGTCTTTCTTCTTGTAAACTTCTTCGGCATTCCACTGTAGTATGTTGAGTGTCCGGGGTATTTGGTCAATAGCTCTTAACATACTCCTCTGTGCCTTGACTCCACAGCACAGGGGAAGGTGACCACCAGTAGTCATGGGTGGACCCCCTCGAGGCAGGGGGCCCGGCACTATCGCCGCCTGATGGGACTTCACGGGATTAGCACCATAACAATTAATTTTGATTTGTGACATCATGAATTAAGTTAAGTTGCACTGCTTTGTCAAGCCTGTGGCTCAGTACATCCGATTTCGACAAGCATTTATTCGGGATGCTTTCCCTAGCCTTTGACTGTCCCCAGTCTACCTACAAGACAGCAGGTTTTACGTTGCACTGCTTTGTCAAGCCTGTGGCTCAGTACATCCGATTTCGACAAGCATTTATTCGGGGTGCTTTCCCTAGCCTTTGACTGTGCCCAGTCTACCTACAAGGCAGCAGGTTTGTGTGTCTCTTCGTCTGGTCCCTTCCCTTGACCTGTCCAACATGGGTGGCCCTACCAGTAGCTGTGCTATCGTCGGCATAGCTCTTGGGGTCATTGGGACGCACAAGCCCCTCTACCTCGTCACGGTGGACACACAGCAGAGGGGTGTTTCATTTAAAAAGTGAATTAAAATTTGTGAAAGAATACATTGGAAAGTTGAAAAGTTCAACGTAACAAGAGCACAGTCACAAAGGGAATGGACTTATTTGTTTTTTTGGGTTTATGCCACATCAGACATTTTATTTGGTGAGTTGTGTTGCACTGCTTCATCAAGCCTGTGGTTCCATACATCCAACATTAACAAACAATTTTTTTGGGTTTGCTGTCCCTGGTCTTTTACTGTCCGCAGTCTACCTACAAGGCAGCAGGTTTGTGTCTTCATCTGGTCCCTATCCCTTGACATGCCCGACATGGGAGACCCTACTGGAACATGCAAGCCCCCATAACCTCTACAAGGTGGAGACACAGCAGAGGGTGTCACATTGGATAGTTACCTTCAGTTTATTCATGTATATGTTTAGGCAGCATTTTGTGTAATAAGTCATCATGGTCCTTGAAAGTTAGAAAGAGAGTTCTTGCATGTTACTAGACCCAATTTGAACATATGGCTGCGAATCCTGGACAATTAGTAAACAGGCGAAAAAATTATTGGAAGCCTTGGAGATTTGGTGTTATAGAAGAATGCTGAAAATTAATTGGACAGCCAAAATGAGCAATCTGGACATTTTGAGGGAAGCACAAAGACAACTTATCACAAACATCAGAAAGAGAGAGTCATTATTTTATGGCCACATTATGTAAAGACAACAACTGGAACATGTCGTGACATCCAGAAAGATATGCAGAAGGAGGGATAGAGGAAGACAGCAGGAGAAGATTTTTGACAGTCTTGAGTCATGGCACGGAAGGGAGTCAACACACGGATTGATCCATGCCGTCGGAGATTGCAATTTGCAGAGAGGCATGATCGCCCATGCCAGCCAGGCACTGGATGATGATGTTTATACATCTGCCTATCAGTGTGCAGTGTTAGTGAAGTTGATAGCCAACTGTGCTGGCAATGTCATGATTGCGGTCGGACTAGGGTACAACACCTGGCCTTGTTGCCTGCTAAGTGAGGGAAAGATTGGCCACCTATTTCTCCGGACATTCAGGCCTACAAAATGGGATGTCCCTGTCACAGGACCGAGGCATGCCAGGAGACTGCTTCTGGACAATGTTTGTGTCATGGAGTTGCTGCGGAGTGTGATACCCAAGCTTTACTTGTGTTCTTATACACACTTGACGGCACATTGGGTATCGGGTGCCAGACTCATAGGTTTATAAGCCTATTGGCCCTCAGGCTTTGATTTTTTTTTTAAAATATTTGTGTACAGGCTCGACCTCCAGGCATCTACAAACAAGACTATCTCAATGAGTTGTTTGAGCGCTACGGAGATAAGGAAGACACGCCGATGGCACCACCTCTCCCGGCTTGGTGCACAGGTATTTATACTGTGTGTTTGTGAACCTGATCAGACGTTGCTTCTGTGTGCCCCATTCTTAACAAAGTTTGTTTGTTCATTTGATTTCTGAGAGATCCTACATTGTATTGATTTCCTTGTGTATAAGATATGTATCTCTTGAGTTTCAGCTTAGTTTTATTTATCAGCAGCAGATGGTGAACTGGATCTACATCTGCACCTGAAAACTTGTACACCATATTATTGAAATGATCTAAATTTATTGTTAATACATAACAATAATATATTATTAATTGATATGATCAATTTTGTTTTCTGCTTTCTGGTCTGGTGATACCTACATTGCTTTATGTATTCTTTTACGTGGAAAAACACTTCCTCCTGTGTCTATATTAATGATGACTTCTGGTCCAATATTGTGGATAGGCTGTTAAGCTATTAAGGCCTCTAGAGTGTTTTTGCTTCTGGCTACGGTTTGGTTATTCATTTTCCTCATGTTGGACTGACAGTACATGGCTCCGTCACCCAGCTACTGAGTAAAGTGCATGGAGCGACACCATGAGCTGTGGATTTCATGTGGAATGCTTTTACATCTGTCCACGGTTGTTTGTATTGTAAACTGCATGTTAAGAAAAATGGCAGATGGCTGATTGCTGAACTAGCAGGTTTTGCCTCATGCAGTAATGTGTGTGCAAATGCTGGTTTTCTAGTGACTGTCACTTCCATCGACGATAAACTGTAATTGTGTTGAAGTTGTGTTGGTATTCTGACAGCTGCCTTATCATGTATGCTTGTACGTGCTGTTGGTTTGTCAGGACTGCTGTCTGTTCCACTTTCCACATGGGACAGTGAGGAGCATTTTGTTTGATATCAGTGGCACAGGAACGAAGCATTTGCCATGAAGTTGGAACCACAATTAACGACTAATCTATATTGATTCACTGCACACAAATTAGTGAATAATTATGTTTTTGTTCATTTCACTAAGTCAGTGTTTCAGCACAATCTCTTCATAACCCATTTTATCCTATTGTGTCTTGGTATTGCGGTCACCTGTCTCAATTTTGACATTGCCATTTCTTTAATTACCTATAGCACATTGAAGTTTCATGTAAATTTCCCTCTCAACTTTTTCTTCCTTTTGTAGATTAGCATGGCTGAATGGACAAAAACGCATGTTCTTAAACATCCGGTGTGCTGATGCCGAGGTAAGGGGTTCAACCCCAACACCAGACAGTTGGACTAAAATATTGACCTATTGTCCTTGACTTGGGGACGTAAATTACAAGCAACTCTGAAGTCGGAGTTGGTTCGCTTGATGGCGAGGGACACTGTTAACAGGGAAAGCTAATCCACAACAAAATTCAGTCCAGCACTACTAGAAGTAGTGTGTATGGACTATGCTTCAGTTCAAAGTGAGCGAGCGCCCAAAAGAAATTCTTCCTTATCATGTGTTGGTGCGTAATAGTGGATTCCAAATTTCTAACAGGCATTTTCACTCTGTTGTTATGACTGTTGCAAGATATTTGAAACAGTTCACCTGTTTTAAATTATTCATGTTTATTGTGGTATTTGTTTCTTCTCAGAAATAACCATAAATTCTGTTTTTTTTAATAATTTAATTCTAACACTAGCTGTTCAGTGTGTACAAAAACCGCATATATTAAATGGTGATCTTTTCATTGTCTCCAATAAATTCTGCCATCTGCTTATCTTATATTGTTGATATTATGTCCTCCTCATGGTAATTCCTCTCATATCTAAAATTTCTCATATCTTCACTGTCCAGGAAAAAAAGGTCTGGAAAAATAACACATCCATGTCACACGTCTCTTGATGTAACTTATATCTGTTAGAATTGCCATGTCAAGTATATGCATGATTTCCCAGAAAGTGATGACACTGAAGAGGTGGATGATGATGGAAATGAAGGCAGCGGGTCACAGATTAATGGACAAGGGAGAGGCAAAAATAAGAAAGAATTCATGAAAAAGGTTAGTTTTAGCAGCTGTAGAAAGTTATTTATTTGTGTTTGCATGTGTGTGCGTGTGTGCATGTGCACACACATACAGAAATCCATATAGTGTTTGATCAGTTTTAAAATTTAGATCAGTGTTACAGTTCACAGAGACGGAATCTTACGGTTCACAGAGGCGGAATCATACGGTTCACAGAGACGGAATCATACACTTCACAGAGATGGAAACATACACTTCACAGAGGCGGAATCATACAGTTCACAGAGACGGAATCATACACTTCACAGAGTTGAAATCATACACTTCACAGAGACAGAATCATACACTTCACAGAGACAGAATCATACACTTCACAGAGTTGAAATCATACACTACACAGGGACAGAATCATACACTCCACAGAGATGGAATTGTACACTTCACAGAGATGGAAACATACACTTCACAGAGTTGAAATCGTACACTACACAGGGACAGAATCATACACTCCACAGAGATGGAATATACACTTCACAGTGTTGAAATCATACACCTGCGCAGGTAAAACAAAAGGGGTGGAACAAGTAAAGATTTTAGAATAAGAATACAGAAGGCTAGAGGGGCTTTTACAACACTAGAAAATTTGTCAAAAGAAATTATACTTAGCAAAGACTTAGAATATTAATTTCTAATATTATTATTATTATATCAGTACTGCTGCATGGAGCAGTATCATAAGAATGGAAGAGATTATGAAGTGTTCAAAGAAATTAAGTTATTGACAAGAAATGTTCAACCTCAAGTAAATGTTATCTGTGACAAGTTGGGAAATACCCTAAAAGAATCTAGAAAAATTCTGGAACAATGGCAAGAATACTTCAGTGGAATTTATGATATGAATGACTGAGGATTTGAATGAGATAATGAACCAATAACAGCAGAGACAAAACCTGAACCCTCATTAGATAAAATTGTATGAACAATAAGAACCTGAAGAATGGTAAATCACCTGGATGTGATGAGATACCAGCTGAACTAATTAAAGCAAGAGGAGAAGAAAGCATATGTAAACAGATATGGAAATATGGTATATGGCCTAAAGATTGGAAGAGAACTATCTTCATTCCAATACTGAAAAAAGGGCAACCTGAAATTATGCACCAACTATAGAACTGTTGCCCTGATCAGTCATGCAAGTAAAATTCTATTACAAATCATAATGGGAAGACTTCATAAGAAAGTGGAAGAAGAGATTAACGTAGTTCAAGCTGGATTTAGACAAGGAAGAGGAACAAGAGATCACATTCTCAACATGCGTTTAATAGAGAAGTGTAGAGCATTTAATGTAAACCTACTCTCTATTTTTCTGGTTTCTATGTTGTCTTGTGCTTCTGTTCCTAGTTGTTTAAGTTTAATTTGAGCTTCTAGTTCTTCTTTCTTTACTTGGGCGTTTATTTCTGCTTCTTTAAGTTTTGTTTGACTTTCTATTTCAGCTTCTTTGAGTTTTGTTTGACTTTCTATTTCAGCTTGTTTAACTTTGCTCTCTAGATCAGTTTGTTTTGTGGATTATTCAAAGGCATTTGACTAAGTACAACATCAGAAACTTTGGAAATCATGAATATAATGGGCTTTCCATCACATATAGTACAACTCACAAAAATGCTCTATCTAGACCAACAAGCAGCAGTTAGAATAGATGGCGAGACATCAGATTGGTTTGACATCAAGCAAGGAGTCCATCAGAGCTTTGTTCTGTACCCTTATTTGTTTAACATGCACGCTGAAAATATAATGAGAAATGTCAGAGATGGTATAACCAGGGAACAATATAATGCCCTAAATATCGGTAGTCATGAAACACCAGAGATTTGATATACTGATGATGCAGTATTACTATCCACATCACAGAATGCCATAGAAAAACTAATAACCTCAACCAGAAAGGATAGTGAAAATCACAACTTATGTCTTAACATAGCAAAAACAAAGATTATGCATACAGATAAAACCATTATGGAGAAATAAATATATGTTAATGAGGAAAAATTGGAGGTGGTGGAAAATTTTGAATATCTTGGGTCATTAATTACTAACAATAGTGACACAATGAAAGAAATTAAAAGTCGAATATCTGTTGCTCTTCAAAGACTAAAACAACTGAATAAATTGTGGAGTGGGACGGACAGAACTATAAAAATTAGATTTTTAAGAGCATGCAACATACGCCTGTGAGACCTGGACACTTACTAAACAAGCTGAACAGTACATACATGCCTTTGAATATAAATGTTAATGACGGGTTCTTACTTGTTTTGATGTTGAGTCATGTAACAGAGAGCTAATTCTCATTTCAGGATGCTAAATTCATGGATGGGGTCAAAGGTGTTAGCAGGGTCACAGCTCAGCCAAGGTTATCTCACATACAGCAGAAGTGTCAGAGTATGGCAGGCTGGAAAAAGTGAGTCACAATTGTTGCCAAACTAGCCACTTTACAAACATTCCATTTGTGTTGTTTCATTGATAAAGATTTTGGTGGAAATGCTCGCCTGTATCTTTGTGTTTTTTCATCCTTCGAGCTTGTCATTTTTGTGTGTTTTTATTTGACTCCTTGGCAAATCCCTTTTATTGATAATCATTTCAGACATTTTACTGCCCATCCAAGCTTTACATTACCAGTATGTTGCACAGAAAGTTATTTATCTGTGCTGGTACATGTGTGCATGCATTCACACACATATAGCGAGTCCATTTGTTCCTTATCAGGTGTCAACTAGATGTAACAATGATCAGTCTATGATCAGTCAGAATAATAAAGTTGAAGTGTTCAAACTTAACTGCATTACTGTCTCTCCAGAATTTACTTTCCCAGAAGGGAGTGTGTACAAGCTAACCACTTTATCACCTTTTCAAAGTTTACAATTCCAGCTTGGAATGTGTACAACAAACCAGATTACTTCACCTTCAATTGTACTTTTCCAGAATGTGATGTTTACAAAGAAACCACTTTACCGCCCACCTATGGTTGACATTACCAATTTGAGATATGTACAATCACAATCTCATTATTGTCTGTCTGAAGTTGCTTTCCCGGCAGGGGTTGTGTACAAGCCATTTTACTGCCCATCCAAGGTATCTTTTGGGATGTGTACAAGCCAGGGTATTATTTTGGGATTTGTTCAAGCCAGGGTATCATTTGGGAATGTGTAAAAGCCAGGGTATCATTTGGGAATGTGTAGAAACTTAATCTCATAACTGGCCATCTGAGGTTTATGGTGTATGTACACACTTAATCTCATTACTGGCCATCTGAGGTTTGCTTTCCAATTATGGGATGTGTACAGGCTAACTACTTTACTTCCCATCCAAGGTTTAGGTTCCCAGTGTGAGAAGTACTAGCCACTTTCGTTGATAGATATTGATTGTAGTATTTCACACTTATAAGTCAGGTATATGTGAAATATACCAGTATTTGTCACATATATACCACTATTTGTCACATATATACCACTATTTGTCACATATATACCACTATTTGCCACACATATACCACTATTTGCCACCAGATTACCTTGAACTTTATGATATTATTTCCTCATTGCCCATCCTGCGATATTTACGAACATCATCAGTACTGGCTTCCCAGGTTCTCAGCCCGTCTCCATGGACATCAACAACCTCAAATTTCTCACACAAAAGCCCTACAAAGTCAGCTGGAAGGCGGATGGTACCAGGTCAGTTAGCAGATGTGTATTGATTCATAAATCTCACAGGAAGTTGATGTCTTAGAACAAAGTAGTTTTGCTAGCATTGATTTTAGACAGAAAAGGTCATTTATGTACATTTCTGTAAGTTTATGTGAAAATTCTGTTATTTCCTTCTTGATGATATTATGTTACAAATGGTAATTATGTCTGACAAGATTCAGCAAAATATGCTAGACAATAACTCGTGCAGTCTATTGTTTGTCTTCGTTATTCAAATTCACTACGGGAAAACATTTTTTTTAAATGTGTCCTTCAAACAATGCATAGTAACACTGTTATTGTTGCTTTTAATTGTTGTTGTTTCTGTTTTTATTGTCAGTTCAACATTTGGGATTTCACAATATCCAATACGGGGGTCGGCATGAATGGATAGGAATGCATGGTCTTAAACATCCGGTGTGCTGATGCCAAGGTAAAGGGTTCAACCCCTACACCGGACAGTTGGATTAAAATGTAGACCTATCGTCTTTGACTTGAGGACATAAATTACAAGTACCTCTGAAATCAGAATGGGTTCGCCTGATGACGAGGGACACTGTTAATAGGGAAAGCTGATCCTCGCACAAAATTCAGTCCAGCTGTAGCTGTAGTGTGTATGGACTACACTTGAGTTCAAAGCAAACGAGAGCAAAAATAGAAAAAGAAAAACAAACAGAAAAAAGTGATCCAATACCATACAGTGTTACAGACAAGTGTTCATCACATAGATGTGTAGGCAGTCTCCTGGGCAAAGTGGACGTGTGTCTTCTCTTAGTCCACTTTTTTTTTCCCCCCAATGGATTGTCAAGCTCAGGCCAAGCTCTCCTGTCCTTTACATTGCAATCAAATATGCTGCTGCTCAGGCTCAGTTTCAAATGAGATAACCCACATATAGAAGCATAATTACAGCATATGTGATTATGTATATACACAGTTGGGTGATCGCTGATCTGTGGGGTTTGTGCGCTGTGCTGAGTCTCCTTGTGCGATCTGTGCGAGTAGACTGGAGCACTTATGGTGGTATCTGTGTGTGATCTGTGTGAGGAGACTGGATCACTTATGGTGATATCTGTGTGTGATCTCTGTGAGGAGACTGGAGCACTTATGGTGATATCTGTGTGTGATCTGTGTGAGGAGACTGGAGCACTTATGGTGATATCTGTGTGTGATCTGTGTGAGGAGAGCACTTATGGTGATATCTGTGTGAGGAGACTGGAGCACTTATGGTGATATCTGTGTGAGGAGACTGGAGCACTTATGGTGATATCTGTGTGTGATCTGTGTGAGGAGACTGGAGCACTTATGGTGATATCTGTTTGTGATCTATGTGAGGAGACTGGAGCACTTATGGTGATATCTGTGTGTGATCTGTGTGAGGAGACTGGAGCACTTATGGTGATATCTGTGTGTGATCTGTGTGAGGAGACTGGAGCACTTATGGTGATATCTGTGTGTGATCTGTGTGAGGAGACTGGAGCATTTATGGTGGTATCTGTGTGTGATCTGTGTGAGGAGACTGGAGCACTTATGGTGATATCTGTGTGTGATTTGTGTGAGGAGACTGGAGCACTTATGGTGATATCTGTGTGTGATCTGTGTGAGGAGACTGGAGCACTTATGGTGATATCTGTGTGAGGAGACTGGAGCACTTATGGTGATATCTGTGTGTGATCTGTGTGAGGAGACTGGAGCACTTATGGTGATATCTGTGTGTGATCTGTGTGAGGAGACTGGAGCACTTATGGTGATATCTGTTTGTGATCAGTGTGGGGAGACTGGAGCACTTATGGTGATATCTGTGTGAGGAGACTGGAGCACTTATGGTGATATCTGTATGTGATCTGTGTGAGGAGACTGGAGCACTTATGGTGATATCTGTATGTGATCTGTGTGAGGAGACTGGAGCACTTATGGTGATATCTGTGTGTGATCTGTGTGAGGAGACTGGAGCACTTATGGTGGTATCTGTGTGTGATCTGTGTGAGGAGACTGGAGCATTTATGGTGGTATCTGTGTGTGATCTGTGTGAGGAGAATGGTACACTTATGGTGGTATCTGTGTGTGATCTGTGTGAGAAGAATGGTACACTTATGGTGGTATCTGTGTGGTCTGTGTGAGGAGAATGGTACACTTATGGTGGTATCTGTGTGAGGAGAATGGTACACTTATGGTGGTATCTGTGTGTGATCTGTGTGAGGAGACTGGAGCACTTATGGTGATATCTGTGTGTGATCTATGTGAGGAGACTGGAGCACTTATGGTGGTATCTGTGTGTGATCTGTGTGAGGAGACTGGAGCACTTATGGTGGTATCTGTGTGAGGAGACTGGAGCACTTATGGTGGTATCTGTGTGCAATAACAGTGAACCTGTATAAACTAAAACATAATAAAACCAACTTGGATACTTTTTCCCCCTCTCTTGTGCCTCCACTTGTTTGGTTCCAGGTATATGATGTCGGTTGATGGTCAAAATGAAATATACTTGGTTTTGAATAACGAAGATACAAACAATAGATTGCACAATTTATTGCCTGGCATATTTCACTGCATCTTGTCAGGTACATACTGCAGAATTCACACAACATAAAGTAAAATAACGAGATAAATTCTTCAAGCTGAAATATACACATGTTTGTACATTAATGTGTGAAATATTCCAGGCAATAAATCATGCAATCTATTCATTATTCAAATTCACTATGGGAAAACATTGTTTTGATATACTTGGTTGCCAAGTGGACACTTGTCTTAACCTTAAAGTGGCTGAGAGTCATGCATGTTCCATTGAGCCCTGAGCTATGGCAATACTATTACAGCTACTGGTAGAGTCTCCCATGTCAGACAGGTCAAGGGATAGGGACCAAACACAGTGAGACACAAATCTGCTGCCTTATAGGTAGACTGGGGACAGTCAAAGGCTAGGGAAAGCAAACCCCAAACAATGCTTGTTGAAATAGGAGGCACTGAGTCACAGCTTTATGAAATAGTGAACGCAACTCACTGGATGATGATGATAATGGACACGTGTCTATTTGCAGGTACATGATGCTGGTTGATGGCAAAGATGAAGTGTACATGATTGACAGGGACAACTGTGTCTTCCACGTGCCCAACCTCAACTTCTTCAAGAGGAAAAATCTGGCAGCATATCTCGCTGAAACCTTGTTAGATGGGGTGAGGTTTGAACCTTATTTTTTTCATTTTTTTATTTTACATTTACCATCTACTTCTACTTTGCTACTTAACTATCTCTAGTTCGTAAATCTGTATTGTTTTTGTCATTGTTGACCAGGTAATGGGATAAACATGCCAGGTTTGATAACTGTGAATCCATTTCCAAACTGGTACCTATTGTATGAGGCTGTGGATCTGTGTACAGACTGCTACCTATTGTATGAGGCTGTGGATCCGTGTACAGACTGCTACCTATTGTATGAGGCTGTGGATCCGTGTACAGACTGCTACCTATTGTATGAGGCTGTGGATCCGTGTACAGACTGCTACCTATTGTATGAGGCTGTGGATCCGTGTACAGACTGCTGCCTATTGTATGAGGCTGTGGATCCGTGTACAGACTGCTACCTATTGTATGAGGCTGTGGATCCGTGTACAGACTGCTACCTATTGTATTAGGCTGTGGATCCGTGTACAGACTGCTACCTATTGTATGAGGCTGTGGATCCGTGTACAGACTGCTACCTATTGTATGAGGCTGTGGATCCGTGTACAGACTGCTACCTATTGTATGAGGCTGTGGATCCGTGTACAGACTGCTACCTATTGTATGAGGCTGTGGATCCGTGTACAGACTGCTACCTATTGTATGAGGCTGTGGAGCCATGTACAGACTGCTACCTATTGTATGAGGCTGTGGATCCATGTACAGACTGCTACCTATTGTATGAGGCTGTGGATCCATGTACAGACTGCTACCTATTGTATGAGGCTGTGGATCCATGTACAGACTGCTACCTATTGTATGAGGCTGTGGATCCATGTACAGACTGCTACCTATTGTATGAAACTGGATCCATGTACAGACTGCTACCTATTGTATGAGGCTGTGGGTCCGTGTACAGACTGCTACCTATTGTATGAAACTGTACAGACTGGTACTTATTGTATGAAACTGTGGATCCGTGTACAAACTGGTACCTATTGTATGAAACTGTAGATCCGTGTACAGACTGGTACCTATTGTATGAGGCTGTGGATCCATGTACAGACTCATATGTAAAGATGTTTCTATCTCAAACTTCTGTTGTGTTCTTTTTGATAACATCTGAATGAGCTGATGAACAAAGTTATCTTACATTCCTTTGTCAGGTAGTTTGGCTCACATTCATGTTATAATCTCTTTGATAAGGTCCGCATGGCCGAATGGATAAGAACGTGTGTTCTTAAACATCCGTTGTGCTGATGTTGAGGTAAGGGGTTCAACCCCTACACCTGACAGCTGGACTATAACGTTAACCCGTCGTCCTTGATTTGGGGACGTTAATTACAACAAGTACCTCTGAAGTCAGAGTGGGTTCGCCTGATGGCGAGGGACACTGTTAATAGGTAAAGCTAATCCACATGTAAAATTCAGTCCAACAGTACTAGAAGTAATGTGTATGGACTACACTTGAGTTCACAGCGAGCGAGCGCAAAAAAATCCCTTTGATATACCTCTGAAGTAGTGTGTGTTCTCTTGATGGCGAGGGACACGGGTAATAGGGAAAGCTAATCTACACACACAATTCAGTCCAGTGCATTTGAAGTAGTGTATATGGACTGGACTAAGTTTTAGTACAAAGTAAGCGAGCGCAAAATATTTTTTTAAAATTCTCTTTGATACTTTTCTATGTAACCTCGATACATGAAGCCCATAGACAGGCACTCTCCCACTGTTTATGCTTCACCTCGACACTGCAAGGTACAAGAGGAACAAGATGAAAAGAAGAGAAGAAGAAGAGAAGGCTTTTTTATGGAACAGTGTATAGACATATTAAAGATGTGTTTTTATCAAAAAATTATAAGTGAATCGGTACAGCTATCTCAGAACAGACATAACATCTGATGGGAGATGCCTTGAAGAGATTAGAACAAGAATTGCCATTGCAAAGATAGCCTTTTGCAAGATGAAAAACATACTGACCAATAAAAAGATGTCAATTGAAACGAGAAAAAGAGTGATGAGATGCTACATAGAACCTGTACTTTTATATGGATGTGAAGCGTGGACAATGAGCAGTCAGGCTGAAAAACATCTGATGGCTGTAGAAATGTGGTTTCTGAGGAAAATGCAAAGAATACCATGGACATACAGAAAAACCAATGAAAAAATCCCTCGAGAAACAAATGAAGATTGTCAACTGATTAGAGACATTAGACGTAGACAATCAAACTTTTTTGGACATGTTATGAGAAGAAATGTATTGGGGAACTTGGTGACAACTGGTAAGATCTAAGGGAAGAGACCAAGGGGAAGACCGAGAAGTAAATACCTGGATGGCTTGGCCATGTAGCATGGTCGAGACAGGAACCAGAGCTGATCCACGGCTCTGATGATCGAGTGAGATGGCAGAACATGACCGCCCACGCTTAAGAGATAGAGGTAAGCAGAGGATAACATTGATAAAGCAGACATACCTTTATATTACACAAACTGTCTGTTGTGTGTTGTGTAGGAGCTGATCATAGACACAGTTGATACATTGATAAAGCAGGCATACCTTTATATTACACAAACTCTCTGTTGTGTGTTGTGTAGGAGCTGATCATAGACAAAGTTGATACATTGATAAAGCAGGCATACCTTTATATTGCACAAACTCTCTGTTGTGTGTTGTGTAGGAGCTGATCATAGACACAGTTGATACATTGATAAAGCAGGCATACCTTTATATTACACAAACTGTCTGTTGTGTGTTGTGTAGGAGCTGATCATAGACACAGTTGATACATTGATAAAGCAGGCATACCTTTATATTAGCACAAACTCTCTGTTGTGTGTTGTGTAGGAGCTGATCATAGACACAGTTGATACATTGATAAAGCAGGCATACCTTTATATTGCACAAACTCTCTGTTGTGTGTTGTGTAGGAGCTGATCATAGACACAGTTGATACATTGATAAAGCAGGCATACCTTTATATTGCACAAACTCTCTGTTGTGTGTTGTGTAGGAGCTGATCATAGACACAGTTGATACATTGATAAAGCAGGCATACCTTTATATTACACAAACTCTCTGTTGTTGTTGTGTAGGAGCTGATCATAGACACAGTTGATACATTGATAAAGCAGGCATACCTTTATATTACACAAACTCTCTGTTGTGTGTTGTGTAGGAGCTGATCATAGACACAGTTGATACATTGATAAAGCAGGCATACCTTTATATTGCACAAACTCTCTGTTGTTGTTGTGTAGGAGCTGATCATAGACACAGTTGATACATTGATAAAGCAGGCATACCTTTATATTACACAAACTCTCTGTTGTGTGTTGTGTAGGAGCTGATCATAGACACAGTTGATACATTGATAAAGCAGGCATACCTTTATATTACACAAACTCTCTGTTGTTGTTGTGTAGGAGCTGATCATAGACACAGTTGATACATTGATAAAGCAGGCATACCTTTATATTGCACAAACTCTCTGTTGTGTGTTGTGTAGGAGCTGATCATAGACACAGTTGATACATTGATAAAGCAGACATACCTTTATATTGCACAAACTCTCTTTTGTGTGTTGTGTAGGAGCTGATCATAGACACAGTTGATACATTGATAAAGCAGACATACCTTTATATTCACAAACTGTCTGTTGTGTGTTGTGTAGGAGCTGATCATAGACACAGTTGATACATTGATAAAGCAGACATACCTTTATATTACACAAACTGTCTGTTGTGTGTTGTGTAGGAGCTGATCATAGACACAGTTGATACATTGATAAAGCAGACATACCTTTATATTGCACAAACTCTCTGTTGTTGTTGTGTAGGAGCTGATCATAGACACAGTTGATACATTGATAAAGCAGGCATACCTTTATATTACACAAACTGTCTGTTGTGTGTTGTGTAGGAGCTGATCATAGACACAGTTGATACATTGATAAAGCAGGCATACCTTTATATTACACAAACTGTCTGTTGTGTGTTGTGTAGGAGCTGATCATAGACACAGTTGATACATTGATAAAGCAGGCATACCTTTATATTACACAAACTGTCTGTTGTGTGTTGTGTAGGAGCTGATCATAGACACAGTTGATACATTGATAAAGCAGACATACCTTTATATTACACAAACTGTCTGTTGTGTGTTGTGTAGGAGCTGATCATAGACACAGTTGATACATTGATAAAGCAGGCATACCTTTATATTGCACAAACTCTCTGTTGTGTGTTGTGTAGGAGCTGATCATAGACACAGTTGATACATTGATAAAGCAGGCATACCTTTATATTGCACAAACTCTCTGTTGTGTGTTGTGTAGGAGCTGATCATAGACACAGTTGATACATTGATAAAGCAGCATACCTTTATATTGCACAAAACTCTCTGTTGTGTGTTGTGTAGGAGCTGATCATAGACACAGTTGATACATTGATAAAGCAGACATACCTTTATATTGCACAAACTGTCTGTTGTGTGTTGTGTAGGAGCTGATCATAGACACAGTTGATACATTGATAAAGCAGACATACCTTTATATTGCACAAACTGTCTGTTGTGTGTTGTGTAGGAGCTGATCATAGACACAGTTGATACATTGATAAAGCAGACATACCTTTATATTAGCACAAACTGTCTGTTGTTGTTGTGTAGGAGCTGATCATAGACACAGTTGATACATTGATAAAGCAGGCATACCTTTATATTACACAAACTGTCTGTTGTGTGTTGTGTAGGAGCTGATCATAGACACAGTTGATACATTGATAAAGCAGGCATACCTTTATATTACACAAACTGTCTGTTGTGTGTTGTGTAGGAGCTGATCATAGACACAGTTGATACATTGATAAAGCAGACATACCTTTATATTACACAAACTGTCTGTTGTGTGTTGTGTAGGAGCTGATCATAGACACAGTTGATACATTGATAAAGCAGGCATACCTTTATATTACACAAACTCTCTGTTGTGTGTTGTGTAGGAGCTGATCATAGACACAGTTGATACATTGATAAAGCAGGCATACCTTTATATTACACAAACTCTCTTTTGTGTGTTGTGTAGGAGCTGATCATAGACACAGTTGATACATTGATAAAGCAGGCATACCTTTATATTACACAAACTCTCTGTTGTGTGTTGTGTAGGAGCTGATCATAGACAAAGTTGATACATTGATAAAGCAGGCATACCTTTATATTACACAAACTCTCTGTTGTTGTTGTGTAGGAGCTGATCATAGACAAAGTTGATACATTGATAAAGCAGGCATACCTTTATATTACACAAACTCTCTTTTGTGTGTTGTGTAGGAGCTGATCATAGACAAAGTTGATACATTGATAAAGCAGGCATACCTTTATATTACACAAACTCTCTTTTGTGTGTTGTGTAGGAGCTGATCATAGACACAGTTGATACATTGATAAAGCAGGCATACCTTTATATTGCACAAACTCTCTTTTGTGTGTTGTGTAGGAGCTGATCATAGACAAAGTTGATGGACAAGACATCCCGAGATACTTGGTCTATGACATCATCAAGTTTGAAGTAAGACATTGTATGTGTGAATGTTAAAATAAGTGAAGTTAAACTGTTTAAAATGGACACACTTTTCTTCTGATTGTTTATTTACATGGTTGTTGTTGTTGTTGTGCAGGTTCTCTGTTGTTCTACAGTTTCCCATTTATGTACACATTATTGTGTAAGTTTAACTGTTAGATATTCAGCTTACCTATTCTGATCAGTCACTCTTATTTTATGCTACAGTGTACAGGATGTAGGTTTATACTAGTTTATCACATGTTGGTTGGTGGATTTGATGCTTGGCTGATTGGATGCTTGGTTGGTTGGATGAATGCTGATTGGTGCCAGCTATCTGGCCAGGACATCGATGTTGGTAAAGGAATAATATCATCATCATCATCAAGTGCCCTGCCAGCTGGTGTAGGGGTTCATAGCTCTCCACAGATCTCGGTCTTTGGTGTTCTGGATCAACTCTTGCCGATGATAATCCCCCACACCACTGTCCCAATCCGTCCAGCATCATTTCTCTTGGTCTACCTCTGCCTCTGTTCCCCTCAATCTTTCCAGTTGTCACGATGTTCTCCAATGCCTCTCTTCTCATCACATGACCAGAGAAAGCTGTTTGTCTCTTTCT
This sequence comes from Cepaea nemoralis, assembly GCA_014155875.1. Taxonomy (NCBI): domain Eukaryota; kingdom Metazoa; phylum Mollusca; class Gastropoda; order Stylommatophora; family Helicidae; genus Cepaea; species Cepaea nemoralis. The sequence continues at coordinate 286,915 of JACEFZ010012046.1, read as the reverse complement.
TATTGTTGTATATAGTGTTCTAGTTTCATTAGCCTCTTTCAGGATTTCGTTGTTAGTTACTCTGGCAGTCCAAGGAATTTGCAACATTCATCTCAAAAACCACATCTCTGTTGCATCAAAGTTTTTCCTGATTTGTTCATTTACATTCCAAGATTTGCTGCCACACAGCAAAATTTGTTCAATATTGCATTTCACCACTCTTTCTTACATTCATTGATAGTGACTTATTGCATAAGATACTCTTCATTTTCTGAAATGCGGCTTTTGCCTGCCCTATTCTGCTCTTAATCTCTGTTATACATCTTCCATCTGATGTTATAAATGCCCCTAGGTATTTAAAATTATCCACTTGGTTAAGAATTTCCCCTTCTATTTCTATGTCACATTTTGGTGTCACCATTTTCTTTGATATTATCATTATTACCGTTTTCTTGATATTCAAGGAGAGTCCTTTCTGTGCACTCTCTGTTACTACAATGTCCAACAATTGTTGTAGGTCTGTTGCATTTTCTGCCACTAATACTGTAAGCAACAATATGCTGTACTGAAATATGATGACACCATTCATTATATGCTTACACTGACAGCTTGTCTGATTGGTGCCTACTATCTCACCAGGGCATCGATGTTGGTAAAGCAACAATATGTTGTACTGAAATAGATGACACCATTCATTACATGCTTACACTGACAGCTTGTCTGACTGGTGCCTACTATCTCGCCAGGGCATCGATGTTGGTAAAGCAGACTTTGACCGTCGACTGTTGTGTATAGAAAAGGAGATTGTTGGACCCAGATACACGAAAATTCAGCAAGGGTCGTTAGACAAAACTAAAGAACCATTCAGTGTTAGACTGAAGCCATTTTATGACATCACCATGTCTCGCAAGGTTGGTGCATTTGATTTGTATATACTAAAGCATGCTTTGGATATCATAGATTTCAGCAAGATATTTGCCGTAAACGTGACTGAGCACCTATCAGGTTTCCAGAAGTGTTGTGATGTCATTTTTGTAAACACATTATAGTTTATTTTATTTTAACACTGAACAGGCTCGTGTGCTCTGTATTTTTACTATTTTTATAACTGAACTCCTTTCTGTGTACCACATTGTTGTATCCGTGTACTGTCTCTCCATCTTCTTGTTTCTTCTTCTGCATTTGTCCAGGAATTTTTTGTTGTTAAACCACATTTGTGTGTTATCTGAGATATTTAGGTCTTTTAGCAGACACATCTACCTTTTACCTGGCTTTATTTGACTGGAAGAGTATTCTCTGGTGTTTTATCTGACTTTGCATGATGTCTTTGTGGCTGTATGTCTCTGTTGCAACACATCTTTCTGGTTCCATGTCTGCACTTTGTAGAAGTATTCTACAGGATTAGCTGGCCATTCAACCCTCCTTAGTGGCCTCTTATGGCATGCATGGTAGGTAACAGTATAACTATACTTTCCCTATGGACCCAGGTAATGCACGGTTAAAGTGAAAGTTATTTGCATATTCTTTTACAGGACGTTACAGTCAGACCCACTTTTTGGCTGTTTGTGATTTCTTGGCAAGTTACAATCAGTTGTTTGCCATTGCTTTCTGAACGACCAGCACTTATACCATTGTATGAAAACCAGCTTGGTCTGCTTCCAAATCGGCCACAGCTGTGTTTCAAATGCAGTATTACAAATTACGTTCATAACTTCTTTAACACAGCGCCGGCTAGCACATAGGTACCTTTTTCATATCATCTTTAGACCTTTTTAAAATTGTTATATCGCATCTTTATAGTTTCCTGTCTAAAAATCATTTATTGCAACCTCAACATTCTTTGCTCTTTATAGTTTCCTGTCTAAAATTCCTTCATTGCCACCTTAGCATTCTCTGCCCCGAAGCAGCCTGCGGTCTTTAATGAGAACCCTAAAGTGGCTTGCTGGCAGCACTAAAGCTTGAAGGACCTACTTGTAAGAATCAGATTCCCGACCCACACAAGCACTTGCTTAAGTACTTCCATGTGTTCCTGCACCAGATGGCCTAGATGTTGGTTTGTTATTGAAACATCTTCTGTTAGTTTCCTGAAGCGGGTGTTTCCTATAAGAAGCCTTCACATGTTTGGTTTTCTTTATGCATTCGCTGGCTTTGAAATCGAGCGTAGCCCATACATGTGCTACTGGACTGATTTTTGCATGTGGATTAGCTTTCTCTATTACCAGTGTCCCTCGCTATCAGGTGAACCCACTCTGACTTCAGAGGTACTTGTAATTTACGTCACCAAGTAAAGGACGAGAAATCAACATTTCAGTCCAACTGTCCAGTGATGGGGTTGAACCCCCTACCTCAGCATCAATACACCGGATGTTTAAGAACAAATGCTCTTATCCATTCTGCCATGCTGACCTCCCACATTCACATGAGAATCCTAATCTCAGTTTTGCCATCGCAGGCAAGAGATGTAGCATGGCATATATTTGTGGAACCTGCAGGAAGTTAGCTGATCATTTCTGTGAACATCTTATGCACATCCATTAGGAGGCCTCTGCACTACCTTGTCCATTCCTATTACATACACTGTCTTCTTTCATCCGACTATCTTGTCCATTCCTCTTACATAGCACTGTCTTCTTTCATCCAGTCACCTTGTCTATCCCTTTTATATACAGTTTTCTTTCATCTGACTACTTTGTCCATTCCTATTACATACACTGTCTTCTTTCATCTGACTACCTTGTCCATTCCTATTACATACACTGTCTTCTTTCATCCAACTACCTTGTCCATTCCTATTACATACACTGTCTTCTTTCATCTGACTACCTTGTCTATTCCTATTGCATACACTGTCTTCTTTCACCCAATTACCTTGTCCTTATCTGTTAAATACACTGTATTTGCTTATAAGACCAAGACTGTTGCAGTGGTTCTGTTTAATTTGTGTAAAATCCTGTTTTTCTTCGCAGTTTCTCGATGACAAGTTTACAAAGACACTTAGCCACGAAGTTGATGGACTCATCTTTCAGCCAAGCGCAGATGTGCGTATTCTGTCGATGTGTGAGAAAGAGAGAATGTGAGAGATAGAGGGGAAAGAGAAAGAATATGTGCTTAAGAGGATTCAGATTTGGGCACACAGGTCCGTCGTACATTGGCCTGTTTCAGCAGTCACTGGGGGAGCCATGGCTAAGAGGTAGCGGAGTCACCCTCAGGCTTATAAGGTACAGGCTTCATTTCCACCATAGAGCTGGGGATGTCTCCAAGAACCATTTGTATCTAAGATTGCCCCCCTCCCCAATCTCTTGGGTAGTGAGATTGGATACCTAGCCTTCATGGATCAGGTCCAAAAATGGGAGGTCCCTTGTACCCGTTTGTGGGTGTTAAACACACCACAGCAGTTGGGAATCACAAAATGTAGCCCACAAGGCCACTGCCCTGGCAAACTTGTCAGGAAAGAAAACCTACCTACGGGTAGATAGAGCGCGTTACAGGAGATAGAATCTGTCTAGAGGAGACAAACTTGACACAAATGCATGGATGGGATGGGACACAGTGACCTGTATAACTAGGTGTGATGGACCTACCTCTAAAGAGGAACAAAGGAGCAATCAAGAGAATGAGAGAGAAGCTTTGAAAAATAGAAACAGAATTTAATATCAGGGGTCTTCGTTAATTTTTTTTTTTTTTTTTTTTTTTGCATATCCTATTTACAGGACATTGCAGTCAACACCAGCATTTTTCAGCTGCTGCTGATGTCTTGGAAAGTTTTACGTTCAGTAGTTTGCCATTGCTTTCTGAACGACCGGCTCACATGCCTTTCCATAAGAAACCAACGAGACGAGATCCACTGCCGAATCTCGTGTTAATACCAGATACAAAAAGGAAAATTAGTTTGATTTTTGTTTTTCCCCGCATATCCTTTACAGGACATTGCTGTCAACATCAGCATCTTTAAGCCGATTGTTGATTTCTTGGCAAGATTACGCTCAGTAGTTCGCCATTGCAAAATGAGTTTACAGGATGAATATTTTATTTCAGCATATCTCTATGTCAAAGATTCCTTTTTCATTGACCTTGCTCCCGGGTTGACCCAAATTGATACCAGAATATATTTTTTAGAAAGTAAAGGGTGATATAATGATATTTCAATATCACACATTGAGTGTCAACTGATCTAACAATATGGGGCTAGCACTATATTTTCCAGTACGTGTAGAAAGAATAATGAAGATATCATGATAGAAATTAACTTAAAAGAGGACTGGTTACTCACATCTGAAAAACCAGTCCTCATTCTTTGGGCATGTCATGGGAAGAGGAAAGCTGTAGTATGTCGTCACAGTGGGAAAGCTGGAGTATGTTATCACAGTGGGAAAGCTGGAGTATGTCATCACAGTGGGAAAGCTGGAGTATGTCGTCACAGTGGGAAAGCTGGAGTATGTCATCACAGTGGGAAAGCTGGAGTATGTCATCACAGTGGGAAAGCTGGAGTATGTCATCACAGTGGGAAAGCTGGAGTATGTCATCACAGTGGGAAAGCTGGAGTATGTCGTCACAGTGGGAAAGCTGGAGTATGTCATCACAGTGGGAAAGCTGGAGTATGTCATCACAGTGGGAAAGCTGGAGTATGTCATCACAGTGGGAAAGCTGGAGTATGTCATCACAGTGGGAAAGCTGGAGTATGTCGTCACAGTGGGAAAGCTGGAGTATGTCGTCACAATGGGAAAGCTGGAGTATGTCGTCACAGTGGGAAAGCTGGAGTATGTCATCACACTGGGAAAGCTGGAGTATGTCATCACAGTGGGAAAGCTGGAGTATGTCGTCACAGTGGGAAAGCTGGAGTATGTCGTCACAGTGGGAAAGCTGGAGTATGTCGTCACAGTGGGAAAGCTGGGGTATGTCGTCACAGTGGGAAAGCTGGTGGGATGGAGAGGCAGTGGTAGACAAAGAGAGAGGATGCTAAATGGTTTGACATCATGACATGGAGGAATATCAGCATCACAAATGACTGGCAGTACACGCGACAGAAGGCTGAGAAGAGATATAATGTCCAACGCCACACAGCATGGACTATAAGAAGATTGGCAGTATATGAGGCAAAAGACTGTGGACAGACATGATCACCAATGCCACACAGCATGGGCTATAAGAAGAAGCACCATATACTCTATGCCTCGAAGTGCCTACACCGGCAACCGTCGAGGTATCGACTCAACTCGTAATAATGCAAAACAGCAACGAAGGACGAGGAATTAACTTGCGTCCTTACCTTGAATACAATGATAATCAACGGCACAAGTCAAGATCTCAAAGCGCTACCAGAAGTTTATTCCGTGGCAGACATGTGAACATTAAACTCACGTAGACCTGTAGGTTGACCCCTATAGACAGGGTCGGCGCCTACTTTACTGATCCACCGATGAGTGTTCAGTCTACTGCGCTCTGCTTGACGCCCTGATCCACTGATTCCATTTAAGCTGTAATTCCACTCTAGGTTTTTCCGCCCGGTTACTTCACTGCAGTATTATCATCAACAGATCCCCCTCTCCTGACTCATAGCTGTCTCACGCTCATATCATCGCGTCCAGAGGTCACCTCACACAGATCCTTAGAAAAACACGTCCTTGTTCTACAGCACAATCACAGCGTCTCCCGTTGCTGTCTACTGACGTTGTCCACATTCTCCTTGGATTCATTTGTTTACGTCCACTTTCGTGTCCGAGTGGGGAATTCCCATTTCCCAATTTATACTTTTCGTGGTGGGTCGTGCCGCCGTATGGCATAATGCCCCCTCCCAGATAAAAAAATGTGTAACATTTTTTTCCTTTTAACTATATGTGTATAAATATATTGTATAATCATAACTAACTATAACCATAATAACAACAGACTAGTACTTGGTTGTCCCCGTTTATCTACCCTAAAAAAAATAAAGTTATACGACGGGCACGCCCACCTGTCCAAACCCAACGTTGGACGTCGTGTGGCTGATCATGGGGATCAGACCAACTAATAAACATATTAGTCCCTACCTTGTCTCAATAGATAAGTGTGTCCTAGCTCTAGGTACTACCATGAGTTTCGGACGAGGGTAATCATGGGGTTTCCAAGTAGATCATCCTCATTGTTGATTATCGTTGCTGTTATTATTGTATACTCCATATATTTTCCTTCTTACAATTTTTCCATCTGTGGGTAGGGTGACATGTGCTCCACGAGAATCCTCAGAAATATTTTCACTTTTGTGGATATGTTGCGAGCGATGACTGATTATTATGGATCTTCATGTAATAATGACACGTAATACAATTAATTCAACTAGAGATTCATTCTAATGACTTAACCTTATAATCAAATACTTTCCCGAACAATGATTAATTAACCCAAAACCATACTATAATATTTCAATTAATCAATACTCAATTAACTAACATTTGTTATTTAACCACAGAATTACAACATGTAAATTAAAATGTTCACTGTCCATAAGTTCACTTCACAGTTACAATACTTGTATGCTCGAATCCGTGTCCGAATAACCAATGTTTGAACAACCGAGCGATCACACATTGAGTAGATACTTCCGATGGCGTAGTTATTCATTCATACACTCTGTCAATATGGAAAAATTGCTACCATGTGTATCTATATCTACTAAATCACATCTTACATTACATTATATATTTTGTCAATTAATGTAACATTGTTATTCAATAAGGTGCGTTTAGAATTTATGTTTATTAAATTTTATAACACTCATAAAAGAACAGAACATTAAAATATCATTAAAGAACCTATAACATAGATCTGTTCCTCTATTAATTATAATCGACTGAGAATGTCTGCAAGATTATTATCCTTTCCTGGGATGTGACAGATATCAAAGTCATAATCTTGTAATAGTAAAGACCATCTGTGAATTCTCGAGTTCTTCGGATGACCCGATTTGAATATTTGTAAAGGTTTGTTATCCGAAAGAACCAGAAATTTTCTACCAAGTAGATATCTCGAGAACTTCTCAATACTTTCAATCAAAGCTAATGCCTCTAGTTCAGTAACAGCATAATTTCTCTGAGTCTCTGATAGCTTTTTACTGAAGTATAGAACAGGATGTAGCTTTCCTTCGTGTAATTGAAGTAATACAGCTGAAATAGCATGTAAGCTAGCATCCGTCTGTAAGACAAAATCTTTTGAAATATCAGGCAATTTGAGAATAGGATAGGTACTAAATAGAGTTTTTATCTGTTGTAATAATTTCTCATGATCCTCTGTCCATACTATCTTTGCAGGTTGACCTTTCTTCAGAAGTTCTGAAAATGTTGCTGTCATCTCAGCAAAATTAGGAATGAATTTCTGATAGTAGTTAATCAGACCTAACACACTTCTTAATTCCTTCTTTGATGTTGGAGGTTTGATATTGAGAATTTTCGTAACCACAAATGGATCTGTTTTTCTAAAACCATCAGAAATTCTGTGACCAAGAAATTGTATTTCCGTAAAACCTATTTCAATTTTACTTGGTTTCGCTTTCAACCCATGTTCCTGTATTCTTTGGAATACTTGTTTGAGAATTTTGACATGTGTGTCAATATCACAAGTATGAATACAAATATCATCCATATATGTAGCTACATTCGTAATCCCATGGAGTAATCTTCTCATCATTCGCATGAACGTACTTGGCGCATTTTGTAAACCAAATGGAAGATATGCCCATTCGTATAGACCTAATGGTGTGCTAAAAGCAGTGATGTGCATAGAATCTTCATCCATAGGAATTTGCCAATATCCCTTGGTGAGATCAATTTTCGAAAATAATTTCGAGTTTGCCATGCTTTCGATTAATTCATCAATGTTTGGCATCGGTTCAGCATCAAGTAAAGTCAATTCGTTTACTTTCCTGTAATCAACACATAATCGTAGAGAACCATCTTTTTTCTTTACAATCACTACTGGAGAACAATAGTTTGAAATCGACTTTTTAATGATTCCAGTTTTATCTAGATCTGAAATCTCTGCAGTGACTTTCTCTAGATAGTGTATAGGAATAGGATATGGTTTTACTTTAACTGGGACATTTGATAGTAAAGTTATCTTATGTTTAATAAGTGATGTTTGCCCAGGTTTGTCTGAAAAGATTGAACTATACTCTTTTATTGCCGATATGAGTTTTTCTTTATCCTGTGCTGATAACTCTTTATTTATTTGTATCGATTGCCAACCACTGTCACTATTAACTGTCGGGGTTGGAATCTGTTGTTTTATAGCGTCTTCCTGTTGTTCATTTATAACCCAACAAGCTGTTGCTATTCTATGTGGAATCTGTTGTGTCGCTTGTGATGTGTTGTCATTGCGTGGAATGTATGGCTTTAACATATTTATGTGAAAAATCTTATGTTTACCATTTACATTAATCCTATAATCTACATCACTAATTTTCTTAATTATCTTAAATGGACCTTGCCATGATGTAATTAGACAATCTCGAGGATCAGGTAGTAATAACCAGACCTCTTCTTCTTCTTTCAAGACTATTGTCTTGGCGTTTCTATTATCGTACTGTCTGTACTTTTCTCCAGCTTTTTCTAGTGCAGATTTTGCAACCTGACAAGCTGTAATTATTTTGTCTCTCAATTGTGTTACCATTTCATATGCTTCCCTTTTAGGGTGATCATATGTTCTATTTGTAAGTAAGTCGTTATATAGTAATAATGGACCTCGTGGATTAGCTCCATATACTAATTCAAATGGTGAAAATCCTGTACTTGATTGTGGTACCTCACGGTATGCAAATAGTACAGCTGGTAGTAACATATCCCAATCTTTGGGTCTTTCCGCTGCTACTTTTGCTAGAGTTCGTTTAAGAACTCCATTGTAATTTTCATTGACCCCGTTTGTCATCGGGTGCCAAGGAGAACTAAATACTTGTGGAATACCAAGTATTTTCATTGCTTCTTGAGTAGCTGTTGATATGAACTGGCTACCTCTATCTGACAATATACAAGCTGGAAATCCTATTCTGCTGAAAATTATCAACAATGAATCTAGAATGGATCTACTTGTGATGTACTTAAGTGGAATAGCCTCTGGCCATCGAGTACAAAGATCAATCATAGTCAGGATAAATCTATTACCTCGATCTGTAGTTGTGTTTAGTGGACCCACAATGTCTATAGCAATTTTCTGAAATGGTCGTGATGTCAAATCAGTTTTCTGAACATGTGCTTTAGGTTGTTTGCCTTTTTGTGTGGTCATCTGACATAATGTACAAGATCGTACATGTGTGGTAATGTCTTTATTATATCCAGGCCAATAGAATTGCGTTAACAATCTATTAGTGGTTTTGGCAATACCCATATGACCCGCAAATGGCGAATCATGTGCTATTTTCAGTGCTTCTGTACGATATTTCGTTGGGAGTACTGTTTGGAAATAACGTGATGTCCCCTTATCGTATCGTCTCGATAGAATATTGTTATCTAAGAAAAATTTCCAATGACCCCTTTTTGCTTGTCTTGAAGGTTCATTTAAAATTTTAAAACAAGATTGTAATGTTGGATCTTGTCTTTGGTCTTCTGGTAAGTCAGTCACTAACTTAATGTCATTTTTTAACTTGTCATTGTCTGTCAACAAAGATTTGTCATTTTGACTTTTGTCTTGAGCTCTTGTTATAGCGTTAGCTCTTGTATGATCAATCTCCCATTGTTTTGCTTCGTCCTGAATGTATTGCTTTGCATTGGGTATATTACCAATCAGTAATCCGGCACACGGATTTGGTAATACTGCTGCATTTATTGTACCTTCGAAATATGGTGACTTAATAGTAATTGTGGCGATCTTATATCTTTCTATTGTGCCACCAAATGTTCTGCAAGCGACTGTTTCGCCTGTATAATCTTCTGTTTTTATGAGCTTCTGATCTACTCCGACAATTGAAGCTCCTGAATCACGAATGCAAGTAGTCGGTTCACCATTTACCCATGCTTGGTGAACTTTTAGTTTGCCATTTTGGATGCTAACGGCATTAGCTTCATGAATTGTTTCAACACATTCATTATTAGTATTGTCAGTTATAAATTTGTCAGTCTTGTCATCATACTGTTGTATGATAGTTGCGTGTGTCTCTTCTAAATCATCAGAGTCACTACTAGAGTATACGTATGCGGTACTCGCTTCCTTCCATGAATTTCTCATCGGACACGACCTGCTAGTATGTCCGTAGGCCCGACACGAGAAGCATTTTATACTTCTCTTGAATGAGTCATACTTACTTCTCTTCTTAGCAGTAATGTCTTTTAAGTAAGCTGTATAGCCTGGGTGATGATCACACATTTCTAAGTTTCCATGGGATAATTTACAGTATTGGCATCTGGTGAAGTACCCCTTCCTTGGTCTGTCTCCCTCTCTATTATAAGGAACATTTCTATTGCTACTAAATTTTCTAAACTTACCATTGTTTCTCTGGAATTTGGCACTTGCTCCTATCACCAGTTCAGGTTGAGTACAGTTGGCAAACACGTCTCTATGTGCATTAAAATAAGACTCACCCTTAGCTTCCATCTCAGTCATATTCTTACATTTATTCTCAATTAAGAATACAGCCATAGGTTCTGGTATAGCAGATAGGAGTCTATCTCTGATTATTAAATCTCTGACTTTTTCATAATCAGAACAAATATCAGCGGCCTTACACCATTTATCAAAGCTTGAAGACATTTCAGAAGCGAAATCAAGAAATGTTTGGTTCGATTTCGGAGTAAGTGTTTTAAATTTCGTACGTAAACCCGATTCGTCCAAAGAAAAATGTGAGAGAACACGATCGCGCATATATTTATAGTTTGTACGCAAGTCCTCAGGAATCAGTTCTATCACTTTTAACGGCTCTAACGCGAGGTGACGGTGAAATAGAATCGGTACGTCCTTCTCTGGTACCTTGTAGTACTTTACGAGCACTTCGAAATTAGTTATCCACGAACTAACCGAATCACCTTGTTGGAAATTCCTGAATAGACCTTGGTACTTTTTCACAGGATCGTTATGTTTTGCTTGAATTCTTACTTGTTCAATCTCAGCTTCACGATCCATTTCCAATGACTTGACTTTCAAATTACCTTCAACTTCCTTGTCCTTAAGAAGTTGTTCGGCCAAAAGTTTTTCTTTCTCAAATGCCAGTTGCTTATCTTTCATCTCCCGTTCCAGCGTTAATTCCTTTTCTCTAGCGGCAATTTTGTCACGTTCCAACGCCATCTCTTTTTCTTTTAACTCTTTCTCAAGAGCCAATCTCTCTCGTTCCTGTGAAGCTTGAAGCTGTTTTGCTTCTTTCTCTGCTGCCAATTTTTCAGCTCTCTCTTCACGTTGCTGTGTCTGAAAATCTTTCAATTCTTGCTTCGCCCAATTCCTGAGGTCTGCACCAGCCAAACCAGACCTTTCACCCATGTCCATGAAGTCTTGAAGTGTTGACATGTTGTCTTAATGATCTGTAAATTATACCGCTACAATAGTAGATATGTGAAACACAGCCGATAGAATGCGTAGGTAGACAATGACAAGCGTATTCAATTATATATATGCAAGTTGAATGAGAAGTCAACTCGAAATCAATAATATAGAAGAGTATAAACACGCGAGAAGAATAGCAACTCGGCGCAAGATAGATAACGTCCTAACCGTTACAAAACGTAATAACTAGAAATTAGTAGTAAAAATATATATTCAATATAAAGTACAGCGACACAATACTAACATTGACAAAAGACGATTGACGCAAGACGACAATACATATTTTCATTCACAACAGACAAAATTATTGCTCCTAAAAAATTTAAGTAACAACACAATAAACACTTTATATACTACTTACAATTACGATACTCTTATACTGAATGAAATATATGTAAACCATATAAATAATGTGAGAATATAAAAATATATATATATGACACTAGATAATCAATAGTTACAGTAGACGATTAACGAGAGACGAAAATACCAATCAATGTTTCAACACGACAACAAATACTTTCAGACTTAGATTCAACATAACATACTACTGACTTATCATACAAAACAAACGGTTGTTAATTTATAATAAATTTTGACATAATTGAAAATACGACACCTTATTAAACTTTAAAAACAAAATCAATGTCACACCAATTGACAATTACAACAGGTACTGGCCTTAAGAAAATTGCGGTGTCGGTGTCCTCTACGAATTTCCAAATGTTCATTCCATGCTCGACTGTTCCAAATGCTCGAATATATTCGTTTTCTGCAGTCGACAATTAATGGAGGTTCTCCTCAAAACACAATATCAGGTAAATTGACACGATGGTGTAATGCACTTACACCAGCACCTAGACCACGCGGTCTGTGGCCGACTGACAAAACCTAGTCGGTTATGGTGCACCCGTCGAACTTTGAGTTAAATTTGGGTATATGATTGTAACGATACCCACAGTAGACTGGTGTGTGCTGTCTTATCCGTCCTTCTATTCCTCTATGATGACGTGTGTAGTGTCTCCGTAATATCCCATATGTAGTGTTGGCGATAAAGAATGCGATATTATGTGCAGAAACTTCGTGTCCGTTGATCCTATGCCAGTGAGGTGTCAGATTAATATAATGAACTGGCACCGTGAGACAACCGAAATGCTGCTTCGCCAACTGTAAATAGTCAGCAACAATGTGTCCGTGACGACTGAAATGTCGCTAGTAAATCCTTGCTCACTTGGTATGGCGGCGCAATGTGAGTCTAGTATCCGATAACGGCATCATAATATGAAGTTGAAATAGTGAAGGTTGCGTGCGGGAATATTGTGGGGCAGTGTCAGTGAGGAAAAATGTCCTGAAAGGGTTATGTGGAGGGACAAGGTTTGGGAGTAGTGTCGTTCATTACAAAGTAGTATGTTCGTTTTCCACAGATTATAAAAGTGCACCTCCGAAATTTACCGGTGACCCACGCTCCTCAACGTTGTCATGTTCAGTATACGATATATATCTCTGACTGCAGTGTAACTTGCTCTGCTCTGTCCCCAAATTCTGATAGGATAATTCGTATATAATGTCTTCTGTTTCGGAGTTCCTCGATAATGTGGGGTATGTAACAATTCAACCCACAAATCGTTATTATTGTATTACTTCAGCAATGGAGTTACGAGAATAACCAATTAATAACTTCTGAGCAGTTTCCAACGATCAGTTACTGTGAAATGTCAATCTATTAATAGCTTAATGTGACAGCGCAGTGTTTCTCGGGCTCTCAATGCCTACTATGATGGTTATAAGTATATTCCATATCAACCATGGTGTCAAACGTTTTGTATGGCTTGTGTCTATTGTTTATCTTCTTTTCCAAGGTAACATCAAAGCTATAAGTGTCACACATTCGTTCTAAATATAATGTTCTTAAATATCTTATAATCTCTTTTAATGTTCGTTGTTCAGAACTCTTTGATAGCACTGTGCTGTGTTTAATATAGTGCAGTTTTGCGCGTACGGTGCATTCTGTCTGCGTAATTATTATACTGTTATTGCAACTCTTATACGCAACGGTGTTATTACACTACTACTTTCTCACTGTCTTGACATGTTAATTCTCATTGCACTGTTCTTGTGAAATATAACCTTCCAACTTACTGTTGTAACCTGCAAACTGAATGATCGTCCAGTTTACCCATTCCTGCTCTTCTCCATTTTGTGACGTCGAACTTGTGTGTGATTTGTGTAGTGCGGTGCAACTCAAGATGTTGGCGTGCAAATGTTTCTACGCTCAGCTGACTGAATCTGGCAGGAATTTCGTGTTGACAATTTATGCAGCGAGTCCAGTGACGACCCCCATATGCCTCGAAGTGCCTACACCGGCAACCGTCGAGGTATCGACTCAACTCGTAATAATGCAAAACAGCAACGAAGGACGAGGAATTAATTTGCGTCCTTACCTTGAATACAATGATAATCAACGGCACAAGTCAAGATCTCAAAGCGCTACCAGAAGTTTATTCCGTGGCAGACATGTGAACATTAAACTCACGTAGACCTGTAGGTTGACCCCTATAGACAGGGTCGGCGCCTACTTTACTAATCCACCGATGAGTGTTCAGTCTACTGCGCTCTGCTTGACGCCCTGATCCACTGATTCCATTTAAGCTGTAATTCCACTCTAGGTTTTTCCCCCGGTTACTTCACTGCAGTATTATCATCAACAGATCCCCCTCTCCTGACTCATAGCTGTCTCACGCTCATATCATCGCGTCCAGAGGTCACCTCACACAGATCCTTAGAAAAAACACGTCCTTGTTCTACAGCACAATCACAGCGTCTCCCGTTGCTGTCTACTGACGTTGTCCACATTCTCCTTGGATTCATTTATTTACGTCCACTTTCGTGTCCGAGTGGGGAATTCCCATTTCCCAATTTATACTTTTCGTGGTGGGTCGTGCCGCCGTATGGCACTCAGGATAAAACAGTTAGATGCATATCCTTCACAGGATGTCGCAGTCAACACCAGCATATTTTTGACAGTTTGCGATTTCTTGACAAGTTTACATTCAGTAGTTTGCGATTGCTTTCTAAACAGCCGGCACTCATACCATTTTATAAAAATCAATGCAAGATGGTCTGCTTCCAAATCGCCTGCAGCTGTGTTTCAAACACTGTTATGCGGGATTAGGAACTGCGTCTGTAGCTCCTTCACCACAGGGCATGCTCAAGATACCGATGATGCTTTGTGGCATTTACTTGACTTTACTATATCCCTATATCAGAAGTATTCACTGTTTGCACACAAAATTCTGTTGAGTATATTTGTAACATAAATGTCTTTGATAATAGACATAAGTGAAAACAGCACAGTTCTAACAGATCGTAATGATCTCGTGCTTGTGTCCTCAGACGTACGTCTGTGGCAGGTGTCAGGATATACTCAAGTGGAAGCCCCCGAGTCTCAACAGTGTTGATTTCAGACTGACGATAACTAAAGTTCAGCAGATGGGGTAAGTACTCTCATTCTCTCTCTCTCTCTCTCTCTCTCTCTCTCTCTCTCTCTCTCTCTCTCTCTCTCTCTCTCTCTCTCTCTCTCTCTCTCTCTCTCTCTCTCTCTCTCTCTCTCTCTCTCTCTCTCTCTCTCTCCATCCATTCATTTGACAATGTTTTTTTCTCCTATGTGAATGTAATGTGCACAATTGATGAATGAAAGATGAGTGATTGGAAGAGCCGAATGTAAGATGGGCCTGTGTGCCCAATTTGTGACCCTTTGAAAATAAAGTTTGTTTTCTCTCTCTCTCTCTCTCTCTCTCTCTCTCTCTCTCTCTCTCTCTCTCTCTCTCTCTCTCTCTCTCTCTCTCCATCCATTTGACAATGTTTTTTTTTCTCCTATGTGAATGTAATGTGCACAATTGATGAATGAAAGATGAGTGATTGGAAGAGCCGAATGTAAGATGGGCCTGTGTGCCCAATTTGTGACCCTTTGAAAATAAAGTTTGTTTGTTCTCTCTCTCTCTCTCTCTCTCTCTCTCTCTCTCTCTCTCTCTCTCTCTCTCTCTCTCTCTCTCTCTCTCTCTCTCTCTCTCTCTCTCTCTCTCTCTCTCTCTCTCTCTCTCTCTTCCTCTCCATCCATTCATTTGACAATGTTTTTTTTCTCCTATGTGAATGTAATGTGCACAATTGATGAATGAAAGATGAGTGATTGGAAGGGCCAAATGTAAGATGGGCCTGTGTGCCCAATTTGTGACCCTTTGAAAATAAAGTTTGTTCATTCTCTCTGTCTCTCTGTCTCTCTCTCTCTCTCCCTCTGTCTCTCTCTCTCTCTCTGTCTCTGTCTCTCTCTCTCCCTCTCTGTGAGACAGAGAGAATGTGAGAGAAAAAGAGTGGGTGGTTGGTTGGTTGGTTAAGTAGTTAGTTAGCCAATTAGTTAGGTTGGTAGGTAGATAGTTAAGGGTAGGTATGTGGTTGCTTGGTTAGTTGGTTGGTGTGTTGGTTAAGTAATAAGTTAGGTTGGTAGGTAGATAGTTAAGGGAAGGTATGTGATTGCTTGGTTAGTTGGTTAGTGTTTTTGTTAAGTAGTTAGGTGATTGGTTGATTGGTTAAGTAGGTGGGTAGTTAATTTCTTGGTTGGCTACTTGTCAGAACATAGTGGCATGTACACTTGCTTACCGAGGTTGCAGTCCATGTTCAAACCCAAGAGATGACACTGTTCCAACCTGTACAACTGTGGGGTCAACCCTACCTTCTAACTCAGGTATTAGATCATGTCCAGAATTTCCAGGACAAGTGTTTGTATAAGGTTCTATTTTCTGCAGCATGTATTCTGCTTTACATGTTTCATGTGTTCTCATGTTCTGCTCCATTGCTGCTTCTGTTTGATACTTCTGTAGCTTAGTTTCTCCGCAGCATAATACTACCTTAGTTCTGGCATCCGCAGGTGTTTGAACGTTGATCAGTGGGTGTTTGTACGTTGATCAGTGGGTGTTTGTACATTGATCAGTGGGTGTTTGTACGTAAATCAGTGGTGTTTGTACATTGATCAGTGGGGGTAGGATAGGAGGCTGTTACAAGTGTTAGCTACATGTCCTTTACAGGACATCGCAATCAACTCCAATATGTATTGGCTGGTTGTGATTTACTTGGAAATGTTAGTTCAGTAGTTAGTTTGTCACTGATTTCTGAACAGCCAACACCTCATACCATCGATATCAACGCAAAGTGGTCTTTTCCAAATGAACTAGAAGCAGTCTGTTTGTGCTGTGGAGGAAACATACAACCCCGGCCTAATCCCAGCCAGTCTGTTTGTGCTGTGGAGGAAACATACAACCCCGGCCTAATCCCAGCCAGTCTGTCTGTGCTGTGGAGGAAACATACAACCCCTGCCTAATCCCAGCCAGTCTGTCTGTGCTGTGGAGGAAACATACAACCCCGGCCTAATCCCAGCCAGTCTGTTTGTGCTGTGGAGGAAACATACAACCCCTGCCTAATCCCAGCCAGTCTGTCTGTGCTGTGGAGGAAACATACAACCCCGGCCTAATCCCAGCCAGTCTGTTTGTGCTGTGGAGGAAACATACAACCCCGGCCTAATCCCAGCCAGTCTGTCTGTGCTGTGGAGGAAACATAATACCCCGGCCTAATCCCAGCCGGTCTGTTTGTGCTGGGCTGAATCCTGACCTGGTTACATCCTGATATGTGTCTCTGCAGACGTGAAGTTCCAGAGCTGGTTTGGCTCAGGAAGAAGCAACAGAACAACAACCAATTGTGCCTGTTATATACTACCAAACAAAAGAATGATCGAATTTATCATAAAGTCACCAACACCAGCTCAATACGATTATCACATAAGGGACAGACCAGAACAAATTATTATACCGCGCCTCAGAACAGGACACGATACATTACGCAACCACATGTATACAAAATTCATGGTTGGCAAATTAGCCATGTGCACATGTGGATTGATGCCGCAGACAGCAGAGCACATGCTCTAAGACTGCCCAAAATATGACATATCTAGGCAAACCTTCTGGCCTAGAGAGACAACAGAGGAAGATAAACTCTATGTATTACTGAGTTAACTAAGACATTGAAATTCATACAAGAGACCATTGCAGATATAGACAGTTTTCATACAAGAGACAACATTGCAGTTATAGACAAATTTCATACAAGAGACAACATTGCAGTTATAGACACATTTCATACAAGAGACAACATTGCAGTTATAGACAAATTTCATACAAGAGGCAACATTGAGTTTGTTAGTACCTACCCTCCATCGGAAGGTGAAAGACGGAAGATGAAGGTTTTCTGGAACTTCTGCTCCTTACATTTGTTTCTTTAATCAACTTTATTCTATTTAATATGTTAACTCCTTCTCAATCAGACATCTATAAGGGGTGTTCATTTGAAATCTGTTCATGCTGCACCGCGCGTAATTGCGTACGTTGAACATGATCATGTCATATTCATGTGATAAGTACTGACCAATGAATAAAAGAGCACGTGCTTATCGTCCCATGATGCATAGGTTCTGTTTCTGACCGTTGAGAAAATGGCCGGGTTGATCCAAAATCCGTCCAAAGAAGCTCAAAGAGCGGTGATTCAGTTTCTTTCATTTGAAGGATGTCGACCAGTGGACATTCATCGAAGAATGCAGGCAGCGTACAGTAACAAATGTGTGTCGAAGACAACAGTGACAGACTGGGCACGAATGTTTCGGAAAGGACGTCAGTTCACGACAGATCTTCGACGGCCGGGTCAAGCGCATATTGTTGCAACAGAAAAAACCATTGCCAAAATTAATGCAGCAGTACAGATGAACCATTGTCGAAGCATACGTTTCGCTAGCGAAAGAATTTGATGTGTCAATTGGGACAATTCAAAAGGTCGTTCGTAAGAAACTGCAATATCGGAAGGTGTGTTCACAGTGGGTACCACGGATGTTGACCGACCACCAAAAAGAGGAACGCATGGGATGGTGTTTGAACCACTTGCTGCGTTACAGAGTGGAGGGTGATGCATTTCTCTTCCGCATAGTGGCAGGCGATGAATCATGGTGTCACCACTTTGAGCCGAGCAGCAAAAGAGAGAGCATGCAATGGAAGCATGCTGGATCACCAAAAGCCAAAAAATTCAAGTTACAGGTTTCCGCTGGTAAGGTTATGCTGAGCGCATTTTTTTACCATGAAGGGCTATTGTTGGCCGACTTTAAAGAACCTGGTGTCAACATCAACTCTACCCACTACACTAGACAAGCTGCAAAAAGCCATCAAGAATAAACGACCTGGCATGCTTTCTCGTGGTGTGATTTTGTTGGATGATAATGCTCGTCTGCATGTCGCAAAGATTGTGCAGGAAGCATTATCAAGGAAGAAGTGGAAAATTCTGCAACATCCAGCCTATAGTCCTGATTTGTCACCATGTGATTTTCATTTGTTTGGACCTCTAAAAAAAGACTCTCAAGGGGATTTCACACAGATCCAAACATAATGAACGCGGTAAACACTTGGTTCATTGAGCAACCACAATCCTTTTTTGCTGACGGCATTCGCCACCTACCTAAGCAATGGGATGCTTGCCTGAATGCCTATGGCCACTTCTTCTGACCAACCCATAGTGCATAATTAATTCAAAATGAATGCTTTGTTTAATTTTACCACACCTGTCAATGTTTCTTTCATGCTTTTGTAATAAAGCCATTGGAACGGGTTTCAAATGAACGTCTCTATCATAACTGACAAAACTATCACAATCAGACATCTATTACTGTAACAAAACTCCTTCTCAATCTGACATCTATTACTGTGACAAAACTCCTCAATCTGACATCTATTACTGTGACAAAACTCCTTCTCAATCTGACATCCATTACTGTGACAAAACTCCTTCTCAATCTGACATCCATTACTGTGACAAAACTTCATCACAATCACATCTATTACTGTGACAAAACTGTTACAATCAGACGTCTGTTACTGTGACATAACTGTCACAATCAGACATTTATTACTGTTTTCCCTGTAGTGAATTTGAATAACGAAGACAAACAATAGATTGCATGATTTATTGCCTGGCATATTTCGTTGCATCTCGTCAGGTACATACTGCAGAATTCACACAACAAAGTATAACAATTAGATAAATTAATAAAGGTAAGCCGACACCCCAGAACATCCCCGCTTCATAGATCGCGAGGCAACTGCTGGAGAGCGGCCATGTGATTGAGAGAGACATTGTAAAATTACCGTGATAGACAATTGACATTACTGTGCGAACGTGTGTATATTTCAGCTTGAAGGATTTATCTAATTATTTTACTTTATGTTGTGTGAATTCTGCAGTATGTACCTGACGAGATGCAGCTAAATAAGCCAGGCAATAAATCGTGCAATCTATTGTTTGTGTCTTCGTTATTCCAATCTATTACTGTGGCAAAACAATTATCTAGAGAAGCAAGAACACAGATATTAATGATGGTATCTGGACCTATAGCTGCTGTGTGCTGGCAGGAAGTGCATTGACAACTGACATCTCATTGCTGTGTGCTGGCAGGAAGTGCATTGACAACTGATATCTCATTGCTGATGTTTGAAATATTTTTGTTTTTCTGCAGAATGCTGCCTGAGGTCCAAGGTTTGTTGTTTGTAGGGCAGCTGGACACTCCATTTGCAGCCATCAAGGTAAACTCCAGCATCTTTATTCGTGTGAATATTTACAGTCTCAGATTTTTTTTAAAAATTGTGTCCCGGGTCGGCAATGTGATAGCACTGTCACATGTCGTAGTAGCACCATCATGTGCTGCAGTAGCACGATCACATGTAGTAGCACATCACATGTAGCAGCACATCACATGTTGTAGTAGCACATCACATGTTGTAGTAGCACTGTCACATATTGTAGTAGCACCGTCACAACATGTTGTAGTAGCACCATCACAACATGTTGTAGTAGCACCATCACAACATGTTGTAGTAGCACCATCACATGTTGTAGTAATACCCGTCACATGTAGTAGTAGTGCCATCACATGTTGTAGTAGCACCGTCACATGTTGTAGTAGCACCATCACATGTTGTAGTAGCACCATCACATGTTGTAGTAGCACCGTCACAACATGTTGTAGTAGCACCATCACAACATGTTGTAGTAGCACCGTCACATGTTGTAGTAACACTGTCACATGTTGTAGTAGCACCGTCACATGTTGTAGTAGCATCATCACATGTTGTAGTAGCACCATCACATGTTGTAGTAGCACCGTCACATGTTGTAGTAGCGCCGTCACATGTTGTAGTAGCACCACCACATGTTATAGTAGCACCGTCACATGTAGTAGCACCATCACATGTTGTAGTAGCACCGTCACATGTTGTAGTAGCACCGTCACATGTTGTAGTAGCACCGTCACATGTTGTAGTAGAACCGTCACATGTTGTAGTAGCACCGTCACATGTTGTAGTAGCACTGTCACATATAGTAGCACCATCACATGTTGTAGTAGCACCGTCACATGTTGTAGTAGCACCGTCACATGTTGTAGCACCGTCACATGTTGTAGCACCGTCACATGTTGTAGTAGCACTGTCACATGTAGTAGAACCATCACATGTAGTAGAACCATCACATGTTGTAGTAGCACCATCACATGTTGTAGTAGCACCGTCTAATGTTGTAGTAGCACTGTCACATGTTGTAGTAGCACAATCACATGTTGTAGTAGTACCGTCACATGTTGTAGTAGCACCATCACATGTTGTAGTAGCACCGTCACATGTTGTAGTAGCACCATCACATGTAGTAGTAGCACCGTCACGTAGTAGCACGTCACATGTAGTAGCACATCACATGTATAGTATGTCCACATTTGTTTGCCGCAATATAAACATCAATATCTCAGTAACCAACTGAGGCAAAATTATGAGATTTAGTATATAACCTTATCATTATGTCCACCCAACAGAAAAATTTTTGTTCTGGAGATTTTACAGCAGATTTCAAAGTTTGTTTATATGAGATATATAATTTGCGGGTCTGACATGAAATTCATAATTTTAAATGTATTACAGCGTAGCCAGACAATCGGGGCTCAATTTTGAATATTGTACGTGTTTTCACAGGATTGGCCTTTTGCCAACCACCCGCGTTGTTCAAACTGAGACTGTTCAGAGGTGTCTCAAAATGTGGGTTATTTCATGAAACCTGATTAATATGTTTGTTTGTTTTTTTAAATCTTATCACTTATCGCTAACATCGAAATGTGTGAATATTTTTCAAAGGGCTTTAATGCGAAATTGTACACTTCAAAGAATCGCTATGAAGTTGTACACATATTTTTGTCAAGAAGCTGATAGCAAGAAACTGTTTTATACTATTACAAATTCCGAAAAAAGAACAATGCATGCATTGGGCTTGAGTAAACGGGCATTTTGTCAAAGGGTGCAAGAATCTGGAATTAAACCACCACGCAATAACCAAACGGTAGGTAGAAAGATTATTGTAGACAGTTTTAACAAAGATGTCATAAGGCGAGCTATTATAAAAATGCTTTAAAAAGTCGCTTGATATACGACAGGGTCGACTTCATTGCACCGGGTTCTATCCCATATGGTTCGGTCTCTTTCCACAGCGCGGAAAGCATCGCACAAAGCACGAACTCCGCAGCTCTAGCGACGACTGTCATAAAGCGTTAAGGCGAATGCATGACACGCTCCATGAACTAGCTCGTTATAAGGGTTCCCAGTGAGCTGGACGCTGTGCGTCTACCCGTGGGCACAGATATACAGGTATGCATACGACAACACAACGGTCGAACATTCTTAAGAACTCAATGACGCTCTCGTGCAGAGATCAATGATATGTATTTATCATTGGCAGGCAATGAATAATGGAGTTGTATGTCTGGATTGATGCTGCCTTCAGGCGTTGTCGCACCACTGACATTCCACCAACATTCCCACAACATCTACTGCAAACATGGCTAGAGTCTGAAATGTCTAAAGTTACCTGTCGTTATCTGTATGTGCCACATTCAAAATAGCCCACTGCTGTGTCTAAAACTAATAACAGTTCATTCAGGCCCTCTTAGCTGATATGAGTTATCCGGACCCATTATCGTACTCACAATTACTCCAGTTGAGTTTGATCATCTCGTCCGTCAAGCCAGTCCAATTCTTGGATGCATGATTATGTAAAAGTTGGTTAACTGATGTGAGTGTGTGCGTTGATCATGCGAGGTATGAAGTTAAACTCTGTGTGTGCTCTGGTTGTGACCTGCTGTCTGTTTGTCAGCCGATGGTCTAATGAATCCTAATGACCGTTTGGGTGTTATCTCCGAAAAATTTAACTCGTGAACTGGAATCGAACCCACGACGTTTGGAGCCCTGAGTCAAAAGGCTTGACCACAGAGACTCCTAAAATTATAAAAATTTTGGATTTTATATCCAGGATTATCCAGCATTATAAAAATGCTGGATGCCAAAGAAACAGTGACTGTAAGAAAACTTAGGGTTTGGTTCAGAAAGAACAATAACATAGAGCTATCCAAAACAACTTTGTGGAAAATTATAAAGACATTATCTTCACCATTTGAAAGTACAAGGGCGGTAGAAATAATCTTTGCGAGCAACCGCATTTAGGAGCCATGAGAAGCAGATACTTACGTGAAATAAGGGAAATGCGCAAAGAAAATTATGGCATAGTATGTTTGGATGAAATGTGGATCAATGCGCACCACACAAGTGATAAGGAATGGCAACCAGTGGATGGACAGATAAAGCGATATATGCCCAATAGTATAGGACAGCTTTTGGTCATGGCCCATGCTGGTAATACGCATAATGGCTTGCAACAGAATGCTGGGCTCGTGTTCGTATCAAAGCATGCAGACAATAGGGATTATCATAATAAGATTAATGGTAATGTATTTAGAGATTGGCTCGAGAATACTATATAATAATATCTGTCTGTCTGTCTGTCTGTCTGTCTGTCTGTCTGTCTGTCTGTCACGAAGACTCACAGCGGGTCTGTCACGAAGACTCACAGCGGGTCTGTCACCCATGTGTACGTGTGAACAAACTACACAGACAGCTGAACAGATCCTTAAAAATGGAAACATGATGACTAAATTGCGGTATCATTTCTGGTCACTCCATACGCACATTAACGCACAGCTATTTGGAAGCTTTCACGAGCTCAATATAAAAAGCTAAATGCATCCTAGTAACATGAATCCATCCATCCATCATGTGCCATGCCGGTAAGCGTGGGCGGTCATGTTCTGCCATCTCACTCGATCACCAGAGTCGTGGATCAGCTCCGTGTTTCTGTCTCGACCATGCCACAAGGCCAAGCCATCCAGGTACTTGCTTCTAGGTCTTCCCCTTGGTCTGTTCCCCTCGATCTTACCAGTTGTCACCAAATTCTCCAATCCATTTCTTCTCATAACATGCCCAAAAAATGTTAACTGTCTACGTCTAATGTCTCTAATCAGTTTACGATCTTCATTTGTTTCTTGAAGGACTTGTTCATTGGTCTTTCTGGCTGTCCATGGCATTTTCCTCAGAAACCACATTTCTACAGCCATCAGATGTTTTTCAGCCTGACTGCTCATTGTCCACGCTTCACATCCATATAAAAGTACAGGTTCAATGTAGCATCTCAACACTCTTTTTCTCTTTTCAATTGACATCTTTTTATTGGTCAATATGAATACATGAATACTTGTGTACAATTATTAACCAGCAGCTGAAGAAACTAGAAGGAAATGAAAAATAAGGTAAGAAATATATTCCTTCTACTTTCCTGTCAATTTACACATTATTTACCCCATACCTCTGTACATTCTCTGTCTTTACTAATATTACACATTGCACCCCTCTCGGGAATCTCCGTGGTGAAGTGGTCAAGCCGTCTGACTCGGGCTCTGAGGGTTGTATGTTCGATTCCTTCATTTCACAAGTGCATTTTTTCGGAGACTCCAGAGGGTCGTCACTGGAGATACGGAGTTTGTGCTTTGTGCCACGATTTCCGTCCTGCGGAAAGAGACTGAGCCATATGGGATAAAAACCCGGTGCAATGCTACTTTAAGCTACTTTTTTATTGCACCCACTCCCATACGAACCTGGCTACGCCTTGTACTTGTGTCTTTACCAGAAATAATGTGGTTTACTGTAAGACTAGTTTGTTAGCGTGAATTCACTACATTTCCCCCAAAACATCAAAGAAATGTTGCCGGTTTCAATGATTTAAATTGCTTTTGGACCTATCAAAGACATATTCCTTGGGTGGGGGTAAATATAAGATGGCTGGAAACATTTCATAACGATGCAACAGACAGTTTTCAAAATAATTGATCGTGAATGAAGGCAAACAAATGTGGACATACTATAGTAGCATGTCACATGTTGTAGTAGCACGTCACATGTTGTAGTCGCACCGTCACATGTTGTAGGCCTGGATACACGGAGGAAGAAGTGGCCAGTCTTTTGCAAGTGACAAACTTAGACAGCGCGGTTCACTACCAACTCCTATGACACCAGTGATGTGTAATGTCTAAGATGACACAAAGGGGAAAAGCTTCAGCATGTTAATACATTTACATTCCTAGGGACAATTATAGCATCTCATGGAAGAAGCGTGACAGAGTTTACGAGCTGAATAGCTCTGGAATCAGCTGCATTTCAGGAAATGAACAGTTTCTTATGCAATAAGTTGCTGTAATTGAATTTGTGCATTATTTCTCTTATATCTTAACATAGCAAAAATAAAGATAATGCATACAGATAAAACTAATATGGAGAAAGAAATATATGTTATTGAGGAAAAATTGGAGGTGGTGGACAATTTCAAATATCTTCAGTCATTCATTAACAACAATGGTGACGCACAATTTCAAATATCTTCAGTCATTCATTACCAACAATGGTGACGCACAATTTCAAATATCTTCAGTCATTCATTAACAACAATGGTGACGCACAATTTCAAATATCTTCAGTCATTCATTACCAACAATGGTGACGCACAATGAAAGAAATTAAAAGACTAATATCAGTTGCTCTTCAAACACTAAAATAAATGAATAAATTGTGACGTGGGACAGATAGACCTACAAAAATTTGATTTTTAACAGCATATATCTTTCCCATTGCAACATACGCTTGTGAGACCTGGACACTTACTAAACAAGCTGAACAGCGCATAAATTCCTTTGAATATAAATAAATGTTAAAGACGGGTTCTAAGAATATCTTGGATACAGAAAAGAACAAATTCATCCATACGACAAGATATTAATAATGAAAAAGGTTGGCTACTAAAAACGATAAAACAAAGAAAATTGAAATATTTTGGTCACTTGAAATGTCATGAAAGCTTGGAGAGAACAGTATATGCCCAGGAAGAGAGGAAGAGGAAGGCCAAAGAGACGATGCATGCAGGATTTGTCAGTTGATCTCCAGATGGGTGTGTCGGACGCAGGGCATCTTGCTTATGACCGAGACAATTTCCGGAAGGTTGCTATGGGAACGATGTTCTGCAAAGGACATGCTACTGAATGAATGAATGAATTATTTCTCTATGTTCACATTTGTTAGTTGTGAGTTGGGGTTCCAACTTCACGGCAAAGGGTCACCCCATAATTCGCTGTTCCTGTGTCAGTGAATATCAGACAAAATGTTCCTCACTCTGCCATGTGAAAGGTGGAATAGACAGCAGTCCCAACAGCATGCACATGCATACATGCTCCAAGGCCGCTGTCTTGAATGCCAGCACAACAGTCCGCTACTAAATGACAGTTCATCATCAATGAATGGACAGTCATTAGAAAACCAGCAGTTGCACACACATTACTGCATAACGCAAAACCAGCTAGTTCAGCAAACCAACTGCCCACTATTTTTCTGAACATGCAGTTCACAATACAAACCACCGCGTGCAGATGTAAAAGTATTCCACATAAAATCCACAGCTCACAGTGTTGCTCCACACACTTAACTCAGTAGTTGGCTGACGGAACTATGTACTACTGGTCCACAATTAGGAAAATGCTTAAGCAGACCGTGACCAGAAGCAAAAATACTCCGCAGGCCTTAACAGTTCAACAGCCTATCCACCAATTTGGACACAGTGTTCACATTTGCACACATTATTTCAGTGTGCTGGCTTGGCCCAGGCCATAACATAACGAGGTGGGATAACCACTTTCCTTCCTCTGGTAAGTGGACAGAGGTGACATCACAAAATATCTTTGGTCAGTCTCGACAATAAATCAGCCTTACTATGTGTACGGCATATTGCTTGAAACTAAAATACAGATTGTGTTCATTAGGTAACAAAAGATCTGAAGAAATATGATGGGAAGATCATCGAATGCTCGTATGATGGCAAGTCATGGCAGTTCATGAGAGAAAGAACAGACAAGTCATTTCCAAACAGCTACAACACAGCCATGGGTAAGTCAGAAGTTCAATTATTCGTGCCAGAGATTCTTTGTAGCTTAGTTTTGTTTCCGTTTCCCTGGAATGTTTATCTGTTACTGGTGTTGACTTACTCTCTATATCAACTTTATTCTCAAGAAAGAGCTATATATCAACATTATGGTTAAGAAAGAACTATACATTCACTTTATACTTTTAAGAAAGAACTATATATCAACTTTATACTTCAGTGAGAACTGTATATCAACTTTATATTTCAGAGAGAACTATTTATCAACTTTATATTTAAGAAAAAGTAAAAGTTCGTCGTTGCACATCTTTTATGGACGTAGCAGTCAACCCCAGCATTTTTTGGCTGTTCGTGATTCCTGGGCAAGTTTACATTCAGTAGTTTGCTATTGCTTTCTGAACCACAGGCACACATATTATTTCATGAAAACCCAACACAGTTGTGTTTCGAATGCAGTATGTGGGATTACGAACTGCGTTCATAACCCCTTCACCGCAGATCCGGCATACTTAAGAAAGAACTATATATTAACTTTATACATAAGAAAGAACTGTATATCAACTAAATGCTTAAGAAAGAACTATTTAATGCCACATTTATTGTTGTTCCCGCAGGTGTGTGTGGCAGTATAAAACACCCTGTCACTAAAGAACTGCTCCTCCATGTTATAGAGAAAGAAAGATGGCAGCCAGAGACAACGAAACTCATGCCGCCTCCAGACAGAAAACATTAAACATTTTAACTCTCCTCATGTTTTCACTGCATTTCCACTGTTTGTAGCAATAATTGTAGGTTGAAATGTTATTTCCACACGATGGAAAATGGGGGGAGGGGGGGGGGAGAATTTATTACTGCTGAGTTGATACTGGAGTACAAATCAACACAAAATATTACTAGGATTCTCGACGAAAGGAAAACCACACACAAGTACAGACGAATGTTTTAACCAGTCTCTATCGAGGATATAAAAGAACAAACAATTAAACGAGGATCCTAGTTTTTGTGTTAATCAGATTATCTTCTTAAGATTGCCAGTAAAGTATTCTTGTTTTGTTCCATTTCTGTTGTGTTTTTCTTGTTCCCTGATAAAGACTTGCCAAAACATTTGCCAGTATCTGATTTTTTCTTCCATCAAAATTCAGTGTCATATTTTGTGTTTGTTTTGTACTGTGTGACGGATGACAACTGTCATGGCTTCTTGTATCATTTCCTTCTTGTACTTTGTGTTGTGCTCTTCAAAAAGTAAAGAGAGTTCTGGAGCAGCCTGTGCTCTGGGTCACATACTCTGTGGTTCCATTGCCTCAGTTATGTCATGTTTTCTGATCTTTTGTTGATGTGTTTTTCCACAGTTGTATTAGGGTGATGTTGCTTTCTGTGAAGCTATGACTTGTAATTCATGGTCAAACTGTTTTTTACTTGCTGTATTTTGTAGTCTAATTATGTAACTTGTTTTCTGCTATTGTCATGGCTCTTACTTCTTCCTGTTATGTTAAGCATTATTTACGGACGATTGATTGTTAGCATCAGGTGTCAGCCATCACCACATAAAGAAATCTTGCATTACAGTGTCATGTGCCACTAGTGTGGCAGGGAAAACAGTTGTGGGTTAGTTTCATGTGCCACTAGTGTGGCAGGGAAAACAGTTGTGGGTTAGAGTGTCATTTGCCACTAGTGTGGCAGGGAAAACAGTTGTGGGTTAGAGTGTCATGTGCCACTAGTGTGGCAGGGAAAACAGTTGTGGGTTAAAGTGTCATGTGCCATTAGTGTGGCAGGGAAAACAGTTGTGGGTTAGAGTGTCATGTGCCACTAGTGTGGCAGGGAAAACAGTTGTGGGTTAGAGTGTCATGTGCCACCACTGTGGCAGGAAAACAACCTCAGATAGAGAGTGTCTCATCTGCTACTTTGTGTTGTGTGGAAGGAAAACATGTACGGGCTAGAGTGTGTCTCATCTGCTACTTTGTGTTGTGTGAAAGGAAAACATGTACGGGCTAGAGTGTGTCTCATCTGCTACTTTGTGTTGTGTGGAAGGAAAACATGTACGGGCTAGAGTGTGTCTCATCTGCTACTTTGTGTTGTGTGGAGGGAAAACATGTATGGGTAGTGTGTCTCATCTGCTACTTTGTGTTGTGTGGAGGGAAAACATGTACGGGCTAGAGTGTGTCTCATCTGCTACTTTGTGTTGTGTGGAGAGAAAACATGTACAGGCTAGTGTGTGTCTCATCTGCTACTTTGTGTTGTGTGGCAGGAAAACATGTACGGGCTAGTGTGTGTCTCATCTGCTACTTTGTGTTGTGTGGAGGGAAAACATGTACAGGCTAGAGTGTGTCTCATCTGCTACTTTGTGTTGTGTGGCAGGAAAACATGTACGGGCTAGAGTGTGTCTCATCTGCTACTTTGTGTTGTGTGGAGGGAAAACATGTACAGGCTAGAGTGTGTCTCATCTGCTACTTTGTGTTGTGTGGAAGGAAAACATGTACGGGCTAGTGTGTGTCTCATCTGCTACTTTGTGTTGTGTGGAGGGAAAACATGTACGGGCTAGAGTGTGTCTCATCTGCTACTTTGTGTTGTGTGGAGGGAAAACATGTACGGGCTAGAGTGTGTCTCATCTGCTACTTTGTGTTGTGTGGAGGGAAAACATGTACGGGCTAGAGTGTGTCTCATCTGCTACTTTGTGTTGTGTGGAGGGAAAACATGTACGGGCTAGTGTGTGTCTCATCTGCTACTTTGTGTTGTGTGGCAGGAAAACATGTACGGGCTAGAGTGTGTCTCATCTGCTACTTTGTGTTGTGTGGCAGGAAAACATGTACGGGCTAGAGTGTGTCTCATCTGCTACTTTGTGTTGTGTGGAAGGAAAACATGTACGGGCTAGAGTGTGTCTCATCTGCTACTTTGTGTTGTGTGGAGGGAAAACATGTACGGGCTAGAGTGTGTCTCATCTGCTACTTTGTGTTGTGTGGAGGGAAAACATGTATGGGTAGTGTGTCTCATCTGCTACTTTGTGTTGTGTGGAGGGAAAACATGTACGGGCTAGAGTGTGTCTCATCTGCTACTTTGTGTTGTGTGGAGGGAAAACATGTACAGGCTAGTGTGTGTCTCATCTGCTACTTTGTGTTGTGTGGAGGGAAAACATGTATGGGTAGTGTGTGTCTCATCTGCTACTTTGTGTTGTGTGGAGGGAAAACATGTACGGGCTAGAGTGTGTCTCATCTGCTACTTTGTGTTGTGTGGAGGGAAAACATGTACGGGCTAGAGTGTGTCTCATCTGCTACTTTGTGTTGTGTGGAAGGAAAACATGTACGGGCTAGAGTGTGTCTCATCTGCTACTTTGTGTTGTGTGGAAGGAAAACATGTACGGGCTAGTGTGTGTCTCATCTGCTACTTTGTGTTGTGTGGAGGGAAAACATGTACGGGTAGTGTGTGTCTCATCTGCTACTTTGTGTTGTGTGGAAGGAAAACATGTACAGGCTAGTGTGTGTCTCATCTGCTACTTTGTGTTGTGTGGAGGGAAAACATGTACGGGTAGTGTGTGTCTCATCTGCTACTTTGTGTTGTGTGGCAGGAAAACATGTATGGGCTAGAGTGTGTCTCATCTGCTACTTTGTGTTGTGTGGAAGGAAAACATGTACAGGCTAGAGTGTGTCTCATCTGTTACTTTGTGTTGTGTGGAAGGAAAACATGTACGGGCTAGAGTGTGTCTCATCTGCTACTTTGTGTTGTGTGGAAGGAAAACATGTACGGGCTAGTGTGTGTCTCATCTGCTACTTTGTGTTGTGTGGAAGGAAAACATGTACGGGCTAGTGTGTGTCTCATCTGCTACTTTGTGTTGTGTGGAAGGAAAACATGTACGGGCTAGTGTGTGTCTCATCTGCTACTTTGTGTTGTGTGGAAGGAAAACATGTACGGGCTAGAGTGTGTCTCATCTGCTACTTTGTGTTGTGTGGAAGGAAAACATGTACGGGCTAGAGTGTGTCTCATCTGCTACTTTGTGTTGTGTGGAAGGAAAACATGTACGGGCTAGAGTGTGTCTCATCTGCTACTTTGTGTTGTGTGGAAGGAAAACATGTACGGGCTAGAGTGTGTCTCATCTGCTACTTTGTGTTGTGTGGAAGGAAAACATGTATGGGTAGTGTGTGTCTCATCTGCTACTTTGTGTTGTGTGGCAGGAAAACATGTACGGGCTAGAGTGTGTCTCATCTGCTACTTTGTGTTGTGTGGCAGGAAAACATGTACGGGCTAGAGTGTGTCTCATCTGCTACTTTGTGTTGTGTGGCAGGAAAACATGTACGGGCTAGTGTGTGTCTCATCTGCTACTTTGTGTTGTGTGGAAGGAAAACATGTACGGGCTAGAGTGTGTCTCATCTGCTACTTTGTGTTGTGTGGAAGGAAAACATGTACGGGCTAGTGTGTGTCTCATCTGCTACTTTGTGTTGTGTGGAAGGAAAACATGTACGGGCTAGTGTGTGTCTCATCTGCTACTTTGTGTTGTGTGGAAGGAAAACATGTACGGGCTAGAGTGTGTCTCATCTGCTACTTTGTGTTGTGTGGAAGGAAAACATGTACGGGCTAGTGTGTGTCTCATCTGCTACTTTGTGTTGTGTGGAAGGAAAACATGTACGGGCTAGAGTGTGTCTCATCTGCTACTTTGTGTTGTGTGGAAGGAAAACATGTACGGGCTAGAGTGTGTCTCATCTGCTACTTTGTGTTGTGTGGAAGGAAAACATGTACGGGCTAGAGTGTGTCTCATCTGCTACTTTGTGTTGTGTGGAAGGAAAACATGTACGGGCTAGAGTGTGTCTCATCTGCTACTTTGTGTTGTGTGGAAGGAAAACATGTACGGGCTAGAGTGTGTCTCATCTGCTACTTTGTGTTGTGTGGAAGGAAAACATGTATGGGTAGTGTGTGTCTCATCTGCTACTTTGTGTTGTGTGGCAGGAAAACATGTACGGGCTAGAGTGTGTCTCATCTGCTACTTTGTGTTGTGTGGAGGGAAAACATGTACGGGTTAGAGTGTGTCTCATCTGCTACTTTGTGTTGTGTGGCAGGAAAACATGTACGGGCTAGAGTGTGTCTCATCTGCTACTTTGTGTTGTGTGGCAGGAAATAATTTAAAGTACTAGCATATTCCATCAAGTCTCCCATTGGTTGTGTGGTGAAAAAGTATCATATTCCATCATATGTGTGCTGTGTGGAAGGAGCGGGGACGTTGGTGGAGTGTCAGCGTACCAGTACCATACCATACTGTTACTAATGCTATTTAAATGTGTATGCTCTACTACAGGACAAAGAAACAGCTTGTTATGTTACTAAGAAAACTGTCTTTGTGTCTTTATTTTTCCATAATGATTGTTCCATCGAAGTTCTTCCACCACCAGTACCCCAGAACCTCACTAAATAAAGAGCTGCTTGCCGTCATCTTCATCATCATCATCGGGTACTTCTTCTGTCAGGGCTGGTTGTGGAGTTGTCGGGGCATTCCATTATATCATTGTTGTGTCTTTTCTGTCTCTTCTGCCTTTCATCTTCCAGTGGAATATAGGCCAGCAACCAACTCAGAAGTGTAGAAGTGTTCATTGATTGGTTGGATCCTGCAGCTAAGTTTTCTATGGGTTGAGGTCTTATGCCAACCCTCAGAAGTCACCTTGTAAGATGTGTATCGTAGTTTGTGGTGTTCAGATGTGTTGCTTGCCTGCTGGGCCAATCCTCAGCCCTCAGAAGTCACCTTGTAAGATGTATATTGTAGGTTGCTTGCCTGCTGGGCCAACCCTCAGAAGTCACCTTGTAAGATGTGTATCGTAGTTTGTGGTGTTCAGATGTGTTGCTTGCCTGCTGGGCCAATCCTCAGCCCTCAGAAGTCACCTTGTAAGATGTATATCGTAGGTTGCTTGCCTGCTGGGCCAACCTTCAACCCTCAGAAGTCACCTCATAAGATGTGTATCGTAGGTTGTGGTATTCAGATGTGTTGCTTGCCTGCTGGGCCAATCCTCAGCCCTCAGAAGTCACCTTGTAAGATGTATATCGTAGGTTGTGGTGTTCAAATGTGTTGCTTGCCTGCTGGGCCAACCCTCAGAAGTTACCTCATAAGATGTATATCGTACGTTGTGGTGTTCAGATGTGGTGCTTGCCTGCTGTGCCCAGGTAACACACAGGTGTGTCTGTTTTATGTGTTTTTTCTTTCATTCCTTGTGTGTCCGTATTGACATGTCTGCGTCTGCCTGGTTTGTTAGTGTTGTCCTTGGTGAATCACTTCCTCTTCTCCCCAGTATTTCCCCCTCTAATACTCTTGTTTGGGTCCTGTTTTTATGTTTTCTCTTTCATTCCATGTCTGTCCACATTGCCATGTCTGCATCTGTCTGGTTTGTTAATGTTGTCCTTGGTGAACCACTTCCTCTTTTGTCCAGTATTTTCTCCTCTAATACTCTGAAGCCACAAACAATATCTTGCACATTATTGCCTGCCATGGTTCGCCATATATGACAATGATTGCCTGAAGGAGGCTAATGAAACTAGAACATTATATTCAACAATAAGAAATAGACAAACAGCTTTATTTGGTCATGTGATGAGAAGAGAGGCATTGGAGAACATTGTGTCAACTGGAAAGATCACAGGGAAGAGTGGCAGAGGCCGACCAAGAGAAATGATGTTGGATGGAATGAGACGGTGGCATGGAGGAATATCATCACCAGAGTTGATCCAGAACACCAAAGACAAATTTGTGGAGAGACATGACTGGCTACACCAACTGGCAGGACACTTGATGATGATATTTTGCTGCTTCCTGCTCATATGTAGTGACATTAGCAATTGGGTGGTTGCAACCAGTGTTATGCAAACAGAAAGAGTTTGTGTTAAATTTAACATTACAGTGGGGATAACAGATGTTCCACATACACGAACCATATCTGTGACTATCTGTTTTAATTATTTCAGCTTTAGTATTATTCATTTATTCTCTTCCTATATTTCTGCACCTGATGAGATACAGCTAAATGTGCCAGGCAATACATCATGCAACATATTGTTTGCGGTTTCTGTGTTTAAACTCTAATACTCTCTTTAGTTTCTTTTCTTAATGATTGTAGAAAGCAAGGGTACAACATGTGCTGTGTTTTAGCTGAGAAGATTATTAGAGAGTACAACAGAAGTAATCAAAGACCTGCATATTTGCTTAATTGACTACACAAATGTTTTCGACAGAGTAGGTCATGTTAACATGAAATAATTGCTTGCAGATCTTCAAATTGATGGGAAAGACAGACTTGCAAAGAACATGTATTGGAAACATGATGTCATTAAAATTGATAATGAAGTAGGCCGACATTAGCCAGTAAAGAGAGGTATGCCACAGGGTGACGTCATAGTGTAACATACAAGTAAATAGGAACATTCTCGACTTGGTCGGTACAAATATCTGGAGCAGTCATACACATCTGATGCCTCGTAGAGGTTACATCAAGAAATCACCATGGCCTAATGCAAGATAAGAATATGTACCAATAAAGAGCTGTCAATTTAAATAATAAAAGAAGTGGCAGGGTGCTAAAAACAGACAATAAGTAGACAAGCTGGGAAATATGAGTTGAGTCAAGAACTGATATCACAGCACTTGGGACATTTCCATACGTGCTCCATCTTCCTCATCTTCAACAGCCAGCGAAGAATTCCAATACTAATGGTACCAGTAGTAGTCTGCTGAGAAACATTCAGCAGTGGAAATGTGGTTTTGGAGGAAAATACAAAGAAGGACAGAAAAATATTCATGGCAGTCCTTCAAGAAACAGATGAATGCCGTAAATTATATAGAAAAATTAGACATAAGATTTCTTGGATGTGTTATGAGGAGAAATCAAACTTGAAAAGATAGTGACAGCTGGCAATTTGATGAGGAAATGATAAGTGGAAGACACAGAGATAAATACTTGGATGGCATAATCATGAGAAGAACACGGAAGTGATTTGAGACCGGTGATCGTGTGGGATGGTGAACTATAGTGATCTGAACTTGTTGGTATGGTCAATGATGATGTCGTAGGCTGTAACTAACCTAGCAGATGTGAGTCGATTGTCTGTAACAGGTTTGTTGTCACCAGTCTGTGTGTTCATGAAACATAGAGCTGCAAGGTGTGCTTGCCATCAAACTTCTGTGACATGATAAATACAAATATTTGTATTCTGTGACATGTTAAATACAAATTTGTGTATCCTGTGACATGTTAAATACAAATTTGTGTATTCTGTGACATGTTAAATACGGTAAAACCTTGGTTTTCATTGCGTTCGGTTATTGTCGGTTTCGGTTTACGTCTCTTTAAAATTTGTCTCGGCTTTCGTTGGTTGACTCGGATTTTGTCAGTTGACCACATGGTCTCACTTCTATTTTTGCTAAAACAAAGGGACCCACGCATTCTTCTGCTCAGTTTGGCATTGTTATTCTTTATGTGAGCATCACTTGCAAATAAATAAAATACAAGAGCAGCATTAAGAATGCTGAAATTGGCTGCATGTACGCCATCCACGATAAGTTCCATTGTGGCGAAATAGGAAGCAATAAAGGAGGCTAATGTAGCGAAAGGCGTGAATGTGCTAACGAAATAGAGATCGCAAACAATTGAGGATGTCGAACAGTTATTAATTTGGATAAATCAAAACCCGTTAGATGGTGATTCTGTTTCGAAGGCAATCATATGTGAAAAGGCCAGACTGTTGTATGCCGATCTCATTAAGAAAATTCCTGGGGTGAGTGCTAGTGTATGTAGTGATTTTAAGGCCAGCAGAGAGTGGTTTGAAAAATTCAAGAGGCACACTGGCATACACAGTGTTACTAGGCATGGTGAAGGTGCAAGTTCGGGAAGTCTGGGCCAGAAAAATAGTATTAAACACTATTTATTCTCTATAAAATGTGTTTGTGGTACGTATTTTTGAGCGTCTAGAATGAATTAGTTGGATTTACATTGATTCAAATGGAAATAATTACCTCAGTTTTCGTCGGTTTCGAATTTCGCTGAATTGCTTTCGGACGGATTATCGATGGAAATCGAGGTTTTACTATACAAATATTTGTATTCTGTTACGTGTTAAATACAAATATGTGTATTCTGTGACGTGTTAAAGAGAAACATTTGTATTATCGGGGATTATTTCAGCCATCATCTGTGTATGTCATCAGATTGAAAACCACAGTAAATGCTGGCCTTCAGTGTTTCATTCATCCTGGTCTTTTACTTCTGCCTGCCTTCTTTCTTCCAATGAAGCATGGCCCCTCAAGCAACTCTCACCCGGCCCTTTGATGACTTGTTGATGATTGGCTGGATTTTGAAGCTGTAGGTTATCTGCAGGATGCGGTAGCCAGTCTCAAGCCAACCCCCTTAATTGCCTCTTATGACACGCCTGGCAGGTCAGTGGTCCTATTCTTTGCTTCCCCTGTCTTCTGTCACCAACATTCCTTGAGAATAAATCGGTCAAATGCTGTATTGCAAAATGACATCTATTCTTTGCTTCCCCTGTGAGAAATCAGTCAAATACTGTCTTGCAAAACGACCCATGTGTTGTCAAGATCCTTATCAGAACTAAAGAACAGTAGCACTGTAACCTACTATGCATGTTGTAACAGGCAACTCAGGAGGCTTGGTCATGGGACTGGCTACCCCATCCCATAGTAAACTTCAGCTGCAAAATCCAGCCAGACCTAAACAGGTCTAAAAATAAGGAGGTGGTAATGGGGAAATAACTCAGCCAAGAAGAGAAAAGGATCTTCAAATAATGTGGGGGAAGTGATGAATGTGTGACGAACGTGACTCTCAGTCCCACATTTGTAAGGCAGCTACAGGCAATTTGGAAGCAGACCACCTTTGTTGATTTTCATAAAATGGTATGAGTGTTGGTAATTCAGAAAGCAATAACAAACTACTGAACGTAAACTTAGTCAATCAAACAGTCAAAAAATGCCGCAGTTGACTGTGACGTCCTGTAAAGGACATGCAACTAAAAGAATAGATGTGGAGTGAGCTACAGGAGATGACAAAAGATAGGATGACTGAGCGGGAATGGGTAGAGTGTCTGTGCTACAATAGGGGAATAAAGGGTGGCAAAATAAGGAGTTCTGCGATATTTGGATATTCATGGTGCTAGACAAAAGCAACTGTGAACAAGTATGATCATCCCCGCCATTTGGAAAGACAATGATAATGTGTCACGGCACTCAGGACATTCCCATAGTGCTCCTGTCTTCATCTTCAACAGCCAGTGAAGAATCCCAGTACTAACGGTACCAGCAGCAGTTTAATTATGTGTCCATCTGGCCTTTCCTCTGAGTTGATAATGTGTATATTGCTGTTCTCATCTAGCACTCTTCTTGGTTAGGTGCCAGGCTTGGAGAAGACACCATGATCAACTGCTCTTCCTCTGTCATTTGAGATTATTATATGTGGGATCATGCCACCAAAAGAAACGAATCATCAAATCAATCAGAAAGCCACCAGCACAAGATGATCACTATTTTAAGGACAGACCACAATAAATCATTCTATGCTTCAGGGCACAGTTGGTTATGCAACCACATGTATACACAATTTAATACTCTCAAATCTGTCATATGTACATGTGGATTGGTGCCCCAAGACAGATCACATACTCCAAGACTGCCCTGAATACAACATATCTAGGCAAACCTTAATGGCATATGATAATGTTGTTAATATTATTATTTGTTGGCCAGCTGTTTAAGCCTTCTCCAAACAACTCTGTCTTTCTCTTCTGCTCTGCCTATTTTCCCACGAGGCTAATTTCTCTATTCCAGCTCACCATTGACAAGTTCTATAAATTTCATCTGTCTCTTCCTTATGGTATTTAAATGAGTGATCTTGTAACACGGCAACTCAGTACCTCAGCGTTGGTTTCCTTCTCCGTCCATGATTTTGTAAACCATAATCTAGCAACATCGTTTTTAACAAATAAAGTCCTTTCTCATATTCACTAATAAAATTACCACCCAACCCAAAAAAACAAAAACAGCACCATTGGTATATAAAATAGTGACATTATTTGTCTACACGTATATATATTACGATTAAAGACAAACCCAGTTGTCGTTAAAACTGTAGTATTTACTCAAAAATCTTTTTTTCTTATAGTCCATGTGGTATAGAATTGGTGATGTCTATCCAGTCTTCTGTCTTGCGTACCGCTAACCATCTTATATTATATGTCGCATGGTATTGCTGATGTCTATCCACAGCCTTTTTGTACCACTAATCATCTTTTATCTTCTTCTTTCGTCCTCTGGAAATTTGTCTATAACTACAATGTTATCTCTTGTATGAATTTAACTGTCTTTTTTAATTCACTCAGTGTTCATAGAGTTTATCTTCCACAGTTGTACCACCTTATATGTCGTGTGGTGTTGGTGATCAGTCTACCCACAGCTTTCTGTCTCCTGCGCTGCCAATTATTTCTGATATTCATGTTCCTCCATGCCATGATGTCAAACTCTTCAGCATCTTCTCTCTCGGTCTCTCCTCCCTTCAAACTTCCCCGTTGTGATGACATCCCCCACATATTTATACCCAAATAATAGATATAATAATATCTATAATAAATAATATACCAAAGTAAAATACCCAGATACACTTGACTTGTTTCAGACTGGTTCCATTCATTCTGATGTTGTATTTGGGTCATTTTTCTTTGTTGTTGTTTTTTCTGCTCTCTTTAAACTCATACATGTACTACTGCTTCTAATGCACTGGACTGATTTTTGCATGTGAGATAGCTTTCCCTATTACCAGTTTCCCTGGAAAACCCACTCCGACTTCTGAGGTACTTGTAATTTGACGTCTCCAAGTCAAGGAAGAAGTCAACATTTCAGACCAACTAACCGGTGTAGGGTTTAATTTCTCTTTGTACTAACCATTTCTTCTGTTATTCAGACTAAGACCTTTATTTTGAATTTCTGTTGCAATTATATCTATCATTTCTTGCAGCCACATTTCATTTTAAGCAACCAATACCAGCACAATGTTGATATGATGCCCACCAGCAAATATTGTTGGCATGTCTTGTGTGGGTCTCATTATATCACTGTACAAACTCAACTCAACAATCATCTTCATTAATAAGCATTTCATTTGTATTTTAAAAAGAATTCTCATAAATGAATGACCTTTAATTTCAGTATGTATTGTCATTCATTTACACAACTACATTTACCATTCAACCTCAACAAAATCATATCAGTATCAGTCATGTCTGCACTTCAAAATGCAGGCTGGCAACATCATGTGGCAGAACAGTGATTTGCCAGATTTTTAAAGACGTGGAAACAAAATAGGAGAATGACACTTTGGAATCACAAATTAAGTTATGCTCCCTCCTGAGGGTCAGGAAGATAAAGAAGCTGAACAATTTCTGGGAAGGGGAATTTCTTGTCAAGACCAGAGGCCGCTTCTTGTGCTTGCTCTGCCGAAGGAGTTTACTAGTAAATGCAACATTTTGATGAACATTCTGTCATCACTGTTCAGCTTAGGAAGCAAACCACTGACTTCAAAACCTTGAACTTTGCCAAGTTAATGCAATAACACTGACTAAATACACAAAAACTGAAGTGCTCTCAGCAGACCAAATTTTATGGTAGTCTCCATGGAAACAAACACCACAATGTAACATTCAAGAAAATGGGAATATTTTTAAAAAGATGAATCGGTACAACTATCTCAGAACAGTCATAACACCTGACGGAAGATGTTGTGTAAGGATTAGAACATGAATTGCCATGACGAAGGTAGTTTTTGCAAGATGGAAAACTAGCTTGCCAATAAACAGCTGCTAACTGCGGTGAGTAAAAGAGTGTTAAAGCACTATAGAGAGCCTAAACCAGTGTTTCCCAACCTTTTTTGTGCCATGCCCCACTTAGGCCTTTCTAAAATTCATATTGCCCCCCCTCCCCCGCCCCACCTCAACATATACATTATTTTTAATATTCAAAAATTGAAATGTTCACTAAAGAAACTTGAATGATAGGTTTTAGGAAGAAATCACTAGGTAATTATTGAGCAAACAGTAAGTAAATTTTCAAAACATATAATGGAGAACTGAAATTCAAGTACAAAATAATTTTAATGAAAGATTTTTCTATATTATTTTAATTATTAGTAATTATTTATTATTTAAATTTAGTGAGATTCTTGCGCTTGATGCTTGCTGCAAAGAGATCTTATGTCAGGTTCCAATTTAGTTAACTTCAGTCTCAAGTCTCCCCGTTTTGTTATATTCAGCCGATTTCTTCCATTTTCGAATTGCCCCCCGTAACAGTCGAATTGCCCCCCTGTGGGGCGTGGGCCCCACGTTGGGAAACACTGGCCTAAACTGTTGTATGGATGTGAAACATGGACAATAAGCAGAGAAAGAAACATCTAATGGCAGTGGAAATGTGGTTTCTGAGCAAAATGCACAGAAGACCATGGACGGACAGACAAATATATGAGACAATCCTTCAAGAAACAGATAGAAACTGTAAACTTATTTCAGAAAATGGACACAGGCAGTCAAGATTTGTTAGGCACGTTATGAGAGAGGATAAATAAACTTGTAAACTTTGTGACAACTGGCAAACTTCACTGGAAAAAAGATTGGGGAAGACGCAAATAAACACCTGGATGGCTTGGCTACAAGGTATATTGGGACAAGAACACAGACATGATACAAGACTCTGGCGATCATATGAGATTGTGAACCATGATACAAGACTGGCGATCATATGAGATTGTGAACCATGACTTACTGGCACATGATCATGATGAACTTCAATGTAATAGTGACCCTACAGTTGAACATTGCCAGATTTACCAGAATAGGGCACGGAAGAAAACATGCAAATGCAATGTACCTCCTCACTATCTCTCTGTCTGTATATAAACACACACAAGTACACACTCAATATTTGACTATCTTTCTATATATAAACACACATACTTTCATATTCGGCTATCACATTAAATATATTCATTATCTGGTGTCAATCTCCATTCAAAAGCACTGCATTCAAGCTAACACAACAACCGTCAGATCTGAGAACCCTCACGATGCAGACTTTCTCTCTTTTTTTTTTATTCCTGTACGTCGATACTCTGACCTTTCCTCTAAATATTCCCGTGTACAAACATCAATGAACGCTGGATCGCGATAGCTGTGAACAGAAACAAGGTGTAGAACTCATCAATTAATTACACAGGACACATAAAGTGTAAAGTAAAAGAGCTGTTTCTACGCCATGAGATAGAAATAAAGTGCTGGCTCCATATTTGTAAAGTCCAACCGGCACTTGGTGCCTGATGTGCCACCTTTACTTCCCAGAGCAGTTCCTGGTATCGGCTGGGTTGACTGGGGAGTCCAGGTCAATCCTTGCTTGGAAGCAGATTTGAACACATGACAAGTATATTAGCCACTGTTACTGCAACTCCCAGACACAAGGCATACAATTGTCAATTCAATACAAAGGAGAACAGTTCCCTACCCCAGCACAATACAAGAACAAAAGTTATATCAGCACAATTCTAACCTAAACGCTGCATGACATCGGTAAATCCAAGCGACTTTCAATTCTGACTCCAAAACAGTTCCAGGAAACAGTTCACAGTGTCATAATGCTGGTTCTGTCCCAATAAACAGCCCATCTAGCATACTGAAGTAGGCCCACATTTTGATGACCTAACAGCATACAGGTAAATTCCAATTTGTAAACTTGGCCAGGGTCTCCCAGCCAAAAATTGGTACCAGGAAATAGAGGCGACCAACGTGATGCAGACTACATCACCAGCAAGTGCCAGGTGCCCTATACAAACATGGGTCCAGCACCATGCCCCCAATAATCTTACAGTGTGTAAATGGGCTCTATATAGTCGTTACACACCCCTGTGGGTACTAAAGTGGAGTCTGTCAACAATCAAATACCACAAAGCAGCGGAGGACCCATGACCACCCTCGGCCAGACCCCAGGAGGCCCACGTGCTGAATTATGACCTGGTGAAACCCTAGTATGCCTCTCTGCAGACAGGTTCCAGTGCTGGTCCTGCATGCTGAGCTGGGAGACAGGTTCCAGTGCTGGTCCCACATGCTGAGCTCTGAGACAGGTTCCAGTGCTGGTCCCACATGCTGAGCTCAGAGACAGGTTCCAGATCTGGTCCCGCATGATGAGCTCAGAGACAGGTTCCAGATCTGATCCCACATGCTGAGCTCATAGACAGGACCCAGTGCTGGTCCCACATGCTGAGCTCAGAAACAGGTTCCAGTGCTGGTCCCACATGCTGAGCTCAGACAGGTTCCAGTGCTGGTCCCACATGTTGAGCTCAGAAACAGGTTCCAGTGCTGGTCCCACATGCTGAGCTCAGAAACAGGTTCCAGTGCTGGTCCCACATGTTGAGCTCAGAAACAGGTTCCAGTGCTAGTCCCACATGCTGAGCTCAGAAACAGGTTCCAGTGCTGGTCCCACATGCTGAGCTCAGACAGGTTCCAGTGCTGGTCCCACATGCTAAGCTCGGAGAGGGGAAGACAAGCTCTGCAGACAGGTTCCAGTGCTGGTCCCACATGCTGAGCTCAGACAGGTTCCAGTGCTGGTCCCACATGCTGAGCTCAGAGACAGGACCCAGTGCTGATCCCACATGCTAAGCTCAGACAGGTTCCAGTGCTGGTCCCACATGCTGAGCTTAGACAGGTGCCAGTGCTGGTCCCACATGCTGAGCTTAGACAGGTTCCAGTGCTGGTCCCACATGCTGAGCTCGGAGAGGGGAAGATGAGCTCAGCAGACAGGTTCCAGTGCTGGTCCCACATGCTGAGCTCAGAGACAGGTTCCAGTGCTGGTCCTACATGCTGAGCTCAGAGAGGGGAAGATGAGCTCAGCAGACAGGTTCCAGTGCTGGTCCCACATGCTGAGCTCAGAGACAGGTCCCAGTGCTGGTCCTACATGCTGAGCTCGGAGAGGGGAAGATGAGCTCAGCAGACAGGTTCCAGTGCTAGTCCCACATGCTGAGCTCAGACAGGTCCCAGTGTTGGTTCCGCATGCTGAGCTCGGAGAGGGGAAGGCAAGCTCTGCAGACAGGTTCCAGTGCTGGTCCCACATGCTGAGCTCAGACAGGTCCCAGTGTTGGTTCCGCATGCTGAGCTCGGAGAGGGGAAGGCAAGCTCTGCAGACAGGTTCCAGTGCTGGTCCCACATGCTGAGCTTGGAGAGGGGAAGATCTTGGCAACAGTCCCCTCAGAGATGGTATCGGGGTGACAGGTCAACACCAACCTCATTTCCATAAATACAAGCCAATTTCAGGGCCCAGGTGACCAACATGCCAATGGATCAGACTTGAGAGTTAAAACTCAGTCATTGCGAGGATTCCCCAACCAATCAAATGTCACACAAGTGGTGACATGATGCGCACCACAGTAGCCACTTCTATTTGCCCAAAGACATTTATGACACTGGATCCACCCACAGTCACACATTTGCTCATCTACATTTATGACAACTGGATCCACCCACAGCCACACATTTGCTCATCTACATTTATGACACTGGATCAACCCAGTCACACATTTGCTCATCTACATTTATGACAACTGGATCAACCCACAGCCACACATTTGCTCATCTACATTTATGACACTGGATCAACCCACAGCCACACATTTGCTCATCTACATTTATGACAACTGGATCCACCCACAGCCACACATTTGCTCATCTACATTTATGACACTGGATCCACCCACAGCCACACATTTGCTCATCTACATTTATGACACTGGATCAACCCAGTCACACATTTGCTCATCTACATTTATGACACTGGATCCACCCACAGCCACACATTTGCTCGTCTACATTTATGACACTGGATCCACCCACAGCCACACATTTGCTCATCTACATTTATGACCACTGGATCCACCCACAGCCACACATTTGCTCATCTACATTTATGACACTGGATCAACCCAGTCACACATTTGCTCATCTACATTTATGACAACTGGATCAACCCACAGCCACACATTTGCTCATCTACATTTATGACACTGGATCAACCCACAGCCACACATTTGCTCATCTACATTTATGACAACTGGATCCACCCACAGCCACACATTTGCTCATCTACATTTATGACACTGGA
The DNA here is from genome assembly GCA_014155875.1 of Cepaea nemoralis. NCBI lineage: Eukaryota > Metazoa > Mollusca > Gastropoda > Stylommatophora > Helicidae > Cepaea > Cepaea nemoralis. The sequence goes on along the minus strand of JACEFZ010012046.1, from coordinate 242,856 downwards.
TCCACCCACAGCCACACATTTGCTCATCTACATTTATGACACTGGATCAACCCAGTCACACATTTGCTCATCTACATTTATGACACTGGATCCACCCACAGCCACACATTTGCTCATCTACATTTATGACACTGGATCAACCCAGTCACACATTTGCTCATCTACATTTATGACACTGGATCAACCCACAGCCACACATTTGCTCATCTACATTTATGACACTGGATCAACCCACAGCCACACATTTGCTCATCTACATTTATGACACTGGATCAACCCACAGCCACACATTTGCTCATCTACATTTATGACACTGGATCAACCCACAGCCACACATTTGCTCATCTACATTTATGACACAGGATCCACCCACAGTCACACATTTGCTTATCTACATTTATGACACTGGATCAACCCACAGCCACACATTTGCTCATCTACATTTATGACACTGGATCAACCCACAGCCACACATTTGCTCATCTACATTTATGACACTGGATCAACCCACAGCCACATATTTGCTCATCTAAATTTATGACACTGGATCCACCCACAGTCACACATTTGCTCATCTACATTTATGACACTGGATCAACCCAGTCACACATTTGCTCATCTACATTTATGACACTGGATCAACCCACAGTCACACATTTGCTCATCTACATTTATGACAACTGGATCCACCCACAGTCACACATTTGCTCATCTACATTTATGACACTGGATCCACCCACAGTCACACATTTGCTCATCTACATTTATGACACTGGATCAACCCAGTCACACATTTGCTCATCTACATTTATGACACTGGATCATCCCAGTCACACATTTGCTCATCTACATTTATGACACTGGATCAACCCACAGTCACACATTTGCTCATCTACATTTATGACAACTGGATCCACCCACAGTCACACATTTGCTCATCTACATTTATGACACTGGATCCACCCACAGTCACACATTTGCTCATCTACATTTATGACACTGGATCAACCCAGTCACACATTTGCTCATCTACATTTATGACACTGGATCAACCCACAGTCACACATTTGCTCATCTACATTTATGACACTGGATCAACCCACAGCCACACATTTGCTCATCTACATTTATGACACTGGATCAACCCACAGCCACACATTTGCTCATCTACATTTATGACACTGGATCCACCCACAGCCACACATTTGCTCATCTACATTTATGACACTGGATCAACCCACAGTCACACATTTGCTCATCTACATTTATGACACTGGATCAACCCACAGCCACACATTTGCTCATCTACATTTATGACAACTGGATCCACCCACAGCCACACATTTGCTCATCTACATTTATGACACTGGATCCACCCACAGTCACACATTTGCTCATCTACATTTATGACACTGGATCAACCTACAGTCACACATTTGCTCATCTACATTTATGACACTGGATCATCTACATTTATGACACTGGATCAGCCTACAGTCACACATTTGCTCATCTACATTTATGACAACTGGATCCACCCACAGTCACACATTTGCTCATCTACATTTATGACAACTGGATCCACCCACAGCCACACATTTGCTCATCTACATTTATGACACTGGATCAACCCACAGCCACACATTTGCTCATCTACATTTATGACACTGGATCAACCCAGTCACACATTTGCTCATCTACATTTATGACACTGGATCCACCCACAGCCACACATTTGCTCATCTACATTTATGACACTGGATCAACCCAGTCACACATTTGCTCATCTACATTTATGACACTGGATCAACCCACAGCCACACATTTGCTCATCTACATTTATGACACTGGATCAACCCACAGCCACACATTTGCTCATCTACATTTATGACACTGGATCAACCCACAGCCACACATTTGCTCATCTACATTTATGACACTGGATCCACCCACAGTCACACATTTGCTCATCTACATTTATGACACTGGATCAACCCAGTCACACATTTGCTCATCTACATTTATGACACTGGATCAACCCACAGCCACACATTTGCTCATCTACATTTATGACACTGGATCCACCCACAGCCACACATTTGCTCATCTACATTTATGACACTGGATCAACCCACAGTCACACATTTGCTCATCTACATTTATGACACTGGTTCAACCCAGTCACACATTTGCTCATCTACATTTATGACAACTGGATCCACCCACAGTCACACATTTGCTCATCTACATTTATGACACTGGATCCACCCACAGTCACACATTTACTCATCTACATTTATGACACTGGATCAACCCAGTCACACATTTGCTCATCTACATTTATGACACTGGATCAACCCAGTCACACATTTGCTCATCTACATTTATGACACTGGATCAACCCACAGTCACACATTTGCTCATCTACATTTATGACAACTGGATCCACCCACAGTCACACATTTGCTCATCTACATTCATGACACTGGATCCACCCACAGTCACACATTTGCTCATCTACATTTATGACACTGGATCAACCCAGTCACACATTTGCTCATCTACATTTATGACACTGGATCAACCCACAGTCACACATTTGCTCATCTACATTTATGACACTGGATCAACCCACAGCCACACATTTGCTCATCTACATTTATGACACTGGATCAACCCACAGCCATACATTTGCTCATCTACATTTATGACACTGGATCAACCCAGAGCCACACATTTGCTCATCTACATTTATGACACTGGATCAACCCAGAGCCACACATTTGCTCATCTACATTTATGACACTGGATCAACCCAGAGCCACACATTTGCTCATCTACATTTATGACACTGGATCCACCCACAGCCACACATTTGCTCATCTACATTTATGACACTGGATCAACCCACAGTCACACATTTGCTCATCTACATTTATGACACTGGATCAACCCACAGCCACACATTTGCTCATCTACATTTATGACAACTGGATCCACCCACAGCCACACATTTGCTCATCTACATTTATGACAACTGGATCCACCCACAGTCACACATTTGCTCATCTACATTCATGACACTGGATCCACCCACAGTCACACATTTGCTCATCTACATTTATGACACTGGGTCAACCCAGTCACACATTTGCTCATCTACATTTATGACACTGGATCAACCCACAGTCACACATTTGCTCATCTACATTTATGACACTGGATCAACCCACAGCCACACATTTGCTCATCTACATTTATGACACTGGATCAACCCACAGCCACACATTTGCTCATCTACATTTATGACACTGGATCAACCCAGAGCCACACATTTGCTCATCTACATTTATGACACTGGATCAACCCAGAGCCACACATTTGCTCATCTACATTTATGACACTGGATCAACCCAGAGCCACACATTTGCTCATCTACATTTATGACACTGGATCAACCCAGAGCCACACATTTGCTCATCTACATTTATGACACTGGATCCACCCACAGCCACACATTTGCTCATCTACATTTATGACACTGGATCAACCCACAGTCACACATTTGCTCATCTACATTTATGACACTGGATCAACCCACAGCCACACATTTGCTCATCTACATTTATGACAACTGGATCCACCCACAGCCACACATTTGCTCATCTACATTTATGACAACTGGATCCACCCACAGTCACACATTTGCTCATCTACATTCATGACACTGGATCCACCCACAGTCACACATTTGCTCATCTACATTTATGACACTGGATCAACCCAGTCACACATTTGCTCATCTACATTTATGACACTGGATCAACCCACAGTCACACATTTGCTCATCTACATTTATGACACTGGATCAACCCACAGCCACACATTTGCTCATCTACATTTATGACACTGGATCAACCCACAGCCACACATTTGCTCATCTACATTTATGACACTGGATCAACCCAGAGCCACACATTTGCTCATCTACATTTATGACACTGGATCAACCCAGAGCCACACATTTGCTCATCTACATTTATGACACTGGATCAACCCAGAGCCACACATTTGCTCATCTACATTTATGACACTGGATCCACCCACAGCCACACATTTGCTCATCTACATTTATGACACTGGATCAACCCACAGTCACACATTTGCTCATCTACATTTATGACACTGGATCAACCCACAGCCACACATTTGCTCATCTACATTTATGACAACTGGATCCACCCACAGCCACACATTTGCTCATCTACATTTATGACACTGGATCCACCCACAGCCACACATTTGCTCATCTACATTTATGACACTGGATCAACCCACAGCGACACATTTGCTCATCTACATTTATGACACTGAATCAACCCACAGCGACACATTTGCTCATCTGCATCCTGTTATTTTATTTTTTTTCGCTCGCTTTGAACTCAAGCGTAGTTTATACACACTATTTATAGTAGTGATGGACTGAATTTTTGCATATGGATTAGCTTTCCCTATTAACAGTGTCCCTCGCCATCAGGAGAACCCACGCCGACTTCAGAGCACAATGGATGTTTAAGAACACGTGTTCTTACCCATTCGACCATGCTTTTACATTTTCATCAGCAAAAATATCAATGAGGGGGAAAACAGTTAACATATAGGAAATGAACTCACTGCCAATTAGAGAAAACAATTTGATTTCCAGCATATTTTCTTTTATCCACAATAATTAGAAGCAGGTGTACTGAAGGATCACATGTTAAACAGATGCCAAGTGAGAATGACTACCTAACAATTTCATCTGGAATGCAATGATGTCTTCTGCTGCAAAAGTCTGGTATTTTTTTTAATTGTTGAGCAACATTTGTGTGTCTGCTGACAACAAAGCTGAGATATTTGCATCTCTCAGACCAAACATTTGAGTTCTTCCCAACATTTGGTGACCGGATTAGGTGATATTGTCTATTGACAGGTGCAAAATTAGCACTTCAGACACTCCAGTTTGTGAATTTCTTAGTACTATCAACACTACTATCTGAACTTGGCAGCCAGCGTAAGGTCACCATACATTGGATACCATCTCTCTGTGGGGTGCCCAGAAACAAGAAAGCTGATCAACTAGCTAAGGAAGGTGCAACACAAGAGCAACCTGAAGAACCAGTCACACCAAACAAAAAAATCAGAAAATAAATCAGAAAGCCACCAGCACAAGACAATTACTATATTATTGGCAGACCACAATAAACCATTATTTTGTGCCTCAAAACAGGACACAATTGATTATGCAACCACATGTATACACAATTTAAGACTGACAATTATGTCACATGGACATGTGGATTGGTGCCACAGACAGATCACACACTCCAAGATTGACCTGAATATAACATGCCTAGGCAAACCTTGTGACATAGAGAAACACAGCAGAAGATAAACTCTATGGACCACTGAGTCAACTAAATAAAAGACAAGTTTCTACAAGAGACAACACTGCAGACATAAACAATAAATTTCAAGCAAACAAAAGAAGAAAGTGATATTTTACAACACAAAGGCACACAGTGTCATGATTTGCCACACCAAAGATAGTGCAGCTTCAACAAGGTGTAGACGCCATCTCTTGCAAAGACAAATGACTGAATAAATACTGGATGTTAACTCACGCAGCTTCCAAACATAACTTTAAGCTTTCTGCTTGCTTTCGACATCTGAATGGCATCATGAAACCTTGACTTTTAGCACATTCACCAAAACCTGAAACAGAAAAGCATGACTGATTGGTGCAAAAACACATCTCTGTGACCACATATCTTGTCCCAGGTTCACATAGAACACATCTCTCTGGCCACATATCTTGTCTCAGGTTCATTTAGAACACATCTCTGTGGCCATATATCTTGTCTCAGGTTCATATAGAACACATCTCTGTGGCCACATATCTTGTCTCAGGTTCATATAGAACACATCTCTGTGGCCACATATCTTGTCTCAGGTTCATATAGAACACATCTCTCTGGCCACATATCTTGTCCCAGGTTCATATAGAACACATCTCTGTGGCCACATATCTTGTCTCAGGTTCATATAGAACACATCTCTGTGGCCACATATCTTGTTTCAGGTTCATATAGAACACATCTCTGTGGCCACATATCTTGTCTCAGGTTCATATAGAACACATCTCTGTGGCCACATATCTTGTTTCAGGTTCATATAGAACACATCTCTGTGGCCTCATATCTTGTCCCAGGTTCATATAGAACACATCTCTGTGGCAACATATCTTGTCCCAGGTTCATATAGAACACATCTCTGTGGCCACATATCTTGTCTCAGGTTCATATAGAACACATCTCTGTGGCCACATATCTTGTCTCAGGTTCATATAGAACACATCTCTGTGGTGACATATCTTGTCCCAGGTTCATATAGAACACATCTCTGTGTCCACATATCTTGTCTCAGGTTCATATAGAACACATCTCTGTGGCCACATATCTTGTTTCAGGTTCATATAGAACACATCTCTGTGGCCACATATCTTGTCCCAGGTTCATATAGAACACATCTCTGTGGCCACATATCTTGTCTCAGGTTCATATAGAACACATCTCTATGGCCACATATCTTGTTCCAGGTTCATATAGAACATCTCTGTGGCTACATATCTTGTCTCAGGTTGACATAGATTTACAAATCGCCCACAGCTATGTTTTGAACGCGGAATGCGGGATTGTGAAATGCATTCGTAACGCCTTCACCACAGGACTGGCACTATTTATCAATTCAAAGCTGAAGTCTGTCCTTTCCATGATGCAAGGTGGTCCTCATCTTGTCTTTCTGCCACTCTCTAAAACTTGTACCTTAATCACAGTCATTATACTATGTTCACCTTGTCACTCCCCTTCAAAGTTAAATATTTCACTTACAAAACTATGTGGCTATTTTAGTTAAATATTTCACTTACAAAACTATGAGGCTATTTAAGTTAAATATTTCACTTACAAAACTATGCGGCTATTTAAGTTAAATATTTCACTTACAAAACTATGCGGCTATTTAAGTTAAATATTTCACTTACAAAACTATGCGGCTATTTAGGTTAAATATTTAACGTACAAAACTATGCGGCTATTTAGGTTAAATATTTAACTTACAAAACTATGCAGCTATTACCTTTAACTTCATCCTGGCACTTCAACTTTTTTGCATTTTCCTTCATCTTCAGAGGAATCATGATCTCACGTTCAACTTTCCGAAGAGTTTGATCATCAGGGTCACCTGCGAATACATTTCATAACAGTTACACAACACAGTTTTCTCAAACCAGACCTTTGGCTTGGCTAAGTAACCAGATATAAGACATGTGTTCACCATGTGCGATGTACTCCAGGCGAACATGTCAAAGACTCTTCATTGAAATAAGGACAGTCATTTTCATCAGTCTGCATATTAAAATATATAATGATGCACAGTCTTTAAAACTTAGATAGCATGGTTTAGTACTGTTTATGCTAATATTATGCCCATGTTGTATATTAATTTGTTATTATATTATATCTAAAGATAACATTCAGTTAGGCCTCGCTACCCAGATGACAATGAATGCTTAGGTATTTATTTAAACCGAAAATACATTAAATGTCATTTTTTTTTAAAGTTTTAGTCATTTTAACTGCCATATGTTACTGGGTCAACCGTCATTCTGCTATTTTACTGGGTCAACCGTCATTCTGCTATTTTACTGGGTCAACCGTCATTCTGCTATTTTACTGGGTCAACCGTCATTCTGCTATTTTACTGGGTCAACCGTCATTCTGTTATTTTACTGGGTCAACCGTCATTCTGCTATTTTACTGGGTCAACCGTCATTCTGCTATTTTACTGGGTCAACCGTCATTCTGCTATTTTACTGGGTCAACCGTCATTCTGCTATTTTACTGGGTCAACCATCATTCTGCTATTATACTGGGTCAACCGTCATTCTGCTATTTTACTGGGTCAACCGTCATTCTGCTATTTTACTGGGTCAACCGTCATTCTGCTATTTTACTGGGTCAACCGTCATTCTGCTATTTTACTGGGTCAACCGTCATTCTGCTATTTTACTGGGTCAACCATCATTCTGCTATTATACTGGGTCAACCGTCATTCTGCTATTTTACTGGGTCAAACGTCATTCTATTTTACTGTGCCACACGTCCTTCTGCTATTTTACTGGGTCAATCGTCATTCTATTTTACTGTGCCACACGTCCTTCTGCTATTTTACTGGGTTACACTTCAGTTTGCTATTTTACTGGGTCAACCGTCATTCTATTTTACTGTGCCACACGTCCTTCTGCTATTTTACTGGGTTACACTTCATTCTGCTATTTCACTGTATCACACAACATTCTGCTATTTCACTGTATCACACAACATTCTGCTATTTCACTGTATCACACAACATTCTACTATTTCACTGTATCACACAACATTCTGCTATTTTACTGTGCCACACAACATTCTGCTATTTTACTGTGCCACACAACATTCTGCTATTTCACTGTATCACACAACATTCTGCTATTTCACTGTATCACACAACATTCTGCTATTTCACTGTATCACACAACATTCTGCTATTTCACTGTATCACACAACATTCTGCTATTTCACTGTATCACACAACATTCTGCTATTTCACTGTATCACACAACATTCTGCTATTTCACTGTATCACACAACATTCTGCTATTTTACTGGGTCACACAACATTCTGCTATTTTACTGGGTCACACAACATTCTGCTATTTTACTGTATCACACAACATTCTACTATTTCACTGTATCACACAACATTCTGCTATTTTACTGTGCCACACAACATTCTGCTATTTTACTGGGTCACACAACATTCTGCTATTTTACTGTGCCACACAACATTCTGCTATTTTACTGTGCCACACAACATTCTGCTATTTTACTGGGTCACACAACATTCTGCTATTTTACTGTGCCACACAACATTCTGCTATTTTACTGTGCCACACAACATTCTGCTATTTTACTGTGCCACACAACATTCTGCTATTTTACTGTGCCACACAACATTCTGCTATTTTACTGTGCCACACAACATTCTGCTATTTTACTGGGTCACACAACATTCTGCTATTTTACTGTGCCACACAATATTCTGCTATTTTACTGTGCCACACAACATTCTGCTATTTCACTGTATCACACAACATTCTGCTATTTCACTGTATCACACAACATTCTGCTATTTTACTGTATCACACAACATTCTGCTATTTCACTGTATCACACAACATTCTGCTATTTCACTGTATCACACAACATTCTGCTATTTTACTGTATCACACAACATTCTGCTATTTTACTGTATCACACAACATTCTGCTATTTTACTGTATCACACAACATTCTGCTATTTTACTGTATCACACAACATTCTGCTATTTTACTGGGTCACACAACATTCTACTATTTTACTGTATCACACAACATTCTGCTATTTCACTGTATCACACAACATTCTGCTATTTCACTGTATCACACAACATTCTGCTATTTCACTGTATCACACAACATTCTGCTATTTTACTGTATCACACAACATTCTGCTATTTCACTGGGTCACACAACATTCTGCTATTTCACTGTATCACACAACATTCTGCTATTTCACTGTATCACACAACATTCTGCTATTTCACTGTATCACACAACATTCTGCTATTTCACTGTATCACACAACATTCTACTATTTCACTGTATCACACAACATTCTGCTATTTTACTGGGTCACACAACATTCTGCTATTTCACTGTATCACACAACATTCTGCTATTTTACTGGGTCACACAACATTCTGCTATTTCACTGTATCACACAACATTCTGCTATTTTACTGTATCACACAACATTCTGCTATTTCACTGTATCACACAACATTCTGCTATTTCACTGTATCACACAACATTCTGCTATTTCACTGTATCACACAACATTATGCTATTTCACTGTATCACACAACATTCTGCTATTTCACTGTATCACACAACATTCTGCTATTTTACTGTATCACACAACATTCTGCTATTTTACTGTATCACACAACATTCTGCTATTTTACTGTATCACACAACATTCTACTATTTTACTGTATCACACAACATTCTGCTATTTTACTGTATCACACAACATTCTGCTATTTTACTGGGTCACACAACATTCTACTATTTCACTGTATCACACAACATTCTGCTATTTTACTGTGCCACACAACATTCTGCTATTTCACTGTATCACACAACATTCTGCTATTTCACTGTATCACACAACATTCTGCTATTTCACTGTATCACACAACATTCTGCTATTTTACTGTATCACACAACATTCTGCTATTTTACTGTGCCACACAACATTCTACTATTTCACTGTATCACACAACATTCTGCTATTTTACTGTGCCACACAACATTCTGCTATTTTACTGCCTTCAATCAACTTACTCCAAGTGGTCTTATCTTTAGCTATCCCACACAGATCCATCAATGTTCTCCTCAATTAACTCACACCAAGCGGTCCTATCTTTAGCTATCCCACACTGCTCCATCAATGTTCTCCTCAATTAACTGACACCAAGTGGTCCTATCTTTAGCTATCCCACACTGCTCCATCCATGTTCTCCTCAATTAACTCACACCAAGTGGTCCTATCTTTAGCTATCCCACACAGCTCCATCAATGTTCTCCTCAATTAACTCACACCCAGCGGTCCTATCTTTAGCTATCCCACATTGCTCCATCAATGTTCTCCTCAATTAACTGACACCAAGTGGTCCTATCTTTAGCTATCCCACACTGCTCCATCCATGTTCTCCTCAATTAACTCACACCAAGTGGTCCTATCTTTAGCTATCCCACACAGCTCCATCAATGTTCTCCTCAATTAACTCACACCAAGTGGTCCTATCTTTAGCTATCTCACACAGCTCTGTCAATGTTCTCCTCAATTAACTCACACCAAGTGGTCCTATATTTAGCTATCCCACACAGCTCCGTCAATGTTCTCCTCAATTAACTCACACCAAGTGGTCCTATCTTTAGCTATCCCACACAGCTCCATCCATGTTCTCCTCAAATAACTCACACCAAGTGGTCCTATCTTTAGCTATCCCACACAGCTCCATCCATGTTCTCCTCAATTAACTTACACCAAGTGGTCCTATCTTTAGCTATCCCACACAAGCTCCATCAATGTTCTCCTCAGTTAACTCACTCCAAGTGGTTTTATTTTTAGCTATCTCACACAGCTCCGTCCATGTTCTCCTCAACCAACTCACTCCAAGTGGTCCTTAAGGCGGCCTGGTGTGCCTTACCAGCCGAGAAGACCTGATCATTCAGAGCCACATCAAATGACGGCTGTCAACCACGGCGATCTGGAACATTTTTTGCTATAACCTACGATGGGTGACATTGAAAATTTGGTTGCGTCTAGTGTGTACCGCATGGGCTAGTGGTTACACACCCGTGTCACACGCCAGTGATCTGGGGTTTGTTTCCGGGTCTGGTCAAGGATATGCACTACTGACGAGCTCAAACGAGACTGAAACTTGAGTTTAGTACTTCCAAACTGATGTGGACAAGGCCTTAGGTTCGTACTGGAATACGATCAGTGTTGCCAGTAGTGGGTTGTGCTCAATCGTTAAATCTCAAATCCCGAGACAACAAAATAAATAAATTTATTTTCCGTTTGCTCACTTTGAACTCTAGCTTAGTCCATACCCATGATACTGCTTCTAGAGCACTGGACTGATTTTTGCGTGTGGATTGGATTTCCCCATTATCAGTGTCCCTCGCTATCAGACGATCCAACTCTTGACTTCTCAGGTACTTGTAATTTACGTCCCCAAGTCAACAACGAGAAATCAATATTTTAGTCCAACTGGCGGATGTTGGGGTTGAACCCGCTACCTCGGCATCAGCACACCGGAAGTTTAAGTACGAGTGCTCTTATCAATTAGGTCATAGTGATTATCACCGTAATTAAAAATGTGAATTCTCTAACACTAACCCACTGTCATTTTAAACTGACTAGCAGAACTACAGAAGATACGTTTTTACGTTTTTTTTTGTAATATATTATTCATAGAAAACAAGTAACATTGCATTTTTAACATATAATACAGACTTTGCGCTTTTGGACTGAGACTATTATAATATTATTATTATCTGTGAAATTTGTCCTTCCAGTTTTTGTTCCGCCAGTCCAGCATGTTAATTTTTAAAGTTTCTCCTTGAGATTCCTGATAACTTCTTGACAATCCTGTTCTGCATGCATATGATATATTGTAATATTGTGTATGGAACACGGACAGATATAAAACATCTCTATATTACATTATTTGTTTGCCCTTTCTTACCAACCCCATGTGGACCTAAGTTATTCGTAGACGATGGTAAAACGCCTCCGTCGCTCCTGTCGTGGCCCACACTGGCGGCCATGTTGTTTGTTTATTGTGACGTCTGCCCGACTTTACTGCTGTATGCCGTCATCACCATCATGTGCCTTCATGGTGTGCCCTGCCAGCTGGCGTAGGCGTACATGTCTGTCCACAGATCTCGGTCCTTGGTGTTCTGAGTCAACTCTGCTGATGATATTCTACCATCTTAGTTCAATCAATCATGTGCCATGCCGGAAACCGTGGGCGGTCATGACTCGCTATTTCACTCGATCACCAGAGTCGTGGATCAGCTCAGTGTTTCTGTCTCGTCCATGCCATGTGGCCAAGCCATCCAGGTATTTTCCTCTCGGTCTTCCTCTTGGTCTGTTCCCTTCGATCTTGCCAGTTGTCACTAAGTTCTCCAATCCATTCCTTCCCATAACATGTCCACAAAATTTTGACTGTCTACGTCTAATTTCTCTAATCAGTCTACGATGTTCATTTGTCTCCTGTAGTACTTGGTCATTGGTTTTTCTGTCTGTCCATTGTATTATTTGCATTTTCCTCAGAAACCACATTTCTGCAGCCATCAGACGTTGTTCAGCTAGACTGCTCATTGTCCAAGTTTCACATCCATACAAAAGAACAGGTTCTATGCATCCCCTCAACACTCTTTTTCTCGTTTCAATTGACAACTATTTATTGGTCAGAATGTTTTTCATCTTGCTAAAGGCTTCTTTCGCCATGGCGATTCTTGTTCTAATCTCTTCAAGGCATCTCCCATCAGATGTTATGACTGTTCCGAGATAATTGTATCGATTCACTTGTTGAAGAATATTCCAATTTACTTGTATATTACATTGTGGTACTTCGTTCTTCCTAGTGACGACCATAACCAGTGTCTTTTTACAATTTAATTCTAACCCCAGTTGCTCACTGTGTACAACAACCGCATCTACTAATTGTTGCAGATCCTGTGCATTGTCTGCAATCAATACTGTATCATCTGCATCTTTGTTCACCCAGGATAATTTCTCTCGGTCTGCTGCTGCCTCTTTTCCCAGTGACTTTCCAGTTGTCACGATGTTTTCTAATCCCTCTCTTCCAGTTTTATTTTGCACATCCTGTTTACGGGACATTGCTGTCAACACCAGCATTTTACTGCTGTTGTTGATCTCTTGGCAAGTTTACGTTCAGTAGTTTGCCAATGTTTTGACCGGCTCACATACCAATTCGTTAAAACCCAGCGCAACGCGGTCTGCTGCCAAATCGGTCTCAGTTGTGTTTCGAACGCAGGTACGCGGGTTTACGAATCGCGTCCGCCATACCTTCACCACGGAGATGGCTCCAGTTTTATTAGTCTCTTTAGAAATCGCGTGGCCGAAAGGTTAAGAGCGCTCGCTCTTACACTTCCCGTGCGCTGATGGTAGGGGGTTCTCTCCCTAGTCAGTTGGACTTACACGTTGATTTCTCGTCTTTGATTTCCTTAGTTGCATGGTCCCTTGCAGGACGTTGCCATAATCGCCAGCTTGATTTTCTAGACAATTTTACGTTCAACAGTTTGCCAATCCTTTCTGAACGAGAAGTCATCGTTTGAGTCCAACTTAATACCTGTGTGGGGAATGATCCGCCTACCTCACTATCAACACACCAGAAGTTTAAGAGCGAGCGCTCTTATTTTAGTACCTCAGAAGTAAGTCGGAGCTGGTTCACATGATGACGAGGGACACTGGTAATTGGGAAAGTTGGCACACTGGCAACATTCAATCCAGTAATGACTACGCTCTAATATACAATAAGCTAACGAAACAGAAATAGTTTCTTCCAGGCAGTCGTAGTTAGTTATTCTTTCATTCCAAGGTATACGCAATATTCGTCTCAGGAATCACATCTCCGTTGCGGCGTCAATCCTCATTTGCACATGGCTGATTCGCCAATCTTGATTTTTGTACACATGTGGTTGCGTAATCGATGGTGTCCTGTTCTGAAATAATTATCTGTTCTGGTCGTAATCACCCTGTGCTGGTGTTGGTGGCTTTCTGATTCATTTGATGATTCTTTTCTTTCGGTTGTATGTCACAGGTACATCGGGTTGATCTTCTGTTGCTCTTTCATTAGCTAGTTTATCAGCTCTCTCGCTACCGTGCTCTCCACACAGAGAAAAATACGGAGAAAAAGAAGAATTAAACAAAAGAAAGTATCATTAAGGTCTACTTATTCTAAAAGAAGAAGTCACTGATACTATCGAACAAATGAAGACAAGAAAAACAGCCGGGCCAGATGGAATCACAATAGAAGAATTGGAAGTTTTGGGATAATTTGGGGTTGAAATATTAACTAAAATGTTGAATTATATTTACAACCTGCGACCTAACCTGCCTAGTAAGCCAGCGGGGGATCTTTCTAACTGCTCAAAGAAAGAGAAAGAAGCATATTCAGACATACCTAGTGATATGCTGAAATATGTATACATCATCATTATGTGCCATGCCGATAAGCGTGGACGGTCATGTTTCGCCATCTCACTCGATCACAAGAGTCGTAGATCACCTCATTGTTATTGTCTCGACCATAGCAGGGGGAGGGCTGAGTGGTCTCTCGGTATGGTGTCCGCCTCGAGTGCTGGGGGTCCCGGCTTCAAGCCCCGGTGAGGACCGGGATTTTTCACGTGGACTTCTAGTAACAAAATTTCCCCTGGTCTCTGGGTAGTGAGATCGGACGCCCGTGTGTATTGTGGCGCACGTAAAAAATCCCTTGGCAGCTGGAAACTGAAAAAGATTAGCCTAACGGCGCTGCCCGGGAAAAAAAATTTCGAGTTAAAAATCTACCCAAAGTATTTCAGGATTCTCGCCGGTGCTACGGAGTTAGTGCACTGAGCTGAGTTTCTCCAGACTCAGGCTCGTGTTATGAGTTGAACGGAGCACTTATGGGTTACACCCGTGTACCTTGATGTTGATCCGTCGACTAAACTAAACTAACCTTGGCTCGAATGTGGGCAAAGAATGCTTGACGTTCCAGGAGGATGATCCCTTGCATTTTTTTTTTTTTCACAACTCTTGTAGTCCTGTTTGCTCCACGAATAACTAAACCCTTGCGTAATGATGTACGCCATGAATTTCTGTCTTTGGCAGCAGTCTCCCAAGTGTCGTGATGAATTCCAAAAGCTTCAGGTGTCTTTAAAGCGTTTCCTCTGACCGCCTTGGGAGCATCTAGCCTGTGATCTGGTATGCGAGTCAAGTGACTAGCCCAGCGAATCTGATTGTTCATTAGTAAAGTGTGGATGCTGGGCATGGACGCTCTTTTTAGACTTCGGTGTCTGGGATCTTGTCTTACCATTTAATCTTCAGTAGCTTCCTAAGGCCTAAGGCGAAGTAATAATGGGGGAGATCAAAGAGAGGTCAGGAATATGATTTGGAGGCTATAAAATAAACAATCTAAGTTATGTGTGTGTGTATTTCAGCTTGAAGGAGTTATCTAGTTATTTTACTTTATGTTGTGTGAATTCTGCAGTGTCTACCTGACGAGATGCAACGAAATATGTCAGGCAATAAATCGTGCAATCTATTGTTTGTGTCTTCGTTATTCAAATTCACTATGTTTTGAATCAAAGTCACGTAGATGACACAGTATCGATAGATAATAAAATGCAAAAAGGTCTACAACTACTACAGTATTGGGCATTGTAGTGATAGAGAATGAAAATAAGACTTTCCTTTAATAACAGGAAAAGGTTTGCAATGATTATATCAAAGAATAAGATAATACCAAAATGCGGTAGGAAATAGGAAGGAAATTTTAAAAACTAAGTTGATAAATTTATGTATCGCATTCCAGCCACCATAACAACCGATGGGAAAATGTGCGGCAGAGATTAAGAGCATAATTGATAATAGGTCAAGCATAAGCTCCATTTCATGTAAGAAATACGACAATGAAATATTATATATATAAACTGTTTTGTTGTATGGTAGTGAATCTTGGAATGTGAATGCACAAATTAGAAAGAGCTTGGAAGCCAGCAAAGATGTGGTTCTCGAGACGAATGTTGCCAATATCTTGGACTGCCCAGAATAACTAACGATTGTCTGGAAGAGTCCAATGACAGTCGAACATTATATACAACTAGAAGAACGAGAAGTTTTCTGGACAGTTGTTATGGGAGAGAAGTTCTGCAAGAGACATATTACTGAATGAATGAGTTCATGAATGAATGAATAAGAAAGAGACATATCAAATTTTTTGGTTATATGATGAGAAGAGAAGTATTGGAGAATTTCATGACAATTAGAAATATCAGTTAGAAAAGAAGCAGACAAAGATATATGCTACTGGTTGAACTGAGACGATGCCATGGAGGGACATCATCAGCAGAGTTGATGGGAGCATCAAGCTGTGTGTGATTTACTGGGCAAGTTTTACGTTCAGAGTTGTAATAGCTGCAGCAGGATATCTCATACTATCCACTATCTAAAGTAGGTCAGCATGGCTGCATGGATAAGAACGCGTGTTCTTAAAACATCCGGTGTGCTGATGCTGAGGACAGTTGGACTAAAACGTTGACTTCTCGTCCTTGACTTGGGGACATAAATTACAAGTACCTCTGAAGTCGGAGTGGGTTCGCCTTATGGCGAGAGGCACTGTTAATCATCATCATCATCATCATCTAGTGCCTTGCCGGGACGATCATGCCTCTCGACAAATTATGATCTCTGACATCATGGATCAATTCGTGTGTTGACTCACTTCCATGCCATGACACAAGATGTCAATAATCTTTTCACGCTCTCTCTCTTTCTCTCTCTCTCTCTCTCTCTCTCTCTCTCTCTCTCTCTCTCTCTCTCTCTCTCTCTCTCTCTCTCTCTCTCTCTCTCTCTCTCTCTCACACTGTTAATAGGTAAAGCTAATAATCCACACGCAAATTTCAGCCCAACACTACTAGAATTAATTTGCGCTCGTTCGATTTGAACTCACGTGTAGTCCATACACGCTACTTCTAGTAGTGTGTATGGACTACGCTTGAGTTCAAATCGAGCGAGTGCAAACTAATTAATTAATACTATCCAAAATCAACGCAAAGATCTGCTTCCAAATCGCCGGCAGCTGTTTTCGAACCATGGACCTCAGTATGGCGGGGAATTGTGACACCCGTTCACTGTCCCTAAGCCACAGAGCCGACATGCTTACCAGGCGCGGGGGGGGGGGAGGACTAGAGTTGTGGAGAGACATAGTCGCCTATGTCAGCCCAAAGATAAATTTACGTATTTACATTGTCCAAGTCACGAAAACTGACGATACTGTCAGCATCAGCCACCGAGTGTCGATTGGTCCATAAAAATTTGGGTCCTGCACTTTATGCCAAACTCTCATGTAGGATGTAAAATGGTCCTGAAGTCTACGAAAAAAACCGAAATATTGAAGACATGTCGGATACTTTCTATGATTTGGGTATATTATTCAAGATGGCATCTATAGTCAAAAGTAAAACTTTATTATTCTATTCCTCCCCTTTCTCTTTAGCGAATCTTTCTAAGACGCTTATTTACCGTCAAAATATAGGCTGCATATTCGTGTGCGTATCTGTTTGTGGTTTTATTAGCTTGTTCGGAAATGCTTAGGGTTGTGGTGTCATTGAAACCACTATAAAACTGCAGTAAGTTTCTAATAGATAAAAATAGTGGAATTTTCAATTAGTCGCTGAGCTGGATTTCTTAGATTTATGTTTTTGTGAGTTATGGTTTATGAATGTAAAAGTTTATATTTAATTGAATAATTTATTGAGTTAAATAAACATCAATTTAACTGACACACTTTATTTGTTTTAATACATAGGTCAAAGGAAAGTTGGAATAGATAGCCCTTCTTAACAAAACAATATAGCACAAGTCAGTATGATCATCATCATCAAGTGACCTGCCATCTGGCGTAGGCGTTCATGGCTCTCCACAGATCTCAGTCTTTGGTTTTCTGGATCAACTCTGCTGATGATATTCCTCCATGCCACCACCTCAATCCATCCAGCATCATTTCTCTTGGTCGGCCTCTCTTCCCCTTGATTTTTTTCAGGTGTCATGATGTTCTCCAATGCCTCTCTTCTCATCACATGACCAAAGAAAGCTGTTTGTCTCTTTCTTATTGTTGTATATAAAGTTCTAGTTTCATTAGCCTCTTTCAGGCAATTGGTTTTTGTGACTTTGGCAGTACTAGGAATTCACAACATTTGTCCCAGGAACCACATCTCTGTTGCTTCCAAGTTCTTCCTAATTTGTTCATTTACATTCCAAGATTCACAGCCATACAGTAAAGCAGATTTGCAGGTCAACATGGATGAATGGATAAGAGTGCCTGTTCTTAAACATCCAGTATGCTGATGCCGAGGTTAGTGGTTCAACCCCTACACTGGACAGCTGGACTAAAATGTTGACCAGCGTCCTTGACTTGGGGACGTAAATTACAAGTACTTCTGAAGTCAGAGTGGGTTCACCTGATGGCGAGGGACACTGTCAATAGTGTTTTCTATCTGTCCTGTATGACAGTCAAACAGATTTCTGTATATCTTGTTTGAGATTCAAACGGAATTCTCTGTGTCCTGTCTGGCAGTCAAACAGATTTATGTGTGTCTTGTCTGACAATCAAATTTCTCTGTGTCTTGTCTGACTGTCAAACAGATTTCTGTGCTTTGTCCGACAGTCAAACAGATTTCTGTGTGTCTTGTCTGACTGTCAAACAGATTTATGTGTTTTGTCTGACAGTCAAATATATTTTTATGTATGTTGTCCGACAGTCAAACGGGATTATATGTGTCCTGTCTGACTGTTAAACAGGATTATTGCAAAGGAGTTACGAACGCTATTCATAATCCTGCATGCCACGTTCGAAACACAGCTGCGGGCGATTTAGAAGCAGACCGCCTTGCACTGATTTTTATAAATTGGTAAGTGTGCCAATCTTTCAGAAAGCAGTGGCAAACTACTGAATGTAAACTTGCCAAGAAATCACAAACAGCCAAAAAATGCTTGGGTTGACTGTGACGTCCTGTAAAGGAGATGCAACAAATTTTTAAACTTTAGTACATTGAGATTTATTTATTTTTTTTTTTTTTGCAGATGCGTGGGACATTTGAAAGTCTGCATTAAAAGCAAGGAACCATGCATTTCTTCTGGTTACATATGAGAAATGATTTCCTTGGAAAATGAATTGTGACATATGAGCAATCATGACAGGGACAGTTGACTACGGACAGACAGCAGAGGATCACCAGTCTCTGCTGGTTCTGGTGAGGCATACAGGTTCCCAGCTACCCACACAGAGCTTCAACCGAGCATTTGAGAGAATCTCTCGTGTGGATCAGATCCATGTGGAAGGGCAGAAAAGATACATCACTATCCGGTACACGAAAGTGTATCCGCTCGAGTGCAACTCTTGGGGCGACTTCCAAGCCCATAGGAAAGTTTTGGGGCTGATAGTTGTCGGGAAATGCCAGGATCATGAGGAATTTGCGGATATATTTGACACATATAAGAGCATCAAGGAAGAATTTTCTTCAACGGTCATCAATTCCAGACTGGTAGTGTTTGGTATGAACACCGATGGTTCCCCGATTGAGGTTGAAAAAGCTGATCAAACAAAAAATGATAAATCTGACACAACAGAAGTAAAAAACTGTGAGAAGTCATGTAATTGTGATAGTAACAACTGTTCATGCCTACCTCAGAGAAAAGACTCATCCCTTTCTGCCGCAAATTCTCGAGTGTCAGTTCCACCTGTTCTAGAGCCGTTGCATGAGCAGAGTGAGCTGGGTAAGATCGAAGATTCTGCGGGAGATTTTAGTAAACCTGGTTGTGAAGATCAGAACAATGTGACGTCAGATGTGCCATCTTTGAATCTGCCCAGGCAGGAAGAGAAACGAACTCACAGTAACAGCTTAACGAAAGAAAGCACAGGTGCTGAAATTGTGTTCTATCCCAGTCTTGAAACTGGAAGTGATTTAGAGGACAGAATGAAAGAGTTTGTGACCTCGTTGTATTATGTTTTGGAGGGTAAGCGGCTGGACCGGTCCTTTGAACGTAACGACAAGCTCACATTGCTGTGTGCGCCATTTGAGAAGAAGGATTTTGTTGGTGTTGATACTGATACAAAGTAAGTTAGTGTTGTATGTTTGTTGTTAACTCTTTTAGGTCCAGATGATTTTACTAGATACTGTAGGTGTACAATCGTAAAGGTAAAAGGACCCTCTTTACATGTTTTTGAGGTGTACTGTGTACATGGGGATAGCACCTTAATTTTTACAGACCAGTTGACACTCAATGGGTTTCTTCTCCTTCTTTCATTCACTTGAAATTTATTGTCCAAATCTGCAACACTCTCCTAT
Organism: Cepaea nemoralis; assembly: GCA_014155875.1. Classification (NCBI taxonomy): domain Eukaryota; kingdom Metazoa; phylum Mollusca; class Gastropoda; order Stylommatophora; family Helicidae; genus Cepaea; species Cepaea nemoralis. The sequence continues at coordinate 222,028 of JACEFZ010012046.1, read as the reverse complement.
GTAAACTTCAGTCTTCTTTAGTTCATTCATTGGTCTGTAAAATTTGTCTTCCACTGCTGCTTCCTCTAGGCCAGAAGATTAACCTAACTTGATAGGTCATATGGTCAATATACTTGCCGCCTTTTCTCCCCAGGACAGTTCCAGGTACCAATTTTAAGCTGGGGCAACCTGGCAGCCCTGTTACATTGTAACAATCCGTCTTGATGGTGATTCTGACATGGCCGCTGGGCTGGCAGAAAGTGGGTTAGCTCCTGCATTCGCTCATTCCTCAAGGGACACAATAACCAGAAGAAAACAGGCATAAGTGTATGACTTTCATAGGCACAACATACGCTGTGGTGCATGTTACCATATCAGGCCAGATTTTATTAGTATGTTCAGAACAAATCTAAATGGTGCCATAACACACCACAAATTTCTTAATACACATGGACAGTTGTGCCAGTGAGTTATTTGGGTGTTCTCTCTGGCACGGAGTGCACTTGTGTCTGCCGACAAGCTTATTGTGTGCCAACGAGCTATTTGTATATAATATCTCGCAAGGAACGAACTGTTGTTGTCCAGGGGTGTCTTGTATCTGATATATACATGCCGACGTGCTGATTGTGATGCACTTATAGTTATACTTGAGGTGGACTAATAACTAGACTTCTTACATTCTCCAAGCCTGATTGACTGACGACTGACTATCTTCTCTCTTACTTCCACTTCTGTTGTCCAGGGGTAATTCTTAGTTGCCTTAATTTAATATCACTCATTACTCGTTCTCTGCATATGAATCTTTACACACACGTTACATGACGATTAAAAGCACTTCACAGTAAACTCATCATAACATGACAGCGGCATGGTTTTGATACATTCTCTTATCAGCACGTTAAAACAATTCACAATATCGTCTCATCAATGTCAATAAACACTGTACTAAAAGCTTATAGGCATATACGCAATGTGGCGGCAAGATGAGATTCTGCCATTCGCCATCTTCAGTCCAACCCCGAATTCAGTCCAGACGTGAATGAGCCTTGAAGGAGACATTGTCCCCTGCTCTGCGACACGCCTTGCTGTATTCATGCAAAGCGTGACATTGTACCTGCTCAATCTTCACGCTAACTGCTTGAAGCTCTGATCTGTATGCAGTGCGTGTCCAATGACCTAACCTGGATCATGGCACTTGTGCGTTGCTTGGGACAGAACAAAGAAAGTATTTTGTACAGTCAGTCAAGTGCCATTTCTACAAACAAATTTCTGTGTTCTACAAATAAGGTTGATTACGATGGATCTCCTAGATTTTCTGTCACACACTCTGTTTGTACACATTGACATTTGTTAATCTTAAGATATTGCCTTCCCATTCTATCTCTTGCTAATAAAAGTTAACTGCTATGGATCTTTATTCTGGTTGTACACTTTAACAGATTGCTGTTTGTCGATATCTTGATGTTATCTTTGTTTATTTTTCGTAGTGTACCTCCTGCTGAACTGCCTATAACTCTTCCTTCTCGTCATTTCCTATTGCCACCTCTTGTGTTTATATCCCTATTCATTTACCTTGATTTCTCCTGGTGGTTTTCATGAGTAATCCATTTGGTCTGAACTTAATTAACAAAATACTGCCAGCTGTCATCACCCCAGCATGTATTTTCTTCTCTGTTTACAATATTCTCAACATCTTTATAAAAAACAATGGCACTGCTTCATGGCACACCCCTTGCTCTACGACACTCAACTGTTTGCTCTAGTATTCTTTATACGACCTGTTCTTCTATATGTATGTGAATGTTGAATGATGTAATGAAATGATGAAGAAACTCGAGACGGCGGAGATGTTGTTTTTTGAGAAGAATGTGTGAATATTGTGGATAGAGAAGAAAAAAGTTGATTGCATATCCTTTACAAGATATTAGTCAACCCCAGCATTTTTTCAGCTGTTTGTGATTTCTTGGCAAGTTTACGTTCAGTAGTTTGCCATTGTTTTCTGAACAACCGGTTTTCACACCATTGTATAAAAACCAGCGCCAGGCAGCCTGCTTTCAAATTGCCAACAGTTGTGTTTCGAACGTGGTATCTGGGATAATCCCCTGTCTGTAACCCCTGTGCCACAGAACTGGCTAGAGAAGAAAATAGTGAGGTTGTTAGATCTCAGGTGTTATATGAGCACTCATCACACCCATAACGAGAAGATAAATGTCATTTATTGAGTGTATCAATGGAAGGGGTGGAATAGAGAGATTAGTCTTAAGTCTTCAAATAATAGGCGGGATAAACAAAGGAAGGCAATGGCAAGCAAAGGAAGACAATGACAAGCAGAGGAAGGCAATGACAAGCAAAGGAAGACAATGACATTATCTGGGAAGCTGAAACAGTTGGTCAACAAATAATAATATGAGCAACAGTAATTTAATCAAAATATCAGGTGATTGAGAGGATTAGAGAGCTGTGATGTGAGATGCCGATAAGTATCTAAATACTCTGCCATATGTTGACTTTCTAAGGTTGAAGGTTTGCCAGAAGGGCAGCCTATACTGCACTCACCTTATAATGTTTGTCTGCTAATGGATTGTTAACATCTGTTGAGGATTATTAACATCTGTTGAGGGATTATTAACATCTGTTGGAGGATTATTAACATCTGCTGAAGAATCAATAACATCTGTTAAGAAACATTAACAATCGAGGGATTGTGAACATATGCAACATGCACACAGAATCTCCAGTTTTCTATAAAACCTCTTTCCACGTCATCCTCTCCAGACATTCACGCCTGTCTCCTCAGTCTCCAGACATTCACGCCTGTCTCCTCAGTCTCCAGACATTCACGCCTGTCTCCTCAGTCTTCAGACATTCACGCCTGTCTCCTCACTCTCCAGACATTCATGCCTGTCTCCTCAGTTTGCTCTGTCTCTGTAGCCAATCTTCTTGAATATAGAGTTTGTGTGGGATAGATCCGAGTGTTATCTGTTTCTTGCAGTAAGTATTGATTACACTTCTGTAATACTTATACTCTAAGACACACATGTGCATTTCAGCTGGTTTGTCAAATGTCCAAGTTTCCCTCCCATATGTTGACACTGAAAGTATGCATGTTGTCTGTACTCTGACATTTTTTGTTCCATCTGTTACAGTTAATGAAGATTTTCATGGCTTTAGTTTATGCAGAGCAGTGTTTATTATTTTAATTGTAAATGTTCTTGGGGGAGGGGGGGGGGGGTGTCACTCGCTTTGGACTCCAGCGTAGTCCATGCATGTGCTATTACTTCTAGTACACTGCACTGATTTTTACAAGTGGATTAGCTTTCCCAATTAGCGGTGTCTGTCGCCAACAGGTGAACCCACTCCGACTTCTGAGGTAAATGTAACTTACATCCCCAAGTCAAGGAAGAGAAGTCAGCATTTTAGTGCAACTGACCGGTGTAGGGGTTGAACCCGCTACCTCAGCATCAGCACAACGAAAGTTTAAGAACAAGCGCTGTTATCCATTCAACTATGCTGACTTCCCACATTGACATGAGAATCCTGATCCCGACAGAGTCGAGATAGACAGGCTGTTGCCAAGGATATGCAGGGCGAACTAGATCGAATTTCCTCATGGTGTGCTGATGCCAGCGCCCTTGTCAACCCTGCAAAGGCATCGGTTACATGGTTCTCCCTAAACAACCATGTTGTGAACACAGACCTGCCGGCAGTGAGAATGGATGGGAGCATTTTGAGTACAACCCAGTCAATGACATATCTTGGCGTGAGGCTTGATCGTACGTAGCCTGTCCTTCAGAGATCATGTCGATTATGTTATAATGAAAGCTCGAAAAGGTTTGTCAGCAATGAGAGTCATGGCGACTGCCAATGTCGAGCAAAGACTGCTAATACTTCTATTCCAAGGACTGGTGCTTTCACGCATCGAGTATGCCCTGGCCATCCTCACTGTCAGCCCTACACAGATTGGAAGACTTGAAACGGTACAAACCAAAGCCATGTGCATCATTTTGGGTTGCACGAGAGACACCAGCTGTGTAGCAGTGAGATACCTCCTTGACTTCCCGACAATGGAACACAGGATCAAGATCTGGAGAGCTCGTGCATACTTAAAAATAAGTGCAGATGAGCAGCACCCTCTACATGACGCTATATTCAGAGAAAAGGGTGGCAGGCTAAAGAGGGGCAAATCATGGATGGGTCGGGCGGAAGATGTCATCAGACAGGTCTGCAGTCTTACCAATATCAACCCCAGCAAGGAATGGGTGCCGGTGCCTCCAGCTTTTAAGTGCACTTTCTCCTGCATTATCACACTCGACAGACAGTGCACAGAGAGCAGAACCCTGCCGCTGTCAATGCAGAGGTCAGCGAGCTCATCTATGAACACTCAGATAGCCCCGAAGTGCTCATCTATACGGATGGATCTGTTGTGAAGCAGCAGAGAAGTGCGTGTGCATTTACGGCCTGTTCAGCGGGCCGAACCGTTCAAGAATCCAGTGGTGCCCACTCTATGACCACGAGCAGCATGATGATGGAGGTGATGGCAGTTACACAGGCTTTCATATGGCTGGAATCACAGCATTATACCAACGTGTGTGTACTAAGTGATTCAATGAGCATGATTCAGAAGGTCGAAGCTGTATCTGTACATAGACAGTGGACTGAGTCGCTGCGGAAGTCTGTTATCCGTAAAGTCACCTCAATCTTCGCCCCGGGACATGTGGGAGTCGAGGGAAATGAACTAGCTGATAAACTGTCTGGCTCTGCACTCCCTGTAGATGGCCAGCCCATGGATAGTGGCGATGTTATTAACGCCCTTAAAGATATAGCGAGAACAGAGGACTTTGACGTCAGTGAATCCACATCGCTGTCCAGGATGAAAGACTTGGGAGTAAGAATCGGCACGGCCAGAAGCGAGAGGTACATTGGGAAAACGAGGTGCCTCGTCAACCAACACAGAACTGGCACTATTAGCCACCGGACGCTGATGCATATGCTGGGGGGAGGATCTGAGCACCTATGGACCTGTCCGGCGTGCAGTGAAGATACCCCAACTGATAACTGATCCTGATTTCATTTGTGCCATCGCAGGCAAGAGATGTAGCACAGCATATACGAGGGGAAGTCAATAAGTAAGTCACAAATGGCTGAAGAAAAATAACTAAAAATGATAACAACTTGAAACCAGTTTATTTTTATATATACATTGTCCCTTTATTTCTCAACATAATTTCCACCAACATTTGCGTTCGTCCGGAGAGTTTTTTCAGACCTGATTGCTCTGTGCCTGTTTACAGCAGAGCTGCGATACTGCGCCTTTAGGTCGAGACATCCGACTTATGTGGGCATTTGTTGACCGGGTTAACCTTCCTGGGTTTCATTGTCCTCATTTTTATTTACCTCTGCTTTTATGAGAGACAGTCAGTACCTGTGAGCTTATTTCTCATGCTGATCGATCATTTCCGCAGGTCGTTCAGGAAGAAGTGCATGGGTAGGTTGCGGAAGCATCTGGGAGATCTGTGCATGCAGGCTGCCATGCCAGGCGAAGCAGTGCTGCACTACAACACAGCGCTGGATCTGCTGCGCTCTGTCAATGACTTTTTGTGGATGGGAGGTGAGTTGGTCACAGTTGATATTTTTTACAATAAAGACAGTATTTGCTTGCTTGCATTCGCTGGCTGTGAACTCCAGCGTGAAGTCCTGTATGTTGGGTGAATATACCCTGTTGTCCACCATCAATGTGATGTCATACCGGACTGATGTTTGCGTGAGTATCCGTTGTCCCATGTCTGGCTTATTGGTGTGCAGACTGGTGGTTCCTCACCGTACAGGCAGATTCTCTCCGGCTTCGGAGGAATCATCGATCCTACTGATGTTAGCCAGGTCCCCGAAGGACACATGACGTGGACGTGTCAGTAGGTCTTGGCCAGTATAGATCCCGGCCCTGGTGCCTTGGAAAGACCTCTGCGTCCCAAGACAGTATTTTACTTCTGTTCATACATTGTGTTACCAGTGAAGGAAGCAAAGAATTGTAACACTCTAGCCTGTTGTAGGACAACCGCAGACGATTGTTACTGTGTTTTATTTTCTCTTTGCACGGAGGTCAGCATGGCTGAATGGATAAGAACTCATGTTTCTTAAACAACCGGAGTGCTGATGCCGAGGTAAAGAGTTCAACCCCTACACCAGACAATTGGACTAAAATGTTGATCTCTCGTCCTTGACTTTGGGACGTAAATTACAAGTACCTCTGAAGTCAGAGTGGGTTCACCTGATGATGAGAGGCACTGTTAATAGGGAAAGCTAATCCACATGCAAAATTCAGTCGAGCACTACTAGAAGTAGCATGTATGGACTACGCTTGAGTTTAAAGTGAGCAAGCGCAAACAAACAAACCAACAAAAAAAAGAAAATTCTCTTTGCACACTCGGATGTGTAAAAATTAGTAAAAGACCTTTCTCCACACATGCTATAAATATTATTTGTTGGGTAGGTTTTTTAAATTTCGCAATCTAGCCTGGTCAGTGAAGTATCCACCCTATTTATGTAGATTTCCTGTTGCTGGGGAATGTTTAACATATGCATGATTTATATGAGTCCTCCTAGTTTTTTGCTCTTATCTGAGAAGGTTAGACCTTCGATCCACTATGCTGGGACCAGGGGGAGTAAACATTTCACATGTCCCTAATTCTGTACAAATCCAGACCTTAATTCACAACTGCATTTGTTCAGTTGTAGACAAACATTTCTGTAAGTCACTGTGTCCCCAAGGGCTGAAATAATGTTTACTCTTAACCCTACCAGACCGCTGCACCGATGTTTTGGTAATTTCCGAATCTGCCGCTATACCACTGTACCTAATTTTCGGTACTTTGCCTAGTACGTGAAAAAAATGCGTCACAAACTAAAAATAACCAACCAATCGTCGTCAAACCTCATGGTTAGCCATTGCAAATGTCTGCCCCATGTGTTTGAATTGACTTTGTGTGGTTTAACGTGAAAAAATTCTGAAAATTCACAATGAAACGAGCGACTGATGAACCAAGCACTTCAACAAGAAAGCGAAGTAGGTCTAGGCTTTTCACAGTCCAACAGGTGATTGATACTTTGTTTGATTCAGACTCTGAGGAGTCAGAATTTCATCAAAAATACGCTTCCAGTTTAAGTGGCACAGACAGTGAGAGCTCAAGTAATGAGGAGAATCTTGAACCTTATAGATCTAGAGCTAGATCGATAGTAAGAGAAAGGGGGGGGGGGGGGGGGGGGGCGCGTGTACAAAGACAATCCACGCAAGAAGGTGAAGAGCAACATCTGGTGCTCACTTTGCAAGAAGTACCTCTGTGTGAAACAAGGCTCATCCTGCTGGGTGGATTGGCACACAAAGGTGGAATATTGGCGCTAGATGAAAGGTAGACCTATTTTCTACAATGTCTCCAAGTTCCATCTTATTCTAACCGCTTGTTTGCACTTAACTAACATTTTCCTATACCATGTTGGTTGTTTCTCTTTAATGCTCAGGAGCCCAGGTATAGGGGACAGTTAGGTTCAGGGCCTCAGGTCTGGTAGGGTTAAGTCTGATACATTGACAGGACGTCTAGCCTTGGGAAGGCCTTGCATCTATCAGCGTGATGCTGGTGTAGAGACTCTGCTCCTGGCCCTGCATTAAAGTGCCATCTCCTTGCAGGCTGTGCTGCAGAGCTTCTCATTCCCTCTCCAAGCTGAGAAACCAGCGGGCTGTGCAAGACTGGTACTGCAACTTGGTATCTGCAGAGAGACATGATGATCCCAAGGACATTGGCCCAACTGTGGATCTTTTCTATGGATAGACTGCACCACAAAGAGGAGACACAAGCTTGTGGCCAGGATGAGGCCTGGTACTAGTCTTGGACTAATATTTACACCATAGCTACTATAATGTTACCGGTCTCTGTGGCGAAGGGGTTACAGACGTGATTCTTAATCCTGTATACCCGGGTTAGAAACACAGTGATGCTGGTTTTTTCGAAAAAGTTATAGGTGTCGGTCGTTCAGAAAGCAGTGGCAAACTACTGAACGTAAAACTTGCCTGGGAATCACGAACAGTGAAAATGCTGGGGTTGATTGCTATGTCCTGTGAAGGACATGCAACTAAATTTTTATCTTTAGCATAATGTTAAACCACAGCTAGTATAATGTTACACCAGAGCTAGAATAATGTTACACCAGAGCTAGTATAATGTTACACTGTAGGTGGTATAATGTTGCACCAGAGCTGGTATAATGTTACACCAGAGCTAGTATAATGTTACACCAGAGCTAGTATAATATTACATCAGAGCTGGTATAATGTTACACCAGAGCTGGTATAATGTTACACCAGAGCTAGTATAATGTTACACCAGAGCTAGAATAATGTTACACCAGAGCTAGAATAATGTTACACCAGAGTTGGTATAATGTTACATCAGAGTTGGTATAATGTTACACCAGAGCTAGTATAATGTTACACCAGAGCTAGTATAATATTACATCAGAGTTGGTATAATGTTACACCAGAGCTAGAATAATGTTACACCAGAGTTGGTATAATGTTACACCAGAGCTAGTATAATGTTGCACCAGAGCTAGTATAATCTTACACCGTAGGTGGTATAATGTTACACCAGAGCTGGTATAATGTTGCACAAGAGCTTTTATGTTACACTGTAGGTGGTGTAATGTTACACCAGAGCTAGTATAATGTTACACCGGAGCTAGAATAATGTTACATCAGAGCTAGTATAATGTTACACCAGAGCTAGTATAATGTTACACCAAAGCTAGAATAATGTTACACCACAGTTAGTATAATATTACACCAGAGATAGTATAATGTTATACCAGAGCTTATATAATGTTATATTAGAGCTAGTATTATAATTTACACCAATATAATGTTACACCAAAGCTAGTATAATGTTACATCAGAGCCAGTAGAATGTTTACCAAAGCTGTATAGTATTTACACCAGAGCTAGAATAATGTTACACCAGAGCTAGAATAATGTTACACCAGAGCTAGTATAATGTTACACCAGAGCCAGTAGAATGTTTACCAAAGCTGTATAGTATTTACACCAGAGCTAGAATAATGTTACACCAGAACTAGTATAATGTTACACCAGAGACAGTAGAATGTTTACCAAAGCTGTATAGTATTTACACCAGAGCTAGCAAAATGTTACACCAGAGCTAGAATAATGTTACACCATAGCTAGTATAATGTTACATCAGAGCTAGAATATTGTTACACCACAGTTAGTATAATGTTACACCAGAGCTAGTATAATGTTACACCAGAGCTTATATAATGTTACACTAGAGCTAGTACAATGTTACACCAGAGCTTATATAATGTTACACTAGAGCTAGTATAATGTTACACCAGAGCATATATAATATTACACCAGAGCTAGTATAATGTTACACCACAGTTAGTATAATATTACACCAGAGCTAGTATAATGTTACACCAGAGCTCATATAATGTTACACTAGAGCTAGTATTATAATTTACACCAATATGTTACACCAAAGCTAATATAATGTTACACCAGAGCCAGTATAATGTCACACCAGAGCTGTATAATATTTACACCAGAGCTAGTATATTGTTTTCTGGCGCATGTTTTTCAGCTTGTTTGGAAGGCCTGTCATGTGCAGCAATAGTCCTAGCTTACCCAAAGAGTTCTCCTCTTGTACTGAGACGGAATCTGTCCTTCCAGGCGAAACGAGGCTCTCCTATAGCAGAGGCCAAAAACAGAGCAGGTAGGTGGCGTGGCGGTAACTGGTCTTTTGTCTCAATAATTATTCTTGAAAGTATTTCTTGCCTGGTGGAAAGTACACCATAGGGCAAAGGTCATAAGGTTACAGGCTAGAGGTTGGAAGGAATTGCACTGTGGTTTACCCCGTCTGGTTCGGCCTTTCTAAGCAGAATGGCAAGTTACCTGCTGAGAATATAGCACAGAGCATGAGCTCTTAGCTCCAACAACCACCCCAGGGGTCTCCGGGAAAATTATACTCATGATCAAAACGACGCAGTCCAGAAATGAACCCATGGCCATTAGAGTATGAGGGAGTACTATGGACCCATGGCCATTAGATTATGAGGGAGTACTGTGGACCCATGGCCATTAGAGTATGAGGGAGCACTGTGGACCCATGGCCATTAGAGTATGAGGGAGCACTGTGAACCCATGGGCATTAGAGTATGAGAGGGGAGTACTGTGGACCCATGGCCATTAGAGTATGAGGGGGGAGTACTGTGAACCCATGGCCATTAGAGTATGAGGTGGGAGTACTGTGAACCCATGGCCATTAGAGTATGAGGGAGTACTGTGAACCCATGGCCATTAGAGTATGAGGGGGGAGTACTGTGAACCCATGGCCATTAGAGTTTGAGGGAGTACTGTGAACCCATGGCCATTAGAGTATGAGGGGGGAGTACTGTGAACCCATGGCCATTAGAATATGAGGGGGGAGTACTGTGAACCCATGGCCATTAGAGTATGAGGGGGGAGTACTGTGAACCCATGGCCATTAGAGTATGAGGGGGGAGTACTGTGAACCCATGGCCATTAGAGTATGAGGGAGTACTGTGAACCCATGGCCATTAGAGTATGATGGAGTACTGTGGACTCATGGCCATTAGAGTATGAGGGAGTACTGTGAACCCATGGCCATTAGAGTATGAGGGGGGAGTACTGTGAACCCATGGCCATTAGAATATGAGGGGGGAGTACTGTGAACCCATGGCCATTAGAGTATGAGGGGGGAGTACTGTGAACCCATGGCCATTAGAGTATGAGGGGGGAGTACTGTGAACCCATGGCCATTAGAGTATGAGGGAGTACTGTGAACCCATGGCCATTAGAGTATGAGGGGGGAGTACTGTGAATCCATGGCCATTAGAGTATGAGGGAGTACTGTGAACCCATGGTCATTAGAGTATGAGGGGGGAGCACTGTGAACCAAGAAGAAGGAAAATACTGACATTCTACAAGATCTGAACACGGAAGACAACTGGCTCATAGACAGTACCATGTCTGGGAAAATGAAATACGAGGGGTAAGTCAATAAGTAAATCACAAATGGCTGTAAAAAATAATTAAATATGATAAGAATTTGAAACCAATTTATTTTTATTCATATATTGTCCCTTTATTTCTCAACATAATTTCCACCAACATTGATGCACTTATCTCATCGTTTTATCAGTCCTCCCAAACCTGCTGCGTACTCTGATTTCTAAATCACTTTTTCACTTCACATTCAACTTCGGTGTCATTCGCGAAATGTCTCACGCCAAGGTGGGTTTTCATTGTTTATGCTGACAAATGTTTGTCCAGTAAAGCGGTGCATAGCTGGGTAGAAAAAGGTTACGAGGGTGAGTCAATAAGTAAGTCACACAGTTCTGTGGGATGGCTGATAAATGAAAACAAAGCTCGCAGTTTTATGCAGCTGGTTTGGGAGGACTGATAAAATGATGGGATAAGTACACCAATGTTGGTGGAAATTATGTTGAGAAATAAAGGGACAGTTTAAGTATTAAAATAAACAAGATATACAAAAAATAAACAATAAGTTTCAAGTTGTTATCATCTTTTGTTATTTTTCTACAGCCATTTGTGACTTACTTATGAACTTACCCTCGTACTTTGGTCATATTGAACGTTACAGTGGTCTGGAAAGAACAGTGATGGAAGGTCTGGTTCACTATAGATACGATTCTAAAGGGCCCAGATCACATCTGCCTTACCGTGCACCAATAACCTCCCACCCAACGGTGCAGATCCAGCCAATCTATCCGCCTGCTCATTTCCCACCACACCAGCGTGTCCTGGGGAAAATATCCAACAGATGCTCTCTATTTGTGATTGTTGTTAGGATGAGTTAAAGTAAGCAAGACCTGAGACAGACAGAGTTAATGAGCAGGTCACAGAGCTAGACTGCTGCTGGAGTGACATATTCAACACACTTCAGACCTTTCTGGTTTTGGTTAAAGATCACTTTTATTACACATAGACATCTTGTAACTGTTCCAGTCTGCTCCCATAGATCAACACAAGGAGTATCTCAGCACAGCGATTGAACTCTGTATCACCAGCAACCAAATGTGTGGATATTAGAATCACACATACTATAAATATTCTCTCTGTGGCTATTTTTTCTGATTGTGAAATCTGCACGGGCAGTGGTTTATTCAGGCTGTTCTTGTCTATTTCCAACTGCAGAGGGATGTGTACATGTTTCCAGTGAGTTTTTCTTCCTGATCTGAGATAGCTAGATGTCCAGTCCTCTACCCAAAGATCAGGGAGGAGTATACCATCCCTTTTCCTATTTTGTAAAATCTATGCAGTCAGCACCATGAGACAAACCTGGTCTGCTCAATCCAAAGGCTAGATTGCACAGCTACTATCCCGCACACACACACACACCCCCCCCCCTCCTCCCCCCCTCTCCCTTTTAGAGCATTGGACTTTGTTACATGTGGATTAGCTTTCCCTATTACCAGTTACTAGTCCCTCGCCATCAGGCGAACCCACTCCGACTTCTGAAGTACTTGTAATTTACATCCTCAAGTCAAGGACGAGAAGTCAACATTTTAGTCCAACTGACCCATATATGGGATTGAACTCGCAACCTCTGCATCAGCACACTGGAAGTTTAAGAACGAGTGCTCTTACCAATTTGGCCATGAGACCCCCCTCTTTTTTTCCATCCTACCCCCACCCCTTCCCCCTTGATGCCAGTACTGGAGGTGTGAATACAGGTGGTGTTGTGTACCTGCTGTATCCTGACTGACTGACCTGACAAGCAGCAGAATGTTGCATGTGATGATTTCTTTCATGCAGTGTCCAGCTATGCCAACGGGCTGGATGTCTTAACTGAGGGCATCCCTCCTGGAGGTCTGAACATAGACGATGTTGTGGAGAAGTACAAGGAGGCTATTACTTATTATAGCAAGGTAGGTCTTCTCAGGTGTCACAGGTGAGCTGTGTGCAGGTGATCTTGTAGTATATTGGGATGGAGGAAGGGTGGTAAATAGTGCTCTGGGTGGGGTGGGGAGTAAATAGTGCTCTGGGTGGGGTGGGATTAAATAGTGCTCTGGGTGAGGTATAGAGTAAATAGTGCTCTGGATGGGTTGGAGTATGGAGTAAATAGTGCTCTGGGTGGGGTATGGAGTAAATAGGGTTCTTGAGTGGGGTATGGAGTAAATAATGCTCTGGGTGGGGTGGGGAGTGCTTGCTGCTTGCTTTGTGTTCGTTGGCTTGAGCTCCAACGTGAAGTCCTGTATGTCGGATGAAGGCATCCTGTTGTCCAACATCAGTGTGATGTCATACAGGACCTGAGGTTTGCGTGAGTATCCGTTGTCCCATGTCTGGCTTATTTGTGTGCAGACTGGTGGTTCCTCGCCGTACAGGCAGACACTCTCCGACTTCGGAGGAATCGGCGATCCTACTGACTTTAGCCAGGACCCCGAAGGGACCTGTTGCCCAGGACGCTCAACGAGGATGCGTCAATAGGTCTTGGCCAGTATATAACCTGGCCCTGGTGCCTTGGAAACACCTCTGCGTCCCGGGTGGGGAGTAAATAGTGCTCTTGAGTGGGGTATGGAGTAAATAATTCTCTGGGTGAGGTGGGGAGTAAATAGTGCTCTGGGTGGGGTGGGGAGTAAATAGTGCTCTGGGTGGGGTATGAAGTAAATAGTGCTCTGTGTGGGGTATAGAGTAAATAGTGCTCTGTGTGGGGTATATAGTAAATAGTGCTCTGGGTGGGGTATAGAATAAATAGTGCTCTAGGTGGGATATGAAGTAAATAGTGCTCTGGGTGGGGTATGGAGTGAATAGTGCTCTTTGTGGGGTATGGAGTAAATAGTGCTCTAGGTGGGGTATGGAGTAAATAGTGCTCTGGGTGGGGTATGGAGTAAATAGTGCTCTGGGTGGGGTATGGAGTAAATAGTGCTCTGGGTGGGGTGGGGAGAAAATAGCGCTCTGAGTGGGGCATGAAGTAAATAGTGCTCTGGGAGGGGTGGGCATAAAAAAAAAAATTAAGAATAAAATAAAGGAACATATTGATTGTGGTTTGTGTGTTTACACATATTCAGGTGTTGATATATTTTTATATGCCATGACTAATCATCTCTCATTGTCTTTCCCTAACAATTTTTACCATTTATGTTTTCCAGCTGTTACACTATGTTCTAGTTTTCTCCTATCTCAATGTGGCCAAATATAATTTTGACTGCCTTTTTCTGATATTTGTGATAATATCCATCCTTGTCTTTAATTCTCTTCTGCATGTGTGTTTAGATCTCCCACAATTGTGTTTACCCTGTGCTTACAGGCAAGATCTAGTTATATTGTCCTCTGGTTTTTTCCTTGTGTGTTCCATCCAGCACCAGCATCTTTTCTTCACTTCTTGGTTCATTGGAATTTGTTTTATTCTCTCTGTGACCTCTACATTGGTGATTCTGTCATCACATTTTAGTTTCAATAGTCTCTGCAGACCCTAGTTAATAATTCTGTGCAGGTACCAGGAAAAATGTGTGGAAGTTAAAAGAAACAGAACTTATCACCAAACTTAGCAAAGTTAACTCCAAATTTAAATCATTACTACTGCATGGATCAGAAATATACTATGTGACTAAAAGAATATTTATAAGTATTGTAATTCTTTTAGTCACATAGTATATTTCTCCTGGGAAGGTTAACCCGGTCAACAAATGCCCACAGAAGTCGGATGTGTCTGCCTAATGGCACAAGAACGAAGCTCTGCTGTAAACAGGTACAACGCAATCACGTTCGAAAAAAAAACTACGGATGAACGCAGAAGAAGAAGAAGAAGAAGTATATTTCTGATTCATACAATGGTTTTGATTTAAAATTGGAGTTAAACATTCTAAGTTTGGTGCTAAGTTCAGTTTCTTGTGACTTCCACAGATTTCCTAGTGTTATGAAAGCTTCTCTTCATATTTGAATATCTCTATCTGTTTCCCTATCTATGTTACACTGTTACCTAACTAGGTGTATGATTCTGCCTCATGTGTTTTCAGTCTGTATTCTTTTGTGCTGTAACTTTAGTTTTATCATCTTGTTATACTGCCTTAGTCTTTAGTATCTTGTGATGTAACTGGTTTATTTTTGAAATATAATTTAAGTTGGTGCATTATAATGAAATACATTGAACTGCAGTAAAACTGTATAAATACAATGAAGAAATCAACAAAAACAGAAACTGGAAATGATCAGATTTGTTACAAGAACACAATCAAAGGTGATCTAATTTACATTGTGGCTAGATAGCCTTCTCCAGCAAACAAAAACAAAAAGACAAAACATCTACATTACAAAAAGAGGTTACTTAATGTAGCGGTATTAGTGTGTTTTTGTTTGCTGATGATAGCTTTATAGCTGAAACACCATTTCCATTTTCGGTGTTTGTTGATTTATTTTGTGAATTTTGAAGATTATTACAGATTCATTAGAAGACAAAGGGAATATATTCATTGCAAGACAAAGGAATATATTCATTGTAAGACAAAGACAATAAATTCATTGAAAGACAAAGAGAATATACAGATCGTTCCAATAAAGGACTCAGTACAGAAGAAGACTGGTATTTAAGATCAATAACATTGGGGAAAATGAACTATTTTAGGCACTTAACAATACATGACTATCTGGAAAAGAATCATTGTGGAGGAAGGTGTTAAAGGGAAACCAAGAAGAGAAAGACCACAATGTACATGGATTCAGCATATGATAAAACATTCATGCATGACAGCAACAAGAAGGACATCTCATTTAGATTAGAGAGACATTTTGAAAGACACTTATGGAGCAACAGTTCTGCACAGGATAATGTTGGTTGGTGGAAAACGAGCAGACAGCCAGATTGGCTGGATCTGCACTGCTCCGTGGGTATTGATGCATCATAAGGCAGACGTGGGGTCCTGTGGAATCGTGTGTATAGTGCAGAAGTACAGATAGATCATCATGGTCTGGACAGAATGGTGCTGCAGGGAAGTGACCAGAGGATCTCGTTGATACTCAGGACTCAGAGGAAAGGCCAGATGGATACATAATCAGACTGCTACTGGTACCATTAGTACTGGGACTCTTCGCTGGCTGTTGAAGATTAGGACAGAGCACGTATGGGAATGTCCCGAGTTCTGTGATGTTGGTTCTGGACTCGGCTGAGGTGATAATGAAAGTGTGACAAGTTTGTGTTATCTTGTGACAAGTTTGTGGTAGTGAAAAGTTTGTGTATCTTGTGACAAGTTTGTGTTATCTTGTGACATGATGCTGTCTTCAGTGGGTTTTTGTTTACATTTCAGTTTAAAAATGCTGCCATGATTGAGCTGGAGGCATGTTTGAAGGCCTGCCGGTTCCTGATCCTACAGCAAGTAGGTACTCACCACATACAAGGATTTTTAACATAAAACATCCCACAGGAATTTAAGAATCAAATATTGTGTGTTGTCGGGGTCCACTTTCGAGGACATTTTCAGGTTGCAATACTGCTACTGGATTTCTGTGAATGTCCAAGGAGTATGGATACTAGAGGTTGATCTGATGTGTTGTTGTTGTTGTTGTCATTCGCTCACTTTGAACTAAAGTGTAGTCCATACATGTGCCACTACTTCTTGTGCACTGGTCTGATTTTGTTAAGGTGGATTAGCTTTCCCTATTACCAGTTTCCTCACCATCAAGTGAGTCTACTCTGACTTCTGAGGTACTTGTAATTTACGTCTCCAAGTCAAGGACAGGAAGTCAACATTTTAGTCCAACTGACCCATGTAGGGGTTGAACCCGCTACCTCGGCATCAGCACATTGGATGTTTAAGAACAAGCTCTCCTATCCATTCGGCCATGCTGGCCATATATCGGCTGTAACTACTGTCCTCAGCCACATGAAATCTTCCTGTGGCTGGAACTTATGTTGAACCCACTACACTTGCGCCCCAGTTAGCCTGCTTTGATTACTGACACTGCACAACACTACTACTATAGAACAAATCACAATAAGACTTTCAAGAATCATAGAACATTGTCTGTATGGTTCTTTTCTCTAATTGCAATCTTACATTTCTACACAGTGGATATAATACATTAACACACCCATTTTAATCTCTCTCAACGCCCAGACCAAGAATGGTTCACTTGCCTTAGTCCCTCTGACTTCATCATGAAATCGTCATGTGATCCATGTATTTTGTGTGATCCATGTATTTTATTTCATGTGATCCATATATTTTGTGTGATCCATGTATTTCATGTGATCCATTATTTCATGTGATCCATGTATTTTGTGTGATCCATGTATTTCATGTGATCCATTATTTCATGTGATCCATGTATTTCGTGTGATCCATGTATTTCATGTGATCCATGTATTTCGTGTGATCCATGTATTTCATGTGATCCATGTATTTCATGTGATCCATGTATTTCGTGTGATCCATGTATTTCATGTGATCCATTATTTCATGTGATTCATGCTTCAGACATACTCATGTTTCATTGTGTGTTGTATTGAGCCTGATGTGTTCATGACATATCTTGTTATCATTGTGCACAAAGAACTACATGGGTTTTCTTCATAGACTTGTATATCATCTACTATGTTCAGTTTCTGGTCACTTTGCTTTTTCTGTAAGATCTACTTGGTTTTCCCACAAATTAATTTCTTTTTCAACTATTCTCAGTTATAGTTGGGATATATAATGTACTGTTATTTCATATATCAGGTTAGTCATTTGTTTATTCATGTTTTTAAGCAGTTATGACATTCATGTTATTCTCTCTACCTTCTGCACAGATCTATACAAATATGGGTGATCTATAACAAAAATATTGGTTTAGCACAATATGCTCATTGTATCCAATGCATGTAAAAGGGTCCTTTATCTACTTTATTTATAATTCATGTTTTAAAAAAAATATTTTATTTCACAATTCACACAAATTACTTTTCTTTTGATTCATGTTTACTCTGTGGTGTCGTGTCATTTAGTTTTTGTTTGTTTGTTGTCCGTGCTGTCACTTCACTTGATGCCTTTAAACCTACACATAGTCCTCTATTAGAGATTGGAAGCTCAGATGTGTTTACATTTGTAATTGCTCACTCTGTCATCCTAATTTAGTTGTGATCTCATTTCTCTGTTTGCAGAAATTCTTACAGGCGTCAGACTTCCTGCAGAATGTGGTTTACATCAGCCTACCCACTCTAGAAGACGACAGAGTAAGCCTGCTGTGTCAGCAATTTGAGAGAGAGAGAGAAAGAACAAACGAATGAATGAACAAGCTTTATTTTCAAATGGTTAAGAATTGGACACATAGACCTTCTGACATTCTTGTCTCTCTCTTTTATGCATTATTTAAAGTATGCATCACTTAAATTAATCTGAAGCAACAACAGTAATGTATGATTTGTAATCACATGTGAATGTGCAAAAGTCATTACTTTGTTCTTCTTCTTCTTCTTCAGCGTTCCGATCCGTTGAGGTTCTTTGCTGCAGATACAATCCATCTCCATTCGTCTCTCTGGTTGACCTTCTCTTGCCGGTCGTTGATTCCAAGTGCTTGTAGGTCTGTATATATATTATCTCTCCACCTTCTTCTTGGTCTACCTCAGGGTATGGACAGGTCATTTATTTCCTGAGTGTAAGCGAGTTTTGTTTCCCTATTATCTTCCATTCTTTCTATATGCCCCAGCCATTGTAGTCTATTAGCCTTCATGATACCAGTGATTAGCGGGGACTTAAACAGATCATAAATGTCTTTGTTACTTCTTCTTTTCCACTCTCCACTTTGTGTATCCCTAATGGGTCCAAAGATGCGTCTTAAAACTTTGTTCTCAAAGGTTTGTAGCAAGGCTTTGTCTCCTTTCGTTGTACTCCAGGTTTCAGAGCCATACAGCACAACTGGTCTGATCAGTGTTTTGTATATTGTGATCTTGGTGTTGCGTGATAGCGCCTTTGATTTTAGTAGATGTTGTAGTGCATAGTATATCTTATTTCCAGAATTGATTCTAGTTTGTATTTCTTCCCTTATGATGTTGGAGCAGTTGAAGATTGTACCCAGGTATTTGTATGTTTCCGTTCTTTTAATGGTCATATTATCTATTTGTATATGGCCAGAGTTTTTAGCCATTCCTTCTCTTGAAATTACCATATATTCTGTCTTATCTTGGTTGATAACCAGCCCCATCTGTTGGGCTTTTTCCTTTAAGTGAGTCAATATTTCCAATGTCTTTTGTTCATTTTCCCCTATAATATCTATATCATCTGCATAACCAAGCAGCTTGGATGTTCCTCCAATATCACATTCCTCCTTTACCCTCCTTACAACTTTCTCTAGAGCCAGATTGAAGAGTAGCGGCGATAGTGCATCACCCTGTTTCAAGCCAGATGTTATTTGGAAAGGGTCTGATTTCCTGCCTTTATATGTTACTATATTATAAGTATCTTCCATGCATAGTCTGGTCATGTTGATTAACTTCCTTGGTATTCCAAATTCCCGCATAGCATTCCATAGACTATTCCTATGGACACTATCATAAGCCTTTTTAAAATCCACAAAAATGTTATGGAGATCTCTTTTATATTCCCAATTTTTTTCGGCTATTTGTCGTAAGATAAATATCTGATCTATTGTTGATCTGTTTTGTCTAAAACCCGCCTGGTAGTCACCTAATATGTATTCTGAATATGGTTTTAGTCTATTTAGTAATACTGCGGATAGTATCTTATAGCTTATGGACAGTAGTGATATTCCTCTATAATTTTCACACTGGAACTTGTCTCCTTTCTTAAAGATAGGTATCAATAATGACTCTTTCCAGTCATGGGGTAATTCTTCAGTCCTCCAGATTTTTATTATTAGTTCGTATAGCTTTAGATGTAATGCATGGCCACCCGCCTTTATAAATTCAGCAGCAATTCCATCAGCCCCAGTTGCCTTATTGTTTTTAAGTCGTGTGATTACATATAGGATTTCTTCAAATGCAGGTTCTTCAATTTGTGGTTCACACGTTAGAACCTCTTCCTGTGGGAAAGTGTTACTTGGAGCTTCACAATTTAGTAATTCAACAAAGTATTCTTTCCATGTGTTGCACATTTCCTCATTGGTATTTATCATATTCCCATTTTTGTCTTTTAAACCATATGTGTTGTGTTGGTGCCCTCGTTTAATTGACTTCAGTTCTTTAAAAAACTTTCTGGATTCGTTTTTCTGGTGATTAGTTTCCATATCTTTGATTATATTACTCATATATTCTCGCTTCTGCTGTCGAACTATTTTTGTAGCCTCTTTACATTCATTTCTATATTGCTCTTCCTTTTGGATGTTGTTGATGTCATTTAGCCATAGCTGTCTGGCATTCTTTTTCCTAATGACTGCTTCTTCACATTTTGGATTGAACCATCTGTTCTTTCTATGCGTGGTTAACACACCGAGACATTCTTCTGCGGTAGATTGAATTGTATTCTTGATGTTCAACCAAGTTTGGTCAACGCTTTCCTCCAACGGGTTTTGTAGAATTTCAAGTTTACATTTTATTTCATCTGCAAATTTCTCTTTGACTGTAATTTCTTGTAGTTTTTCTCTGTTATATGTTGGGTGTAACCTTTGTAGTTTAGCATAGAAAGCTCTCTTAAGTTTTATTTTAAATTTTGCCCCAACGAGGAAGTGGTCGCTGTGGCACTCAGCTCCTCTATAGCTTCTAACTTGTTGTATGTTTGATGCAATTTTGTTGTTAATTAAAATGTGATCTATTTGATTATAGGTTCTCTTGTCACATGATTTCCAAGTTTGTTTATGTATATCCTTTCTTTGCAGTCTGGTACTGCTGATCTGCAGTCCTTTGGCTTCTGCCAGGTTGATGACTCTCCATCCATTATCATTTGAAGTTGTATGTAGGCTTTCCATACCGGCTACTTTTTTATGAGTTTGCTCTCTGCCTATTTTTGCATTGAAGTCTCCCAGTACAAGCATGATGTCCTGTTTGGGGGTTTCTTCTATGACATCTTCCAGATCATTAATTATAAAAGTCTTCTTTAATATCATCTTCTTTCTCTTCAGTAGGTGCATGTACATTAATCATCGTTATAATTTTCCATTTACCTTTTATTCGTAATTTACTAATCCTATCATTAATAAAGTTTAAAACGTTCCCCCATTACTGTGTTAATAATATTAATTATTGTGGTAGTTGTTTTAAAACTTTGGGGGAAATACCATAGAATGAGGATGCTTAATATACCAGGATAGAGAGGGAGATGGAATAGTGAGAATGAAAAAAAGGAGGAGGGATTAGGAGGCAGCATAATAGAAAGAGATATGAGAGTATGAGTGAGTTATCAGTGATGGATTGATAGTCACTTAAACATTTTAGTTATTGTGTGTTATTTCTTCGTTATTAAATGTATCTTTTTCAATGAAAACTCAATTCTTATGATTGTTCTGTAGTATGCATCTGAAGAGATACAGGGAAATATGTCAGGCAATAAATTGTGAAATATACTGTTTATGTGTTCATTATTCAAACTTACAACCGGAAAATATTGTTTTGAATCTCATTTCTTAGTTATTCGGTGTATCTTTTTATCATTTAAGCTCTCATTTCACGTTATTCGGTGTATCATTTTACCATTAAAACTCCTAGTTTACGTTTTCTATGCATCTTTATATCATTAAAACTTTTTTGTGTTATTCTGTGTCTTTTTATGATTAAAGCATTCATTTCATAGCTATTTGATGAATTTATTGTTTAATCATCGAAGCTCTCATTTCATAATTATTCAGTGTATCATTTTTATCACTAAAAGTCTTATTTCTTAATTATTTGGTGTGTCTTTATATTATGAAAACTGTTTTGTTAATAGATATTAAGTTATTTTGAAAACAGCTTCATGACATCACACTTTATTTCTACTTTATTTCTTCCCATAAAAAATAGTGGATTAAATGCTTAGCCTGTGAGACTGAGATGTAAAATAGGCAGGCTGTGTGTTTGTTGCACACATTATAAATTGCACCGCAGAGTTGGAAACTATAAAGAGTAGGTCATAAGGTGACTACCCTGGGTAAATTGCTAACTAACAATTGTGATAACAACAGAATATTTATAGCATAAGTCAAAATGAATCGTGGACAATTGGTAAACAGGCAAAAAGATCCCTGGAAGTCTTGGAGATGGGGTTTTATAGAAGAATGCTGAAAATTCATTGGACAGCCAAAATGAGCAATCTGGACATTTTGAGGGAAGATAAGTCGCTAAGATAATGTATCACAAACATCAGAAAGAAGCAGCCATAATTTTTTAAAATCACATTATGAGAAGAAAAGATTGGAACACGTTGTGATATCCTGAAAGATTTGTGGAAAGAGAGATAGAGGAAGACAGCAAGAGAAGCTTCTTGATAGTCTTGTGTCATGGCACGGAAGGGAGTCAACAAATTAATTGATCCATGCCGTTGGAGATCACAGTTTGTGGAGAAGCATGATCTCCCATGCCAGCCGGCAAAGCACTTGATGATGATGAAGTCAAAGAGGAACAGACTAACCAAACAGTGATTCATGCCGAAGTTGGGTTTGCTGGCTCAGAAGGTGATAGACACATGTAACAGATACAACCAACATTCTTGTCACATGCAACAGACACAACCAACATTCTTGTCACACACAACAGACACAACCAACATTCTTGTCACATGCAACAGACAACCAACATTCATGTCACATGCAACAGACAACCAACATTCTTGTCACATGCAACAGACACAACCAACATTCTTGTCATATGTAACAGACACAAGCAACATTCTTGTCACATGCAACAGACAACCAACATTCTTGTCACATGCAACTGACACAACCAACATTCTTGTCATATGCAACCAACACAACCAACATAACCAACGTTATTGTCACACACAACAGACACAACCAACATTCTTGTCACATGCAACCGACACAACCAACATTCTTATCACATGTAAAAGACACAACAAACATTCTTGTCACATGCAACCAACACAACCAACATTCTTGTCACATGCAACAGGCTCGACCAACATTCTTGTCACAACGGATGAGGAGCAAGAGGGGGACATTGCTGATATCTCAGTACGAAGACTTTCTTTCTTTAAGGGTTTAAAGGCGAGAGAATCACCTTCATCGCACCGTGTTTGATCCCATATGGCTCAGCCTCTTTCCAGAGGGCACCCTGCCAAAAGCATCACACAAAGCATGGACTCCGAAGCTTCAGTGATGACCCCCTGGAGTCTCTGAGAAAATTACAATTGTGAAACAAATGACGGAGTCCACGAGGCAGGCAGCTTAGCCACTTCACTATGGAGCCCTGCTTTTTTCATTGTTGTGACATTCTAGATTCTGTAATTCAGCACATTGTTAGGTTTATAGGGCCAGATTGGCAGAAGTGAAGACACTTCCTTTTGTTGTTATGATAATCTACATTCAGCGCTTCAACACATTGTTAGGTTTATAGGGCCAGATTGGCAGAAGTGAAGACACTTCCTTTTGTTGTTATGATAATCTACATTCAGCGCTTCAACACATTGTTAGGTTTATAGGGTCAGATTGGCAGAAGTGAAGACACTTCCTTTTGTTGTTATGATAATCTACATTCAGCGCTTCAACACATTGTTAGGTTTATAGGGTCAGATTGGCAGAAGTGAAGACACTTCCTTTTGTTGTTATGATAATCTACATTCAGCGCTTCAACACATTGTTAGGTTTATAGGGTCAGATTGGCAGAAGTGAAGACACTTCCTTTTGTTGTTATGATAATCTACATTCAGCGCTTCAACACATTGTTAGGTTTATAGGGCCAGATTGGCAGAAGTGAAGACACTTCCTTTTGTTGTTATGACATTCTAGATTCAACGCTTCAACACACTGTCAGCTCTGTACAGCCAGATTGGGTTTACACGGAAGTCTGCCTTCTTCAAACGTGTGTCAGGAATGAACTGTGTGGCTCCGGACAGTTCTCCCAGCTGGTCTCAGTGTTATGAGCTTCTGCTGCAGTGCCTGGAGGGCTACAGTCTGTCTGTCAACCCCAGGGAGGTGGACAAAGGTATGAGTGTGGCTATTGTGGCGTGAATTTAATGACAAAAATCATTTGCAAGGGAGGTAAGAATGGGTAAGAGTGATCACTCTTAAACTGCGAGTGTGCTGGTGGCCAGGTATTGGGTTCAACCCGTACGCCGGTCAGCTGGGCTAAAATGTTGACTTCTGGTCCCTGACTTGGGGATGTAAATTACAAGTACCTCAGAAGTTGGAGTGGGCTTGCCTAATAGTGAGGGACACTGGTAATAGGGAAAGCTAGTAGTAGGCCTCTTTCAGTCCTGAAGGACTATAGAGTTGTGCCGCTGGGGAGGTAACTGACAGCACCGCTGGTGACTGTATAGTCCAATGTGAGAGTGACAATCTCTGCCACAGTTTCCGTATCTGTAAGACGAGGCAAGTCCCGCAGTACGTGACTGCATTTTATGCCTGTGCCTCCTATCCTCAGTTTTTATGGATCAGATTGCCCTCAAAGAGCACCAGTCCGTTTCGTACTTCTCTTCTCCAGGAACATCTTATCTGCTGCAACTCTTTCCCACGTGTCTGGATCTATGCCAAGGGTTTTCATATCTTGTTTACACACATCCCTAAAAATTGCATTTGGGGTCTTCCGGTTGGCCTCTTCCCTGTGGCTAGTTCTCCGTATAGGAGATCTTTGGGAATACGTTCATCCTCCATTCGAGATACATGGCCCAACCTCCGGAGGTGTCTCCGCTTGAATGAGGGAGTGCACTATAGTAACGGAAAGCAAATTCACATGTGAACATCAGTCCAGTGTGGCCTACATAAAAGTTCAAAGTGAGCGAATGAAAAAAACATCCAACAGGTGCTCTCTATTTCTAATTGGTCAGAAAGCCTGTCACTCTGCCCAAGGCATGCCTGTCTTCACCTTTCTCATCATACTTTGTGTGTAAAATGAATTCTTTACATTTTTCTTAGAATTATAAACCAACTAGATGCAACGAAGAAGGAAATTGACGACCCCTTCTCATTATGCCATGACTTAGAATATGTGAAGGCATAACATTTCACATTCCAATCACAGCAGTGAATACCTGCCACTGGACTTGCTCTTGATATGTTTATAGCCATTGCATTGATATGCTACTGATGCCGCCTAATTCTTGGTGGCTTTCTTGATCTTTATTCTTGATTTTTATCCTGTCATGTGGAGGTTTGTCACAAAGTTGGAAATGTCTGGAATAGCACCTGGCCTGTAGTTAATAAATGTCATGTGATGCTGGGTTAGTTAGTCCGAAGACTGGCATAAAGTCTTTTGAATATGTAATTCCACAATAAAATGTGTTTTGCGTCTGCTTGTAAACATATTTTTGAAAAAATGCTGTAGAGATTTTCCCAAATCTTCCATATTCATATAAAAATTGTATATGAATGTGGAAGGTTTGGCAAAACTGCTACATTACATTCACATGCTATAAATGTTGTATGTGGTTAGTTTTTGAAATAATTTGAATTTTTGCCAGAACAGTGGCTCCCTTACAGCCTCCCCTTTATGATTTCAAACTGCCCAGAGATTTTTAACATACATGAAATTGACTCCTGACCTTTCATTAATTGCCTAATTAACACATAGACAATTGTTCAAGTCACAGTTGGGGAGGAATAATGAAATCGAACATGTAAGCGGGACTACTTTTGTTATTGTTGGTAAAAGTAGTCCTGTGGGAAATATTGTTGTTGAGGTATGACGTGTTAGGGATTCACATTTTCTAGGCCATGGCAAAGGGCGTAGTAGGTTACCAATTCACTACTTCACCACCCTTCCTTGCCAGACAATTGCTAGAACATTCTGAAAATTATTCTGTGCCTATTCTATGAAGCTAGATTGACT
Organism: Cepaea nemoralis; assembly: GCA_014155875.1. NCBI lineage: Eukaryota > Metazoa > Mollusca > Gastropoda > Stylommatophora > Helicidae > Cepaea > Cepaea nemoralis. The sequence continues at coordinate 196,094 of JACEFZ010012046.1, read as the reverse complement.
CCATGGCTGTTCTGTTTTTGAAAAAGAAAAAAAAAAGAAAACTGCTAGGTATTAGACTGGACTACTGCCTTGGTCATCTGGTGCGCTAACCACAGTGACTCATTATTATTGGTGTGTGTACCATCTGTACACTGCAGGCCCTGAGTTTGGTGTGTGTACCATCTGTACACTGCAGGCCCTGAGTTTAGTGTGTGTACCATCTGTACACTGCAGGCCCTGAGTTTGGTGTGTGTACCATCTGTACACTGCAGGCCCTGAGTTTGGTGTGTGTACCATCTGTACACTGCAGGCCCTGAGTTTGGTCTGTGTACCATCTGTACACTGCAGGCCCTGAGTTTGGTGTGTGTACCATCAGTACACTGCAGGCTCTGAGTTTGGTGTGTGTACCATCTGTACACTGTAGGCCCTGATTTTGGTTGTTGCTCTTTGTTGTGTAGATCACAAGATGGGCTGGCCAGTGTTGCAGTATCGAGTTCTACATGAGCTGGTGTATGCTGCCAGACGGATGAGCAACCCTCAGATAGCTGTCAGGTGAGAACTGATTTTGTTTTATCTATATTACTAGAGAAATAGCAGGTCCACATGGCCGAATGGGTAAGAACGCGTGTTCTTAAACATCCGTTGTGCTGATGCTGAGGTAAGTGGTTCAACCCCTGCACCGGACAGCTGGACTAAAATGTTGACCTGTCGTCCTTGACTTGGGGATGCAAATTACAAGTACCTCTGAAGTCGGAGTGGGTTCGCCTGATGGCGAGGGACACTGTTAATTGGAAAAGCTAATCCACATGCAAAATTCAGTCCATGACTACTATAAATTCTTCTTCTTCTTCTTCTACATTCATCCGGAGTTTTTTTCCGGATGTGATTGCGTTGTGCCTGTTTACAGCAGAGCTGCGTTCTTGCGCCGTTAGGCCGACACATCCCGCTTCTGTGGGCATTTGTTGACCAGGTTAACCTTCCAGGGGCTACTATAAATAATGTGTATGGACTACGCTTGAGTTCAAAAAGCGAGCACAAAAAAAAAATAATAAAAACTAGATAAATTTGGCAAAATTTTACTAGAAAGATATAGACGAGAGTGGTAGGAGCAGTGGATTACATTCCAGACTAAAGGCTCACTCTTGTTTGTTCAGATGTTTGATGTTGTGTGTGTCTGTTATTCATTGATTACAGCTTCAGTTGACATACTAATTTTGTTTTTCTAATCATGTTTTTCAAACTTCTTCTTATAGTCCATGCAGTGTGGCATTGGTAATTATGTCTGTGCACAGCCTTCAGTTTCGTGTACTGCCAGTCATTGTTGTTGCTGATGTTCTTCCATACCATCATGTCAAACTGTCAGAATCTTATCTCTTGATATCCCTCTCCTTCTCTCTAGCTTTCCCATTGTCATAATTTACACCAGCTTTCCCCTTCTCATGACACGACCAAAGAATGCGGTCTGTCTCATTCTGATGTCAGTAACCAATTCTCTTTGTTATTTAACTTCTTTCAAGATATCTTTATTACTCTTTCTTTCTGTTTACGGTGTTCTCATATTTCTATAAAACCATATCTGGCAGCTTTCACATAATTCCTCACTTGTCTGCTAATTGTCAAACTACCTGGTCAGATTTGAACTTCATTTCTGTTTTATACAATTATTATTTTTTATGTCTGTCCTATATAATAATAATTTATTCGTAGTCATTGCTTTTCTGACTAGTGCTTATACAAGTAGAAGAAAAAAGTAGGGCTAACAATTCACACATTAACGTTAGCGTCTGCTGTGGGATTACTTTTACCTTGACCTTTGATCAATACACACAGGAGTCATATGCAGAAAACACTTTCTGACTTGATGTTGAAAAGCAAAATAATGACAGCGAAAAGCAAAATTGCTGAATTAATTATGTAAATGTCCTGTGCATGTACACATGATTTGGACAATGACCTTGCAGACACATGACCTTGCTTGTTGACCTGATGCTGCCCCACCTGGGGGTAAGTGACCAGCGAGAAGCCCTGTCCGGCTTGTCTGTGTTAACCTCTAAGTGTCCTGGCAACACAAACCCCATCGCTCTGGAGTCTGGACTGATTTTACCCCCAGTTCCTTTGTTGTCATTGCCAGCCGTCAGGTTAGTTCTCTTTACAGTTCACATTAGTTCATTTTATTAACTTTTTCAGTTTGTTTCATTCTTAATAGTTCATTTGATTGTTAACACTAGTTCATTTTAATGTGAACATAAATTTCATATAATAAAGTATGTTTAGATATATTCATGCAAAATAAGGTAAGCTAAGAACCTGCTGAGAACCAACAAGTATAAACACCATATAGTATACCTCACGAAGATGTTGCCGAAGTATATATACCATATACTATACTTACGAAGACGTAGCCAAAGTATAAACACCATATATTGTACCTCACAAAGACGTAGTCAAAGTATAAACATCATATACTGTACCTCACGAAGACGTTCCCAGAAACACAGATATTACCAGTGTTAAAGTTAGTTGCAAGTCCATTTTAGGATGCCACAATCAACCTCAAAATATTTTGGCAGTTTGGGCAAGTTTACATTCAGTAGTTTGTCATTGTTTCTGAACGACCAGCTGCTCTCATTGCATTGTACACAATCAACACAAGACTGTCTGCTTCCAAATTGCCTGTGAAGAATTGCCTGATATGGGGTGAAGAGAGGGTCGGTATAGGGCTAAGTAGAGATGACCCGTGGCTGTGTGTACCACAGATAGGGGATGTAGTTGCAGTTACATCTATGTAATAAGTATTCTACTGTCCAAAACATGGCCATAGAATAAAGTCTACGTGAACACTCCATGCCAATATACAGTTTTTTTAAAACTTTTGTATCCACAGAAAAACAGTATCAACAAACAAACAATATCCACAGACAGACAATATCCACAGACAGACAATATCCACAGACAAACCTTATCTACAGACAAACAACCTGTTCCTTTCAAGTGTATGATCACAGTAGTATTCATTTCTTGTGTTGGACAAACACATGCAAGGACCCTCATTTTGTTTTTGTAGATAATACTATGCCGGTCTCCCTGGCTTAGGAGTAAACGAGTTTCTTCATAATCCTATCCACATGAAGAACGCAACTGCATGAGATTCGACAGTGGATCGCGCAGCGTTGGTTACTTACAGGGTATGTGAGCCTGTCGCTCAGAAAGCAATGGCAAACTACTGAGTGTAATCTTGCCAAGACATCAACATCAGATGAAAAATGCTGGTGTTGACTGCAAAGTCCTGTAAAAGATATGCGGGGAAAAAAGAAGATAATACTACATGTTGAAATGATATACAATTACATTTTATTTGTACACACACATAAATGTAATCTTTTCTTGCATTTAATACTACATATTGCAGTATTATACAATTATATTTTATTTGTACACACACATATGTACACATATATAAAGCTCCTAATGTTTTGTGTATATAATATTAAATACTGATGTGAGATTTAAAGATATATTTTGTTTATTTGCACAGATCATTTCGGCTGCTACCCCTGAACCCTCATTTACAAGCTAACAAACTGGAGTCTGTTGCAGACAGTTCATCAGGGGTTTTTATCTACACTCCTCTGTCTCTGAACAACAAGCACGTCTGTGACAGTAAACCAGGTATCACCATACTACGGATGTTAATTACTGTGGTTCATTTATGTTTGTGGTGGTCCTGAGGTATCACCATACTACAGATGTTAATTACTGTGGTTCATTTATGTTTGTGATGTTCCTGAGGTATCACCATACTACGGATGTTAATTACTGTGGTTCATTTATGTTTGTGATGTTCCTGAGGTATCACCATACTACAGATGTTAAATACTGTGGTTCATTTGTGTTTGTGATTTTCCTGAGGTATCACCACACTACGGATGTTAATTACTGTGATTCATTTGTGTTTGTGATGGTTCTGAGGTATCACCATACTACAGATGTTAATTACTGTGGTTCATTTGTGTTTGTAATGGTCCTGAGGTATCACCATACTACGGATGTTAATTACTGTGGTTCACATGTGTTTGTGATGGTCCTGACAGTTATGCTGCTGGATCAGTAAAGCAATGCTTTAACTGTCCGCCTGTCAGAGCTTCAATCCCAGACCAGTTGCCGACCAAGGCTTAGGGGCTGATCTGCCCTGCCATTACAGTTAGTCTTTAGGTTGCATTTCTTGGCAATAGGATAAGGCTTGTACCCTCCCAGTTGTGCTCCTCCACCCAAAGTCATTGGCACAATGCGGGGGGTCGTGCTTGGTGAGTGATGGCCAACCCCTGGTGCTAACAGAAAGTAGGTAGTACTGTCTACTGTCAAATGGTAGCTCTGTCATATCTGACTAAGACCTATGAATATAAACCATGTTGATAGACTACCAGAACATGGTTGTCAGGATTTTGAGACGAAAACTTGTACACTATAAGTGAAAGTCAAGGACGCTTCTGTGTGCCTAAGTCGTACTAGGAATATGGTGCCAGACCCACATTTGAATAGATCAGTCGGCACTTGGTTGGTCATGTGGTCACAGTCACACTGGCAGATTTGACGCCCCGAGACATTTCCTGGTAGCCATATTGGAGCGGGACGACCTGGGAACCTAGGCCAGTTTTAACAATCTGCCTCAATATGGATTTGAACCGGGCTGGTAGGCCAGAACCTAGAGCAGATCGATTGGCTAAGGAAGGAACAATAGAAGAACAACCTGATATACCTGTTACATACCACCAAAAAAAAAAAAAAAATGATTACATCAGTTGAAAAGCCACCTAAACTTGCTCAAGATGACTACCACCTTATGAACATACCAGAACAAATTATTATTCTGCGCCTCAGAACAGGACACAATATATTACATAACCAAATGTATACAAAATTCAAGATTGGTGAATCAGCTATTTGCACATGTGGATTGGCACTGCAGACAGCAGAGCACATACTCCAAGATGCCCAAAATACAACATTTCTAGGCAAACCTTCTGGCCTAGAGAAACAACAGTGGGAGATAAACTCTATGGACAACTGAGTGAACTAAAAAAAGACAGTTAAATTCATACACGAGGCAACATTGCAGTCGTAGACAAATTTCAAGCGAATGAAAGAAGAAGAATATATAGTTTATTTAAAAAAGCTGCACGAAAGTTGTCATTATGATTGCTATTTATTTAATTATCACCAAGGTTGTTATTGTTGTTAAAATTGTTATTGACCTTTGGTTGGTCAAACTAAACTAAAGTGGCTCTATGTCAGTTATACTTTGATGGAGAAAAGCTATGGTCACCTATGATATAATGTTGTGACCCAGTATGTGTGATGTAGATCATGTTTCACACCCTCCTCCTGCAGCAGATGAATCAGGGTTACTCTAAGCTAAGTAAGACGTTCTTCTTCTTCAGATTTCAAGTGGGTGTGTGGGGACATCTGTGAGGCATCACTACAGTTGCTGAACCCGCTAGCCGATGAGCTGAAAATATCATACATGGTTTGTTGGCTTTCCATATTTTACCTAGCATATATTTACATTTAAATTAATTAGTGTGTGCCCTTCGCAGGATGTTGCCATCAACCTCAGGTTGATTGCCTAGGCAGTTTGACGTTCAGTAGTTTGCCAGAGCTTTCTGAACAAGAAGTCAATGTTTGAGTCCAACTGACTGGTATGAGGAGTGAACCCACTACCCATCTATCAGTGCAAGGAAGTTAAAGCATGGGTGCGTTCAACCTTTCAGCCACCCTGATCTCTGGGATATGGCTGAACCAAAATCATATACAAGGGGGTTTCAGATGAAAACCTGAAAAGTGTGATAGAAATTACAATAACCATGTCATTATCTTGTAACCTGTCAATATTGTTATTACGGATGTCTAGCGTGTTAAGCATTTTTGACATGCCTCAAAGAGGAGCAGCGTTCTGTTTGATCAGTGAAGTGGTGAAACCTATAGAAATTCATCGGCGAATGAAGGTCCAGTATGGTGATGCATGCCTGTCAGTCCAGCAAGTGTATGAGTCGAGTAGGAAGTTTCAAAATGGCGTGACTTCTATGACAGACTGTTCACGACCTGGTCAGGCACACCGAGTAGCTGGCCCCAGAGTGATTACACAAGCAACCAAGAGAATTTCTTTCAACAGGAATCCAAGCACTTTATTGGCACTGGAAGACTTGCATTGAATGGGATTGACTGCATCGATAAATGATAAATTTGTTCTTTACTTTTTCAGAATATATTTTCTCTCTCTCTCTCTCTCTCTCTCTGTCTCTCTCTCTCTCTCTCTCTCTCTCTCTCTCTCTCTCTCTCTCTCTCTCTCTCTCTCTCTCTCTCTCTCTCTCTTCTCTCTGTCTCTTCTCTCTCTCTCTCTCTCTCTCTCTCTCTCTCTCATGCACGCATGCATGCACGTGCGCAGCGTGCGCATACACACTCACTCACACGCGCGCACACACACACTCACTCACTCACTCACTCACTCTCACTCACTCACTCTCACTCTCTCACACGCACTCACTCTCACTCACTCTCTCACTCTCACTCACTCCACTCACTCACTCACTCACTCACTCCACTCGCTCACTCACTCACTCACTCACTCACTAACTTACTTACTTACTTACTTACTTACTTACACTTACTTACTTACTTACACTTTTACTTTTTTAAAGTTTGGTTTTCATTTGAATCACCCGTGTATTTTTGTTCAAAAGTATTCTTTCATTGTTCAGAACATTTTATGTAGCTTTCATTCATTCACTGTTGTGTTTCCTCTTCTACCCTACGGTTTAAAAATAACCTCTATTTATATTATATGATGTAATACTTGCAGTCTCACATTTGAGGTGACAAAGCTGAAGAAAAGCATCATTGACAGTTACAAGTAACATATGGCTGAATTTTGTCACTGAAATAATTTGATAAAACATTTGTTTAATGGACTGGAATGACTTTATGTCATCTATTTAGATAATAATGGAATAATGAATTGGAATGATTTTTAAGAATTGTATATAAAGATAATTGTATATAAAGATAATTGTATATAAAGATAATTGTATATAAAGTCAAAATTTGTTTGGACTTACTATGAGGAGAATCAAACTTAGAAAACTTGGTGACAACTGGCAAAATTGATGGGAAAAGAATAATGGGAAGACAAAGAGGTAAATATCTAGATGGCTGGGTCACACGGTGTAGTCAGGACAAGAACACAGAACTGATCCACTACTGGATCGTGACTGATCCACGACTGGATCGTGTGAGATTGCGAACCATGACCGCTGATGCTCACCAAGAAGGCACATGATGATGATGACAATTTAAAGATGCTGTCATTGTAATAATTAAACCATTAACGTGAACACAGTCATTCTGTCTGTTAGGAGTGAGCTATAAAACCTGAGGAATTTTTAGGAAATGCCTAATTGTTATGGCGTTCTTATTCTATAACACATTAATTGTTTATTTCCTCCTGTTATGGTATCACCTGTATATTTGTTTAGTTGGAAGTGTGGTGTGAATCAATCTCTTGTTTGTATTTTCCCTGTGAATCAATCTCTTGCTTGTATTTTCCCTGTTGATCAATTTCTTGTTTGTATTTTCCCTGTCAATCAATCTCTTGTTTGTATTTTCCATGTGAACCAATCTCTTGTTTGTATTTTCACTATCAATCAATATCTTGTTTGTATTTTCCCTGTCAGGTCAGTCAACCTCTTGTTTGTATTTTCCCTGTGAATCAATCTCATTTTGTATTTTCCCTGTGAACCAATTTCCTGTTTGTATTTTCCCAGAGTCTGATGACATCTGGCTTGGAGACAGAAATATTTCCGGCCAATCCCGTGATCCCGCCCGAATCTGGCTTGATGAATGTGAAACTGATGGTTAAACCAAAGAAAACTGGGACACTCAGAGTTTTGGGTAAATGTTGCAGCAGTTTCTTGAAGACCTGATCTCAGATACAACGTTATTAGGCTGCCATAGTTTCACTAGGTTGATTGAATTTGAGGTGGAGCAGTAGTGTGTGTACCTACAGCTTTTAAAACCTTGGGGTTGGTCCCTTATAGTGGTCTGGCTGACCTTGATTCATTGGTCAAGACACTTTGTATGTATATTGAGAAGAGAGAGGGATTGTGCTTCTTCTTCTTCTTCTTCTTCTTCTTCTTGTTCTTCTTCTTCTTCTTCTTCTTCTTCTTCTTCTTCTTCTTCTTCTTCTTCTTCTTCTTCTTCTTCTTCTTCTTCTTCATTCGCTTGAGATGTGTCTATATCTACAATTGTATGAATTTCACAGGGATTGTGCTAAAATGACATGACTCTTATGTTACGTTACATTGTGTCACGTTAGCGTTGTGTCATGTTTCGTTACGTTGTGTCATATTATATGGTGTCAAATGGCATCATTGTATATTCAGCCTTCGTATGCTTGCCCAGTCCTCCGATGCAGCAGCTGTAATAAAGAATCTCTGCTCACTGTTCCCATGAGGAGTTGGTTATGATATCTCCTGTCTTGGCCTTGAAGGCATGACTATGAAGTACCCCTGCAGCCAAGAGTAGACAAAGAAAGACTATACACAGACAGTAAGACACAGACTTTGTACACACAGACAGTAAGACACTGACTTTGTACACACAGACAGTAAGACACAGACTTTGTACACACAGTCTGTAAGACACAGACTTTGTACACACAGACAAGACACAGTTTGGTGGAAGTAACAGTGTCTTGGGATCTGTAAGAGCAGGACACTCAAAGATGTGATGTTCTTGTGGGGATGTGTACAAAGTAGACTTTCTCAAGTGTCTTTAGGCTGAGCTCTGTTCAGCTGCATGTTAAGTGATGAATGATTGGCTGATGTTCAGGTGCATGTTAAGTGATGAATGATTAGTTGATTCTCAGTTCTCTGGAATATTGAGGTTTAAGTTTTAAGTCTGTGCACTTAACACAGTGGTCACCTGAGCCCTGAAAGGGACTTGCATCTACAGGGGTAAGCTTGGTGTAGAGGCTTTCCTCCCCACCTGATACTCAAGTGCCATCATTTTGGGGACTTTTGCAGTGATGCCCTTCCCCTCAGTGAACCTAGAAACAATGGGGGGGGGGGCATAAGGCAGGTACTGAAACTTCACATCTGCAGAGAGGCGTGTTGATTTTTGGAATGTTAGACCGGTGACCCAGTCTATGATTTGTGCACTATTGCAAGATGCTCCAAGGTCATGGCCAGATCTCCTAACCTCAGGGGAGTATGTTAAATTGTATATATTGTGTCCAAGGTGGAAAACTGTAGCTCAGATTAAATGAAATATGTTGTGTACAAGGTGGAAAACTGTAGCCCAGATTAAATGAAATATGTTGTGTACAAGGTGGAAAACTGCAGCCCAGATTAAATGAAATATGTTGTGTCCAAGGTGGAAAACTGCAGCCCAGATTAAATGAAATATGTTGTGTCCAAGGTGGAAAACTGTAGCTCAGATTAAATGAAATATGTCATGTATAAATTTGGGGGGAAAATGACCCATGTTAAATGATATGTGTCCAAAAGTGGACAGTCATGTTCCTTCTATATCAGATAGTTAATGTTGTCTTTAGGGTGACGACTGTGAGTGGATATGTCTATAGGTACATTATATATGTTGTTCTTTCTTACTCTCAGTCTCGGTTTCTTTTCTCTCCCCATATCATTCCTACTCTACATCTCTTTCTCGCTATCTGTCTCTCCACTCTCCCTGTATCCCTATCTGCAATTGTGTATATATTCCTGTGTCTTTCTCAACATGCATAAAAGAGAGAGAGAGAGAGAGAGAATACATGTGTTAGAGAGGTATAGAAACAAAAAAAGTGCCAGAGTGATATAGAGATAGAGGGTGTATTTTTTTTTTTGCATATCCTTTTTACAGGACATCACAGTCAACACCAGCATTTCTGCCACTGTGTTCTCTTGGCAAGTTTATGTTCATTAGTTTGCCATTGCTTTCTGAACGACCAGCACCGATATCAATGCAAAACCAATGCATCACGATCTGGTCCCAAATCATGTGCAGCTGTGTTTCGAATGTGGGTATACGGGATTACGAACCGCGTCAGTAAGCCCATCACCACGGAGACCGGCAGAGGTGTATAGGCAGAGTAAATACGTTAAGTGTCATTTTAAACGGGTCATATCCTACTAAAGCCTTGTGGAATTATAACTGAAATGAAAAGTGTCTGTTATCACCAGTATAATGTGATCTCGCAGGTTATAACTGAGATGTAAAGTGTCTGTTATCACCAGTATAATGTGATCTCACAGGTTATAACTGAGATGTAAAGTGTCTGTTATCACCAGTATAATGTGATCTCACAGGTTATAACTGAGATGTAAAGTGTCTGTTATCACCAGTATAATGTGATCTCACAGGTTATAACTGAGATGTAAAGTGTCTGTTATCACCAGTATAATGTGATCTCGCAGGTTATAACTGAGATGTAAAGTGTCTGTTATCACCAGTATAATGTGATCTCACAGGTTATAACTGAGATGTAAAGTGTCTGTTATCACCAGTATAATGTGATCTCGCAGGTTATAACTGAGATGTAAAGTGTCTGTTATCACCAGTACAATGTGATCTCACAGGTTATAACTGAGATGTAAAGTGTCAGTTATCACCAGTATAATGTGATCTCGCAGGTTATAACTGAGATGTAAAGTGTCAGTTATCACCAGTATAATGTGCTCTCACAGGTTATAACTGAGATGTAAAGTGTCTGTTATCACCAGTATAATGTGATCTCACAGGTTATAACTGAGATGTAAAGTGTCAGTTATCACCAGTATAATGTGATCTCGCAGGTTATAACTGAGATGTAAAGTGTCTGTTATCACCAGTATAATGTGATCTCACAGGTTATAACTGAGATGTAAAGTGTCTGTTATCACCAGTATAATGTGCTCTCACAGGTTATAACTGAGATGTAAAGTGTCTGTTATCACCAGTATAATGTGATCTCACAGGTTATAACTGAGATGTAAAGTGTCAGTTATCACCAGTATAATGTGCTCTCACAGGTTATAACTGAGATGTAAAGTGTCTGTTATCACCAGTATAATGTGCTCTCACAGGTTATAACTGAAATGAAAAGTGTCTGTTATCACCAGTATAATGTGATCTCGCAGGTTATAACTGAGATGTAAAGTGTCTGTTATCACCAGTATAATGTGATCTCACAGGTTATAACTGAGATGTAAAGTGTCAGTTATCACCAGTATAATGTGATCTCGCAGGTTATAACTGAGATGTAAAGTGTCAGTTATCACCAGTATAATGTGCTCTCACAGGTTATAACTGAGATGTAAAGTGTCTGTTATCACCAGTATAATGTGATCTCACAGGTTATAACTGAGATGTAAAGTGTCAGTTATCACCAGTATAATGTGATCTCGCAGGTTATAACTGAGATGTAAAGTGTCAGTTATCACCAGTATAATGTGATCTCACAGGTTATAACTGAGATGTAAAGTGTCTGTTATCACCAGTATAATGTGATCTCACAGGTTATAACTGAGATGTAAAGTGTCTGTTATCACCAGTATAATGTGATCTCACAGGTTATAACTGAGATGTAAAGTGTCAGTTATCACCAGTATAATGTGATCTCACAGGTTATAACTGAGATGTAAAGTGTCAGTTATCACCAGTATAATGTGATCTCACAGGTTATAACTGAGATGTAAAGTGTCTGTTATCACCAGTATAATGTGATCTCACAGGTTATAACTGAGATGTAAAGTGTCAGTTATCACCAGTACAATGTGATCTCACAGGTTATAACTGAGATGTAAAGTGTCAGTTATCACCAGTATAATGTGATCTCACAGGTTATAACTGAGATGTAAAGTGTCTGTTATCACCAGTATAATGTGATCTCGCAGGTTATAACTGAGATGTAAAGTGTCTGTTATCACCAGTATAATGTGCTCTCACAGGTTATAACTGAGATGTAAAGTGTCAGTTATCACCAGTATAATGTGATCTCACAGGTTATAACTGAGATGTAAAGTGTCTGTTATCACCAGTATAATGTGATCTCGCAGGTTATAACTGAGATGTAAAGTGTCTGTTATCACCAGTACAATGTGATCTCACAGGTTATAACTGAGATGTAAAGTGTCAGTTATCACCAGTATAATGTGATCTCACAGGTTATAACTGAGATGTAAAGTGTCTGTTATCACCAGTATAATGTGATCTCGCAGGTTATAACTGAGATGTAAAGTGTCAGTTATCACCAGTATAATGTGATCTCACAGGTTATAACTGAGATGTAAGTGTCCTGTTATCACCAGTATAATGTGATCTCACAGGTTATAACTGAGATGTAAAGTGTCAGTTATCACCAGTACAATGTGATCTCACAGGTTATAACTGAGATGTAAAGTGTCTGTTATCACCAGTATAATGTGATCTCACAGGTTATAACTGAGATGTAAAGTGTCTGTTATCACCAGTATAATGTGCTCTCACAGGTTATAACTGAGATGTAAAGTGTCTGTTATCACCAGTATAATGTGATCTCGCAGGTTATAACTGAGATGTAAAGTGTCAGTTATCACCAGTATAATGTGATCTCGCAGGTTATAACTGAGATGTAAAGTGTCTGTTATCACCAGTATAATGTGATCTCACAGGTTATAACTGAGATGTAAAGTGTCTGTTATCACCAGTATAATGTGATCTCACAGGTTATAACTGAGATGTAAAGTGTCTGTTATCACCAGTATAATGTGATCTCACAGGTTATAACTGAGATGTAAAGTGTCTGTTATCACCAGTATAATGTGATCTCACAGGTTATAACTGAGATGTAAAGTGTCTGTTATCACCAGTATAATGTGATCTCACAGGTTATAACTGAGATGTAAAGTGTCTGTTATCACCAGTATAATGTGATCTCACAGGTTATAACTGAGATGTAAAGTGTCTGTTATCACCAGTATAATGTGATCTCACAGGTTATAACTGAGATGTAAAGTGTCAGTTATCACCAGTATAATGTGCTCTCACAGGTTATAACTGAGATGTAAAGTGTCTGTTATCACCAGTATAATGTGATCTCGCAGGTTATAACTGAGATGTAAAGTGTCAGTTATCACCAGTATAATGTGATCTCGCAGGTTATAACTGAGATGTAAAGTGTCTGTTATCACCAGTATAATGTGATCTCACAGGTTATAACTGAGATGTAAAGTGTCTGTTATCACCAGTATAATGTGATCTCGCAGGTTATAACTGAGATGTAAAGTGTCTGTTATCACCAGTACAATGTGATCTCACAGGTTATAACTGAGATGTAAAGTGTCAGTTATCACCAGTATAATGTGATCTCACAGGTTATAACTGAGATGTAAAGTGTCTGTTATCACCAGTATAATGTGATCTCGCAGGTTATAACTGAGATGTAAAGTGTCAGTTATCACCAGTATAATGTGATCTCACAGGTTATAACTGAGATGTAAAGTGTCTGTTATCACCAGTATAATGTGATCTCACAGGTTATAACTGAGATGTAAAGTGTCAGTTATCACCAGTACAATGTGATCTCACAGGTTATAACTGAGATGTAAAGTGTCTGTTATCACCAGTATAATGTGATCTCACAGGTTATAACTGAGATGTAAAGTGTCTGTTATCACCAGTATAATGTGCTCTCACAGGTTATAACTGAGATGTAAAGTGTCTGTTATCACCAGTATAATGTGATCTCGCAGGTTATAACTGAGATGTAAAGTGTCAGTTATCACCAGTATAATGTGATCTCGCAGGTTATAACTGAGATGTAAAGTGTCTGTTATCACCAGTATAATGTGATCTCACAGGTTATAACTGAGATGTAAAGTGTCTGTTATCACCAGTATAATGTGATCTCACAGGTTATAACTGAGATGTAAAGTGTCTGTTATCACCAGTATAATGTGATCTCACAGGTTATAACTGAGATGTAAAGTGTCTGTTATCACCAGTATAATGTGATCTCACAGGTTATAACTGAGATGTAAAGTGTCTGTTATCACCAGTATAATGTGATCTCACAGGTTATAACTGAGATGTAAAGTGTCTGTTATCACCAGTATAATGTGATCTCACAGGTTATAACTGAGATGTAAAGTGTCTGTTATCACCAGTATAATGTGATCTCACAGGTTATAACTGAGATGTAAAGTGTCAGTTATCACCAGTATAATGTGCTCTCACAGGTTATACAACAGTAGTGTTTGGAGTGAGAAGCAACTGCCGCCTGCGTGACCTTGTGAACTTAAAGCCTTCACCTTTGACAGAGATCTCGATCGATGTGATCCCACCTCTGCCTCAGATGGCCTTGTCCTGTTCCTTGCCCAAGTCCACTGTGTTCACTACAGTAGCCGGCAGCGCTGATGTTGTGGCAACGGGTTCTGCAGTTCTGTTTGCTGGCCAGAGGTGAGACATTAGGCTTACTTTATACAGCGGGCCTCATTTGTCAGACATTATCGTGAATACCTTAAATAAAATTGTAGAAATTATGTTGTCATCAGACATTCTGTATAGTATTAACACAGCTGGCTTCAGTCAGATATTCATTGTTTACTAAGTTTAGTTCAATCTTCAGATATTGTTTACAAAGTTAACTTCAGTCATCAGATATCGATCCTTTACAAAGTTGACTTCAGTCATCAGATATTGATTGTGTATGAAGTTGACTTCAATCAATGGATATTGATTATTTATGACTTCAGTCATCAGATAGGTGTTGATTGTTTATGATGGTGACTTCAACTTGCCAGGTATTGGTTGTTTTCAAAGTTGATTTAAAGCATCAGATATTGATTGTTGACATTAACTGACTGTTCAGTTATTTACATGTGTGTATGTGTGCTTGCAATTGTTTGTGTTTGTGTGTGTATTTGGGCGGGTGGGATACTGCGACAATCACAATGTAACAAGTAAAGGTAGTGATGTTTCAGTACAAGTAAATTTTGTGATGTATCAGTGAGGTATCTCTCTCCATCTTCAGGCACACACATACACAAAAAAAAGTTAGTTTCCATATCCTTTACAGGACGTAGCAGTAAAAACTCCAGCATGTTTTGTCTGTGATTCTTGGGCAAGTTTACGCTTAGTAGTTTGCCATTGCTTTCTGAATGACAGGCACTCTTACCATTGTATGGAAACCAACACAAGGTGGTTTGCTTCAAAATCTCCTGCAGCTGTGTTTTGACTGCGGTATACAGGGATTATGAATTGCATTCGTACCCCTTCGCCGTATGTGTTTCTTTCTGTGTTCTGTAAACTTTAAGTTGTCACATCATTAAACTTGTACATGTTAAAAGGGCAAAGTTCTGTTATTGTCCATGTTCACAGTGAACTGTATGGACAGGGTTTGGTTCTTTAGGTGGAGCAAGAGTTGTTCCAGGCGCCCCAACATTTCCATGCACATAATTGAAAAGAAAGTGATGCCAACTGCTTGTCACAAATCACATCTTATGTTGCATTATGTGGATGGCAGTTAATCTGTTTGGAGTACCTGGCCGACCTGGCAAATAGTCAGGCCGACCAGTAAGACCTTGAAGAGCTGATTGTCTCCAGGCATGGTTTGCATTTCTCCCATGTTTTACCTCGTAGTGCCTGGTTTTATTTCCCAGCAACTGAGTTGGGAATTTCTTATGAATGCTTTTAGTTTTCGTTCCCATTGGTTATCTGGTCAGTGCTCTGGTGGCTGCCTTATGTGATAATGTGTATATTGGCTGCTTGCGTTTGTTCAGACAGCTGTCTTCTTCAACAGTCAACTTGTGTTTGTTCAGACAGCTGTCTTCTTCAACAGTCAACTGTATATTCAAAGTTAGGGATGGTTTGTAGTTGGTGCTCTGGCGATTTGGTCTTGTCAAAGCTACTCTTTCCTTCATGAGCTCACATGGGACAGTAATAAGCATTTTGTGTAGATTTTGCTGGCACAAGAATGGAGCAATTATGGGGCCACTCGTTACTGTGAAGTTAGAACCATACAACGACTATTTTGACTACTAATCTGTCGATCCATTCAACAAAAACACTTTGTTACCTGCAGTCACATATATATGAGATCATTCATCCTATGTTTGTTTCTTACTTCCAGTACTGAGTGCATTGTGACCCTCCAGAATACATCGGAGCACAGCGTGGAGATGTTGTCCGTGAAGCTCAACTCCAAGAATGATGTTCAAGGTCAGTTTTTAAACCTGGTCTTTACATAACCTGATAATTTGACAAATAATAAACGATTATTCAAAGGTATCAAGGTAATAGCAATTAGATGGTTCCAACCAGTTTTGTACAAACGGGAAGATTTCATTCTAAATTTGAGATGACCATGGGATAACTAATTCTCCACATTTGAACAATGTCAGTAACTATGTGTTTTAAGTATTTCAACCAATATATAATTCATTTATTCACTCCTATGATATGTAACCCTGCAGTATGCACCAGACGAGATGTAGCAACATATGCCAGGCAATAAACTGTGCAACATATTGTTTGTGGATTCTGTGTTTAAAATTCACTAAGTGAATCTACTGTTTTAAAACTGAACATTGCCTAGTGTTCAGGGTGAGTTATTAAAGATTTGTTTACAGTTCCTGATGTTTAAAGTGTGCATGAGTCATTTGTTTTTCTGCCTGTTTCTCTAGCTTGATGTCTGTCTGTTGATAGGTTCCTTGTCGAGAGTACTGACATGGAGTGAGGAGAACATCCAATCACAGCTGCCTTTACAACCAGCCAGTCAGCTTTGTTTTTCCTTATGCATTAACGGAGACAGTGACTTCCTTCCACCTTCCGACCAGCTACTCCGTAAGTGATCATTTCAGCTGTCCAGCCTTGTAAACAGTAGACAGTTAGTTGTGTTGCTGGCACCTGGCTGTCTTGACAGACGATAATTTGTTCCATTGTGCTTCAAACAAGGCATAATAACTAGAATCCATGGCGATAGTAAATGACTGATCAGACCAATTCACGCAGTAAATTTTTGTCGACAATAGGATGTATGTGAACACATGGTCATTTCATCATCATGTAGCATAAGACATTTCACAAGCTCATTGTGTGACCTATCTGCAATCATTTTCTCCTTTGGCTTTATTCCATTCCTGATCTTTTCCCTCCCAATGTGCAGTATCAATGCCTGCATCGATCATGTCCCACTTGTCAATCTCGTCAATCTGTTCCGTGGAGCTGTGATTTTTTGGTTTGTGAGATGCCTGTTACTGTTTTGCACCTCTGCAGTGCTTCCTTGTATGGTGTCTTTGTGGTTATGACGATCTTTAAGACGTCTCTGTGTCTTTGGAGGTACGGGCAGCCCAGGTATCTTGCTCCGTGTTTGCCAAGGCAGTTGGCGCACTTTCTCTTGTCATTGGGCTTTCGGAAGTCCTTGTCCTGTTTGGCCAGCGGACATTCCTTGAAGGCATGTATCTGCATATCTCTGTCTTCGGCACCATGTTCTACTGTGGCCGGCCCTCTGGTACCTTGAGCATTGTGTTATTCTCGGGATGAATCATTCCGATTGTTGAGCTTTCTTGTTTATAGATACTGTGATCACTGCCCTCTATTGTTACCACTGCTAGAGTAGTAGGGATCTTGAAGTACATCAGAATCTGCTCCGCCTTCAAGAATAGGATATATGAAGATCTTCCTGTTGTAGCTGCTTCAGTATTTGGTCATCTGTCAGCTCCATGAGGATACACTTGATAGCTCATTTGATCATCTGTGAGTCGGTGTTTCCGACTCTGGTGTCTTTCTTCTCTCTCTGCTTCTCAATAGTCTTGGCTCTTGTCTGTGGTGGGTTGTCATCGGTCTTCCTCGTGATAGCTTCATTTGAGGTTACTGTAGGTTCTGGTTCTTTGCTGCAGCTCACAGGCAGGTTCTCTCCTCTCATCTTCTTTAAGGTCTTGGCGGCTTCCACGCTGCTCATCTTGTATGTCTGGTGTCTTTTGGTATTGATCTTGCCACATGCCATTTTCTCCTCCGTATCAGGTTTCTTGAACAGTTTGGGTGACTTGTTCTCAAAGCGCTCCACAGTTGCGAATGAGTATTCATGTCAGACACAATTGAAAACTATTTAAATATTTCTCCTGGGGTCAGTAAGTTGACCAGGTTTCACTGCCATAAAGGAGAGTAGTAAAGACACAGGCTTGATAGACCAGGATTTTAGTCAGTTGTATTGGCATACATATAATACATATATTGGGGCCATTTCTTTAGCCTGAGAAAATGTAATGTTAGATTTGCTGAATATTTTGTATCCTTTTGGTTACCTTGACAATATGCCCACGGAGATAAAGCCCAGAAGTTGAGTGCGTGTGTATGCTGTCTTCAGAAGTTAGAAACAAAATGTATTCTCTCTCACTTTCACTCTTCGTTAACCTCACCCTTTTCTTGACCTTATCTCTTGCTCTCCCTTTTCCTCACCTTCTCTCTCTCAAACACAAACACACACACACACACAGCATGACAACTATAGCTGATTAGAGTGGCTTGCCCAAACTGAATGATCACATGAAGGTATCAAGTTCATTAACAGCTGAGAATCAGTGATGGTGAATCAAGTGAAAGTGAGAAGAGGAGGGAGTCCAAGAAAAGTGAGGAAGTAGGAGGAAGAGGGAGGGATTGAGTAAGAAGGAGGAAGTGAGGGAAAAGGAGGAAGTGAGGAAGAAGGAGGAAATAAGGAAGGAGGAGGAAGTGAGGAAGAAGAAGGAAGTGAGGAAGAAGAAGGAAGTGAGGGAGAAGGAGGATGAAGGAGGAAGAAATGAAAAGTGTACATCTTCAGTTTGCTTGACTTGTAGAGATGTGTCTCGTGTTTGTTGCAGGCTCTCCATCCCATGCCATCCGCTCTAGAGTGGACACTGTGGACAGCAGGGACAAGGTTGTACTAGATGTTGTTTGATGTACATGTGAATTCTTGTGTTCTCATATTTTATACACACAGTAATAACATGCTAATTGAGCACAACAGAACTCCAAAAGAAGATAGGGATAGCCTATTTAATATTTATGATATTTAATAAAAAATGTAACAATATTAATAGCCCAATAAATAAATTGCAAATGAAACCAAGAGGTCATAATATATTGTATTAACTTTTCATGATTGAATTAAACAGTTATCAGTTGGGGTATCTTCATTTCACTCCTGGACGGGTCCATAGGTGCTCAGATCCTCCCCTCAGCATATGCATCAGCGTCCGGTGGCTAATAGTGCCAGTTCTGTATTGGTTGACGAGGCACCTCGTTTTCCCGATGTACTCTCGCGTCTGGCCGTGCTGATTCTTACTCCCAAGTCTTTCATCCTGGACAGCGATGTGGATTCACTGATGTCAAAGTCCTCTGTTCTCGCCATATCTTTAAGGACGTTAATAACATCGGCACGATCCATGGGCTGGCCATCTACAGGGGGTGCAGAGCCAGCCAATTTATCAGCTCGTTCATTTCCCTCGACTCCTGCATGTCCCAGGACGAAGATGAAGGTGACTTTATGGACAACAGACTTCCGCAGCGACTCAGTCCACTGTCTACGTACAGACCCAGCTTCAACCTTCTGAATCATGCTCATTGAATCACTTAGTACACACACGTTGGTATAATGCTGTGATTCTAGCCATATGAAAGCCTGTGTAACTGCCATCACCTCCATCGTCATGCTGCTCGTGGTCATAGAGTGGGCACCACTGGATTCTTGAACGGTTCGGCGCGCTGAACTGGGCTGTAAATGCCCACGCACTTCTCTGCTGCTTTACAACAGATCCATCTGTATAGATGAGCACTTCGGGGCTATCTGAGTGTTCATAGATGAGCGCGTTGACCTCTGCATTGACAGCGGCAGGGTTCTGCTCTCTGCACCGTCTGTCGAGTGTGATAATGCAGGAGAAAGTGCACTTAAAAGCTGGAGGCACCGGCACCCATTCCTTGCCGGGGTTGATACTGGTAAGACTGCAGACCTGTCTGACGACATCTTCCACCCGACCCATCCATGATTTGCCCCTCTTTAGCCTGTCACCCTTTTCTCTGAATATAGCAGTCATGCAGAGGGTGCTGCTCATCTGCACTTATTTTTAAGTATGCATGAGCTCTCCAGATCTTGATCCTGTGTTCCATTGTCGGGAAGTCAAGGAGGTATCTCATTGCTACACAGCTGGTGTCTCTCGTGCAGCCCAAAATGATGCACATGGCTTCATTTTGTACCTTTTCAAGTCTTCCAATTTGTGTAGGGCTGACAGTGAGGATGGCCAGGGCATACTCGATGCGTGAAAGCACCAGTCCTTGGAACAGAAGTATTAGCAGTCTTTGCTCGATGTTGGCAGTCGCCATGACTCTCATTGCTGACAAACCTTTTCGAGCTTTCGTTATGACATAATCGACATGATCTCTGAAGGACAGGCTACGATCAAGCCTTACGCCAAGATATGTCATTGATTGGGTTCTACTCAAAATGCTCCCATCCATTCTTACTGCCGGCAGGTCTGTGTTCACAATATGGTTGTTTAGGGAGAACCATGTAACCGATGCCTTAGCAGGGTTGACAAGGGCACCGGCATCAGCACACCATGAGGAAATTCGATCTAGTTCGCCCTGCATATCATTGGCAACCGCCTGTCTATCTCGACCGTGTTGATGCATGTGAATTAAACAGGTTCAAGGGTAACATTGACTCTTCATTACTGTGTAACCAATTTAGGCTGTACCAATATGAGAGCACAGATGAGTTTTCATGAATCTGTCTCCATGTGAATTCATTTGCATGACAGCCAGGCAGGAAGCTTGTTACATTGGAAATGAAATGCTCTAGAAATGATACGTATATGCAACACTACCGTATGGCGCGGAAGCCTGGACATTGAACAAGCAACTAGAAAGTCGCATAGAAGCCCTGGAGATGTGGATATACAGACGAATATGTCGTATTTCATGGAAATAAAAACAATCAAATGCAGAGGTCCTCGAAAAACTGGGAATGAAGAGAGAGTTGATGAAAGAAATAAAGAGGAGACAAGTGAAATATTTTGGCCATGTTAAAAGACATGATACTCTTATAAAAACCATACTGGAAGGCAAGGTTGAAGGCAAGCGAGCAAGAGGTAGACAACGATACAAGTGAGAGGATAACATCAAGAGATGGACGAACATCAGCCTGACAGAATGTACGGTCAAGGCGAATACAGACAGTGTTGGAGATCCATTGCAGCCAACCTTCATTGTGGAGATGGCACCTGATTGATTTATGAGAAAGGCTACTTTCTGGTGTCGCTAGAAAAGAGAATTAGCAATGATGACAAAACTGTTAATGTCACTCCGCTTGCATTCAGTATATAAACAAATAACCTCATAGAAGATATTGAGATATTGATGATGAAGATATTGGTGTGTGAAATGTGAGGTCAGCATGGCCGAATGGATAAGAATGCTTACTCTTACAGTTGCGGTGTGCTGATGGTGAGGTAATTGGTTCAACCAGTTCATGATTGCTTGATTTTGCAGGAGAAGTTTTCTAATGGATGAGGTAGCCAGCCTCATGCCTTTCCTCCTTCTACTATGAACTAGTCTAAAGATAAGGACAGAAAATAAGACAGAGATGAATTATAAGAAAGGGACATGGAGCGAGCTGCAGGAGATGGGAAAATATAAGACAGCTCAAACAGGATTTGTTTGATTGCAAGTGTTCCATTGAGGAAATACAAGACAGAAGAAGAAGAAGACAGCCTTTAGCAGAAGCTGTGTCTCTTGATATAACTGAAGTACCTTCATTTAGATTAGATTTAGATATCTTAAAAAATTTTCAGCTTCCAGTTCCCAACATGGCGGTTAGGCATTGAACCGCTATGGCCTCTGGAGTATTTATCTTTGTGGCTGCGGTTTGCATTTCGCATTTTCCTCATGTTGGACTGGTAGTATATGGTTCCGTCGTCCTGCTACTGAGTGAGTGCATGGCGTGACTCTGTGAGCTGTGATATTCACATGGAATGCTTTTACATGTCCGCTTTTGTTTGTACAGTGACCTGCATGTTCGGAACAATGGCTACCGGCTGTTGCTGAATTGATTGATTTGTCTTTTCGGTTCATGAGTGCATTTTTCAGGAAACTCCTGGGAGTCAGCGCTGGAGCTACGGAGTTCATGCTTAATGCGACTCTTGTGGCGGGTCGCCCTGTGGATAGAGACAGAGCCATGTGAGAAAACCCGGATCAATGAAACAATGAGGTCTTTCTGGTGACTACCGATTCCATCGACAATAAACTGTGGTTTTCATGGAAGACCTTTGTTGTGGCATTCTGGCGGCGGTATTATGCACAGTGTACTTGTGCGGGCTGTTGGATTGCCGAGACTCCTATCTTTTCGACTTTTCACATTGGACAGTGGGGAGCATTTTGTGTGATATTCACTGGCACAGGAACGGAGCATAATGGGGACGACCCGTTGCCGTGAAATTGGAACCTGGACTAACTAACTAATTAGTACCTTAATTTGGTCATGTGATTAGAACGGGGGCATTGAAGAACATCGTGACAACTGAAAAGATAAGTGGGAAAAGAGGCAGAGCCAGATCATGAGAATTGATGCTGGATGGTTTGAGATGGTTAAAGTTAGTTGCATATCCTTTACAGGACATCACAGTCAACACCAGCATTTTTTGCTGTTGTGATCTCTTGGCAAGTTCAGTAGAACTGAGACGGTGACATGGGGAAATATATCATCAGCAGAACTGATCCAGAACACCATGGACCCAATTTTGTGGAGAGACACGAACTCCTAAGTCAGCTGGCCATGCACATGATGCTGATGATGACCTAAATTGTCAGATTAGTATTCACTGTCTTTCCAGTATGATTATATTCCATATATAAACAAATGTAGAAATGTCAGAGCTTTCGTAAACAAGTGTTGTTCTTCTGTAAAGGATTGTGGACACTGTGTTGTCACTTCCATATATAAACAATAAACAAATGGAGCAGTGTCAGAGCTTTCGTAATCAGTTGCTGTTCTTCTTTAATAGACTGTGGACGCAGTGTTGTCACTTTGCTACAATGTCTGAGCTTTTGTAATCAATTATTGTTCTTCTGTAACAGACTGTGGACACAGTGTTGTCACTTCGCTACAGTGGAGGCGAGGGGTTCAAGGCCGGGTACTGTCGCCAGTGTTCCCTAGCACTAAACCTGGATATCTTGCCCAGTATTTACATTACCAACTGGGATGTTCAGGATACCAACAGGTAAGTTGTGCAATCAGGTAGTTTGTGGATACTGACAGGTAATTTGTGCATACAGGTAGTTTGTGGATTTTGTTTGTTTGTTTGGTTCACACATCCTTTACAGGACATCAATGTCAACATCAGCATCTTTCAGCTGATTGTTGATTTCTTGGCAAGATTACGCTCAGTAGTTTGCCATTGCTTTCTGAGCAAAGAGCTCACATACCCCGTAAGTTACCAACACGGAGAGAACCACAACCAATTCTCACGCATGTCACATTACTCATGAGAGCATACGGGATTACGGAGAAAGTCATGTAACTCCCAGACCAGGGAGACCGGCTAGTATATGGAGGCGAATTGATGGTCAATGTGTCAGTGGCTTGCGGACAGGGAACAGTTTCACAGTCCCACATACTGGGTTCAAAATCAACCACAGGAAATTTGGAAACAGACCCCTTGCGTTAATTTTCACAGTGATACGAGCATCAGTTGTTCAATAAGCAATGGCAAACTACATTTTATAATTGCCTAGAAAATTACAAGAGCCAAAAGTTCTGGGGTTGATTGAGATGTAAAGGAGATTCATCTAACTTGGGGTGGGGGGGGGGGGGTGTCTGCAACTGGTGGGTCAGAAGTCAAGGTCCCTTTTACATGCCTGGGGCATATTGGGTACAAGGTGCTAGCCCCATATTTGTGATAGCCCAACTGGAGGGGTGGTGTGGTCAGTCTCACGTCAGCCGCCTGGACTCCCCAGCTAGCCCCATATTTGTGATAGCCCAACTGGAGGGGTGGTGTGGTCAGTCTCACGTCAGCCGCCTGGACTCCCCAGCTAGCCCCATATTTGTGATAGCCCAACTGGAGGGGTGGTGTGGTCAGTCTCAAGTCGGTCGCCTGGATTTCCCAGCTAGCCCCATATTTGTGATAGCCCAACTGGAGGGGTGGTGTAGTCAGTCTCAAGTCGGTCGCCTGGACTCCCCAGCTAGCCCCATATTTGTGATAGCCCAACTGGAGGGGTGGTGTGGTCAGTCTCACGTCAGCCGCCTGTACTCCCCAGCTAGCCCCATATTTGTGATAACCCAACTGGAGGGGTGGTGTGGTCAGTCTCACGTCAGCCGCCTGTACTCCCCAGCTAGCCCCATATTTGTGATAACCCAACTGGAGGGGTGGTGTGGTCAGTCTCACGTCAGCCGCCTGGACTCCCCAGCTGGCCCCATATTTGTGATAACCCAACTGGAGGGGTGGTGTGGTCAGTCTCACGTCAGCCGCCTGTACTCCCCAGCTAGCCCCATATTTGTGATAACCCAACTGGAGGGGTGGTGTGGTCAGTCTCACGTCAGCCGCCTGGACTCCCCCTCTAGCCCCATATTTGTGATAGCCCAACTGGAGGGGTGGTGTGGTCAGTCTCACGTCAGCCGCCTGGACTCCCCAGCTAGCCCCATATTTGTGATAGCCCAACTGGAGGGGTGGTGTGGTCAGTCTCAAGTCGGTCGCCTGGACTCCCCCTCTAGCCCCATATTTGTGATAGCCCAACTGGAGGGGTGGTGTGGTCAGTCTCACGTCAGCCGCCTGGACTCCCCCTCTAGCCCCATATTTGTGATAGCCCAACTGGAGGGGTGGTGTGGTCAGTCTCACGTCTGCCGCCTGGACTTCCCCTCTAGCCCCATATTTGTGATAGCCCAACTGGAGGGGTGGTGTGGTCAGTCTCACGTCAGCCGCCTGGACTCCCCCTCTAGCCCCATATTTGTGATAGCCCAACTGGAGGGGTGGTGTGGTCAGTCTCACGTCAGCCGCCTGGACTCCCCAGCTAGCCCCATATTTGTGATAGCCCAACTGGAGGGGTGGTGTGGTCAGTCTCAAGTCGGTCGCCTGGACTCCCCCTCTAGCCCCATATTTGTGATAGCCCAACTGGAGGGGTGGTGTGGTCAGTCTCACGTCAGCCGCCTGGACTCCCCCTCTAGCCCCATATTTGTGATAACCCAACTGGAGGGGTGGTGTGGTCAGTCTGACGTCGGCCGCCTGGACTCCCCAGCTAGCCCCATATTTGTGATAACCCAACTGGAGGGGTGGTGTGGTCAGTCTCACGTCAGCCGCCTGGACCCCCCAGCTAGCCCCATATTTGTGATAACCCAACTGGAGGGGTGGTGTGGTCAGTTTCAAGTCGGTCGCCTGGACTCCCCCTCTAGCCCCATATTTGTGATAACCCAACTGGAGGGGTGGTGTGGTCAGTCTGACGTCGGCCGCCTGGACTCCCCAGCTAGCCCCATATTTGTGATAACCCAACTGGAGGGGTGGTGTGGTCAGTCTGACGTCCGCCGCCTGGACTCCCCAGCTAGCCCCATATTTGTGATAACCCAACTGGAGGGGTGGTGTGGTCAGTCTCACGTCCGCCGCCTGGACTCCCCCAGGACATTTCCACGTACCCATGTCAAGCTGGGTGGACCTGGGAGCCCAGAGCAGGTTTACAAATCTGCCTCGGGGATTCAAACACACGAGCCTGGGGCCAGCAGCCTGGCTACTGTTCTACCATGGCTTGGATTGGTGAGTACTGACAGCTCATTCATGGATACAGGTATTTTGTGAGTGCTGACATTTGATGGATGCTGATGGGATTGCTGAATTCTGGTGTTTAGTATTCAGTGGATAAGGACATGATACTTGCTGCAGTTAGTGGATGTGGATAGTAAATAGTTATTTGTGCAGGTAATTAGTGGATGCTGGCTCCTTGGCGAAGATGTTACGGATGCAGTTTGTAATCCGGCATTCCGCATTTGAAACACAGTTGTGTTGGTTTTTTATGAAATGGTATGGGTGCCAGTCATTCAGAAAGCAATAGCAAACTACTGAACGTAAACTTGCCCAGGAATCACGAACAGCCAAAACATGCTGGGATTGATTGCTACATCCGTAAAGGATATGCAACTAACTTTTTAATTAGTGGATACTGGTTTGATGAGTAAATACTGAATAGATTTTTGTGGATAAGGTGCAGGTAATTAGTGGTTAGGAGTTACGGACGCAGTTCATAATCCCACATACCATGTTCGAAACAGAGTTGTGGGTGATTTGGTAGCAGGCCACCTTGAGTTGGTTTATTATAAAATGGTATGAGTGCCGATCGTTCAGAAAGCAATGGCAAACTACTCAATGTAAACTTGCCAAGAAGTCACAGATAAAAAATTCTGGGGTTGAATGCAATGTCCTGTAAAGGATATGCAACTAACTTTAACTTAATTAGTGGATATTGGTGCGATGAGTAAATAATGATTAGTTTTTGTGGATAAGGTGCAGGTAATTAGTGGATTGTGCTGGGTAGCCAGTTATGTTATGTTGAATGACGTCACTGCACATTGGGCATTCATGCAGGGTCTCAGTCCTCCAATGCAGCAGCCTCCCAAAGTATCTAACTTTTCCCATGATGAGTTGCTTATGTTATCTCCTCTTTTGAGTTTGAAGACAGCACTGATGTACTTGACCGCTTCACTCCCAATTTGTATAGCCAGGCCAGCCTCAGAGTCTCATCAGATTCGGCAGAGGAAGACAGAGAAAGGTGGATGTGGGGCACAACAGAAATAATGTAGCAGCATCAACTTCATGAAAATATCAAATGGCAGAGAGAAGTAGAAAGTCGTGATTGCCGATATTTGCACTAGATCTGGCACCTGAGGGAGGAGAAGAGGAAAGAAGAAGGAGGGAGGAAGAGGGAAGGAGGGCAGAGGGAGGGAGGAAAAGGAAGAAGAATACAAGAAAGGAGGGAAGAAGGAAAAGAAATTAGGGAAGAAGAAGGGTGAAAAAGAAAGAAGGAGGAAGACGAGAATCAGTTTCTCAAAAGATATGATAGCATACTGGGTCTTTTACACTTGTTCTTTCATGGTATGACTTGTTTCTGTCACCCAGTCATTATTGATTAGTTTATTAATGTATCCTCATTGATAGTGAATACTATTTATCTCTTGACTTATGATTAACTGACTAATTTGAGTAATAATGAGTACTGTTTATCTCTGAACTTATTGATTCATGATTATGATTTGTGTGTGTCCTCAGTGATACTGAATGCTGTTTGTGCCTTGACTTAGTCAATGTCTCGAGTCATCAAATTGATGTACAGTATGGACATGATAAAAATATCATTCTGGAACCCCAGCAGACCCGTAGGTAAGTCACAGAAAGATGTCATAAAATTCTGGTTTCATCCCAGGATCCAAGTAAAAGAAGTTTAAATATTTTGCTCCACACCAGATGAAATTGACATATATTTTATACATTTCCTAATTAAGTCATTGTTTGTAATTTCAAGAAAAAGCACTTGATTTCACAATAGACTATAAGTGAAAGACAGTTGTCACCCTGGAGTTCGAATTTAAGTCCTTAAAGGACATGCTAACATTCAGTCTTTCTCAGAAGATCACTGGGTCCCGCATCTCACACACAACTACCAAAAACTGACTTCAGTTAGGTTGTTGAGTTGAGTTTAATCAATAACCGACATCATAGCACTCAAGACATTCCTCTACATGCTCCATCCTCATCTGCAAAGGTCAGCAAAGAGTCCCGATACTAATGGTACCAATAGCAGTCTGCCTATGTGTTCGTCTGGTCTTTCCTCAGAGTCCTGAATGTCGACCAGATTCCCTGGTCACTCCCTACAGCACCATTCTCTTATGCACTAAACACATGATTCCAAAGTGCCCCGCCCACATCTACACCAATACCCCACCAAGTAGTGGAGACCCAGCCTGTCTGTCTGCCTGTTCGGTTCCCACTATGCTGCCTTGGGGGGACCAATCCAACAGATGCTTTCTATTTTTGATTGTTGAATTGAAGCTTGAAACTCTGCCCGAAGCATGTGTGCTGTTTGTTCTCCAGCCAGTGGAACGCTGCCATGACTGCCTCCACCTCCATTCTTGACTAGATGTTGTGGTATCATATGCCAGGCTCTCCTGCACCAATCACCATCCGTGAATCTTTGCCATGAACCCCCAAGCATTTCTTCTACCTCTTAGCACGAGCCATCCATGTATAATGTATAATTTAGGTTTCACTCTCTTTAATGTTATTCTACAAATATCATGTCCACAGGACAGACAGTCTACATTACATCTGGCATCTTCTTCTGTTTTCTTCCACCTCCCAACGAAGCATAAGCCCTCAACCAACACATGCCAAGCCCTTTGTAGACTTGTTCATGAGTGTGTGGATTGTGCTGGAATCAGGAAACTTATCCATGAAACAAAAGAATATTTATAGCATCTGGTATTCTGGTAAATACACATTTAAACCTCTGCCATAGCTGTGGAGTTTGTGCACTATGTTGAGATTCTCCTTGTGTGATTTATGGGAGAAATTGGAGCACTTATCCATGTGGTGTCTGTGTGTGATGTAAGTACTCTTGTGCACATGTTTTGCTATACTTAGTTTCTTTTATAGGCCCTGTTATCAATCAATCAGGAGTCATCTCTACTATGAAGGCTGGCAGCAATGGATCTCCAACACTGTCTGTCTCTCACCTTGATTGTACATTCTGTCAGACTCCTGTTTGTTCATCTCTTGGTGTTATCTTCCCTCTTGTATCATTGTCTGCCTCGTGCTGGCTTGCCTTCAACCATACCCTCCAGTATGGTGTTTTTAGACTGGTAACAAACAGGCAAATGAAGATGTAGATGTCAAAGTTGTCCCATAGAAAATACTGCCATTGGGATGTGAAATGTGAGGCCTTCACATATACTAGGTTATCACATGTGAGACGGGGTGACATGAAGATGTACATGATTTACATTTTCAGAATCTGTTTCGATGTGCCACGTCTGGATCCAGATCAGATTGATTTGCCGCAGGTCCGGGAGGACCGGGTCTCTGACCATTATCGGACCAAGCTGGCGCCTGACGTCTACAGTCAGGTCCTGGCCAAGTATGTGGACATCAGATGGGTCATGGTGAGTGATGTTATTGAAGCTTGTATGTCATTGGTAGATAACAGTTGTGTGTGTTATGTCATTGGTCGTTAACAATTGTGTGTGTTATGTCATTAGTAGTTAACAATTGTGTGTGTTATGTCATGTTATGTTATCACAAACACATCAGATGGGTCATGGTGAGTGCTGTCACTGATGCATGTATGTCATTGTTAGATAACAATTATGTGTATGTCATGTCATGTTATGTTATCACAAACACATCACCACACTTTGGACATTACTGTGGGTGCTCAGTCCTCCAGCTATCCCAAAGTATAACTGCTCGTTGTTCCCATGACAAGTTGATTATGACATCTGCTCTCTTGAGCTCAAAGATGACATCGACTTACATGACCATGCCTCACTCCCAGGCTGTGTAGTCGGGCAAGTATCAGTCGTATAGTGACTGTAGATGATAAATGACTGCATAGATTGTGATGAATATTTGTTGGTAAAAATGACTGATTGTGAATTCATGATGATGAATCTTTGTTGTTAATGTTTTGTTTCCTGTTTTATGAGCTTGGTGTTTGTCTTTGGAATAGACTGACATACTAAAGGCAATGACCAGGTCTTACCTGTAATGGATGTTATAGTAAACTAAAGAATATGGGAAAGAATATGGGAATTTGATATGATGTTTTTTGATAGCCCAACTGGCCAAGTGACTAGAATGCCAGCCTCCCGTTAGGAAGACTGGATTCAAATCCTCAGTAATGTGATCAATTTTGTTCTGTTGGGGGAAATAAGAAAACCATAACTTGCACAGTATATGGCGGCTACATTAGCCAGGTGGCCTTCATTCCTCAGGCTGAAGACCCTCTCCCTGTCCGAAACCGCGAGGTACTATAGGCAGTAATGACAGCTTTCATTTTTGTATAATGCTTTGTTTTTGCGGTTGTGTTAGGAAACTCCTTTCAAAACTGGCATTCAGACATGCACAATTAGGACATGCACAATTAGGACATGCACATCAAGACCACCAACTCAGTGTATCAGCAACAGTGTTGTTGCCAGGGCTGAAACAATCATATGTTAACCTGTGATTCTTCTCCTCCTTCTCTCTCAGGTACCCAAAAGTCAAAGAATGAACCCACCTCCACTACAAATGAACGAACAAACTTTATTTTCAAAGGGTCACAAATTGGGCACATGGGCTTATCTTACATTCAGCCATTTAAATCATTCAACTTTCACACACCATGAGTGTTACATTTACATTGAGAAAGAAATATTGTTGTAAAATTAATGCTGTAAACATAGGCCAAACATAAACAATTCATATTTCAATGTTATGAGACAGGCAGGCAGACAAACACACAGACACACACAGAGACATACACATACAGACACATACCGACAGACACACACACACACACAAACACACAGAGAGATTTAAAAAAAAAGGATTGATAGACAGGCAGACAGACTGACCGATGAGTTGAAGGAACAAAGAAACTTTGGTATATAAGAAAACATTTCTTCCCCAGAAATAAATAAATGAAACACTTTGTATGTTGCTGGCAACAGCTAACATGTACATGCAGTCGGCATGGCATGGCAGTGAGCTGAAGGACAATGGTCCACATGTTGGTCAGTCAATAACAACAACATAAATAATACAGTTTCATTGTTGTTTGTTCACAGCCGGCAGCCAAAACCAGTGGCAAAGTGGGGATAGACTACATCAAGTGGTCCAGTGAGCAGCTGATCGTCTTGTTGACTCCGGTAGTCACTTGGGGTGAGTTTTAGTTTGTCAGGCTCCGTGTGATGGCAGCGGTTGTCTATTGTACAGGCTGGCATACAGTCATGAAGCTGTGGCTGTTTTGTTCATTCTGCTAAGTAGGGTCTAGTCTACTCAATCTGATTGTGACCTGTGATATGGTTTGTTGTTTCACTCATTCTGTTAGCTAAAACTGTGACCCGAGTACAATTTGTTCTGTGTTTTTATGTTAGGTCAGTGGTTCTCAACTGGTGGGGAATTCTCCCCCCCCCCCACTCCCCCAGGTGGGTATTTTAGGGTTATATTGTTTTTCCTTCCATACTTTACAGTTCTGTACTTCTCACTCTTCTGAAATTCATCTTATAAATCACGTTTTATGTAGACATCTAGACTTGTTCTAGAATGTGTTATAAAATTTAGCTTCCATTTGTGTGTGTGTGTGTGTGGGGAGGGGGGGGGGGAGGGAGGGGAGTGGGGTTTATAGGGAGGAAATACAAAAGGGGGAGAATAAATGACATTCTGAACATATGGTGAAGGGGTGCATGGGCCAAAACAGGTTGAGAACCACTGTTAGGTCATTCTAGTCTACTCAATCTAATTGTAACCTTGCGTTAGGTTTCTTCTATTTTCCTCATTCTGCTAGGTAGGGTCTGGTCTCATCATTGTGTAGCTAGCTGGTCCTTTACAGAATGGCGCTTTCATCACGGTGCCTGGAAAAGCCTTTCAATTCTGCCATTTCTCCTGCCATTTCAATCTCTGCCTTTTCTCCTACCATTTCTCCTGCAATTTCAATCAGTGCCATTTTTCCTGCCATTTCAATCTCTGCCATTTCACAGGTGCTCAGATACAGAGGAAAATTGCAGATATTTTCATTTCAAAGTGTAAAACATGCTGTTATTCTCTAGATATTTGTGCCAACTTTGTACATTAACACTTTTGGTGATTGACATATTTTCTGTGTCATACATCTGTCGTTTTCAACACTAATTCATTATTGTATTGTACGTTATAAATGCATTACCATAGGCTTGAAGTCTCATCTGGATAAGAGGAATTTCTGATAAGAAGAACTATGTCTTGGGTCCCAGGTAGGATCTCCTTATCAGGTCTGCACTGTACTGCCACAGGGATAGATGCATGTCCTCAACCATTGTATTTTAGCTTCTGTGCTGGTGTTGTGCAGTAGCTTCTTAACCCTATCAGACCTGAGGCCCTGAACCTAACTGTCCCCTATACCCGGGAGAAAAAACCAATATGATATAGAAAATTGTTAGTTACATGCAAACAAGCGGTTAGAATAAGATGTAACTTGGAGACATTGTAGAAAATAGGTCTACCTTTCATCTAGCGCCAATATTCCACCTTTGTCTGCCAATCCAGTCTGAATAAACCAAATTATCGATCACCTGTTGGACTGTGAAAAGCCTAGACCTACTTCGCTTTCTTGTTGAAGTGCTTGGTTCATGAATCGCTCGTTTCATTGTGAATTTTCATAAATTGTTCGCGTTAATCCACACAAAGTCAATTCAAACCCAAGGGGGCAGACATTTGCAATGGCTAAACATGAGTTTTGACCACAATTGGTTGGTTATTTTTAGTTTGTGAAGCATATTTATCACGAAATAGGCAAAATGCCGAAAAGTAAGGACAGCGTTATAGCGGCAGATTCAGAAATTTCCGAAAATCGGTACAGCAGTCTGATAGGGTTAATACTATTTTGGCTCTAGTCTACTAAGTCTAATTGTGATCTGGAGAACCGTTTTTTTTACTGTACTCACTCTGGCAGGTTGGGTGTAGTCTACGTACTCATATACTGGAATGTGGTTATATCTGGTTTGTCCTAATTGGTGATGGATCTTGCAGAATATATATATTCGATGTAAAAAGGGATCCTTTACTTCAGTTATTACTTTATTCTGCACACAAACTTATAATATGTGATCTTTGCCTGTTATTCTACAGATGAATCTGAAGCACTACCTGTTTGATGCTTGTGTCTTCTTGTCTGGTTCAACTGGTAGTGTCCTTGTTTTACATGCACCCAGTTATATAGAGTTGGCAAGTGTGTTGCAATAATCTGTCCCTGGTTTTCAGTGATGTGCTCTTTCCCTTCTGTATTGGTTTAAGCCTAACTAGGATTGTAGTTGGTAGTTCTTTGTCTCAAAATATTGTCTGTGGACAAAACTACATACCAACCAAATATGACAGTCAACAATATAGGGATTGAAATTGTCACAAACTGTGAATATCTTGGCTATATGAACAACAACAATTGGGATTGTTTGATGTAGACACAAGCTGGCCTTATCACTGTAGAGATTAAACCTTTACAGGGCAGACGCTTGTCCGTTTTTTAGCCCTGAACGGGCAAGATTTTTTCAGGTTCGGTAAAATTTCGGGTTGCGTTAGTAAAAACATCACAAATAAGGTGTTAGTCAACTGATTTTAGTTAAACAACACAATGAAGGGAAAAGCATGCAGAATATGTTACTCACGTGATTGTTGTCGGTAATCCATATATGAACACAAATATTTACGAAATACAGCATATTGTTTGTGATTTTCCGTCATCTATACGGCAATTTACAAACACATTTTCAGAATCATAATCACTTTCTTTAAAGTCCGACTCACGACTGCTAATGCAAAGTAACGCTTTTCACTGATATCTAGCTGTGATTAATAGTCAACTTCGTGCCCTTTAATGTCACTTAAATTGAACCTAGCGAAATCTCGGCTATCACTTGAAGAATCGCCGAAATCCATTTTGAAAAACTAAGCGTAAAAATCCTGAAAACTATCAAAAAAGGCTGTAAAAGTCCATTCAAATTCATAGTAGGCGCTTAGAAATGGCGGCCACGTTGTCAAGCTATCAGCGAAAGCGAAAGTAACCGTCGGAAGTATCAGAAAGCCAAGAGATCGTGTTTTTACAGTGCATAATAGTATCGGGCGGTTTCAGACGATCTGCTCGTTTAAGCGATCGGCCGCAAATGGCCGTTTTGCCCTGTAAAGGGTTGAACAGTTTTGAGAACGTATAGAGTCTTCCCGGTGTCAACATCTGGATGTGCATTATGGACAATTTTCCAATCACTAAACATGAAAATTGGGACATTTGAGCTCAAACGTTACGGAAACATTCTTAGAATATCATGGACTGAGAAGAAGGTAAATGCTGAAATTCTACAAGATCTAAACATGGAAGAAAATCTGGAATATAAACAGTATCGTGTCTGTGAAAGAAGAATACTCTGGCCATAATAAACATCCTACTGGCTGGGGGAGAGGACACTGATGGGAGGTGTGGTTGCTGGTAGAAGAGGCTGGGATTGACCAGCACAGAGAGGGACAAAGGACATTACAGACAGCTTGGGCATGAGGTAGGAAACATGGCCAGAGATGGAGAGATTTTTTTGGCACATCGTAGTGAGTGTGATGCTTTGCGAAGGACCTGCTACCTGAGTGACTTATTTGGTTTAGTTCTGCCATCTTCCTTCATTGCTTATGGCAGATCTTGATGTTTGAGCTGTGTTAACAAGAATGTATAGTGTTGAATGACTCTGCTTGGGTGTTGATTGAGCTGTGTTAACAAGACTATGGTGTTGAATGACTTTGCTTGCGTGTTGACTTGACAGAGAAGCAAAGTTGTGTGTCGACACTGTTATTTTTTGTATCTATGTTGCTGTAAATGGGTAGATATCCATTGTTTACTGTTTCTTCATTATTAGGTTAGTTTGAAGACTGGCAATGAAGTAATCTGATCATGTGCCTCTTCTGTCCCATTTTCAGCATTTCTTTTGTCCTTTGCAATTGTCTGAATACAAATGTTCTTGAATTCCCTGCTGTCTTATTTACTGTTTGTCTTATATCTGTAGTCACTTGTTAACTGCATAAGTGTGAGACTCAACATCCTTGAGTTCCTTTGTGTCTTTCTTGTTTGCTGTCTGTCTGATATCTGTAATTATTTGTTAACTGCATAAGTCTGAACCCCAGCATACCTGAAGTCCTTTTATCTTTCTTGTTTGCTGTCTGTCAATGATGTCTGTGGTCATATGTTAAGTATATGCTAGTTAATGGGTTTATAGCCCTTGCTGATTCTATACTCATTTTGTTTATGAGATAGTCTTGTTTACCCCTGTCACAGATGTGGTTATGAACCGGCGCACCTACCTGTCATCATCTAGGTTCAGTTTTTCTGTCGGAGAGCTGGTTGAGGTGTCCGTCACTGTGGAGAACATCACAGGTACCTGAATTCTCATATTCTTGTCCTTTGTTTTAGTTGTTTCTTGTTGCAACTTCTGTCAACTGTACACAAACCAGCATCATACACATCAACACAAGGCAAACTCATCACAAACATTTGAAAGAAGCAGGCAACATTCTATGATGTTTACGAACATTCTTTGGGTGTTCTGTTCTATATGCATAAAATCTATGCGGCCATAATGACATAAACAGGATTTTGCTATGTTCAAAAGTGTTTTCCCAGACTGAATTTGAATAGTTTATAAATAAACACACATTGTATTGTTTGGCACTCACGGATTGTTTCTTCTTCTTCTTCTTCTTCTTCTTCTTCTTCTTCTTCTTCTTCTTCTTCTTCTTCTTCTTCTTCTGCGTTCATCCGGAGTTTGTTTTTCCGGACGTGATTGCATTGTGCCTGTTTACAGCAGAGCTGCGTTCTTGCACCATTAGGCCGACACATCCGACTTCTGCGGGCATTTGTTGACCGGATTAACCTTCCCGGGGGTTTCTTAGGACGTCTGACTCTCACTGTTGTGGTGTTATCCTTCATCCCAGCTGACCCATTTAGAACAGTCAAAGACATCCTGGTCAGCCCTCAAGGGAAGGCAGGGGCAGACCATGGGCATTCCCCGCCATCCAAGGAGGCTTCCATAATTGCAGAGCCGACACACAGCGCTCTGGTACCGGGCTCACCCAAGGAATCGTCATGTCCTGCACATGGCTGCTTAGCCTCACTTCCGTATATTGGGCCTTCCGTTCACCATAGGCTGTTCTTCCGGAAACCAGAAGAATGCAGTCTGCAGATGACATCCACACAGTGAGCTTTCGATTCGGACTTTCTGAGCAATATTCCATTTCGTGCCACTAGGACACTTTTTCCACCTTTTATGAAGCCCACACAGTGAGGATTATTTCTGATTGATTTTTATTTCCTGAATTTGAATAACGAAGACACAAACAGTGAATGGTACAATTTTTTGCCTGGCATTTGTCACTGAATCTTGTGAAGTTCACACTACAGAAGTCACTCAACATAAATTAAAGTAAAACGGTGAAATCTTCGAGCTGATTACACAACACACACGTTCGTGATTGGGGTGTTCACATTGGATACGGCAGACATGAAGACTGTCTATGAATGACAGCTAGTTGGAGACTGTCTGTGAATGACAGCTGGTTGAAGACTGTCTATGAATGACAGCTGGTTGAAGACTGTCTATGAATGACAGCTGGTTGAAGACTGTCTATGAATGACAGCTGGTTGAAGACTGTCTATGAATGACAGCTAGTTGAAAACTGTCTATGAATGACAGCTGGTTGAAGACTAACTAGGAATGACAGCTGGTTGAAGACCGTCTATGAATGACAGCTGGTTGAAGACTGTCTATGAATGACAGCTGGTTGAAGACTAACTAGGAATGGCAGCTGGTTGAAGACTGTCTATGAATGACAGCTGGTTGAAGACTGTCTAGGAATGACAGCTGGTTGAAGACTGTCTATGAATGACAGCTAGTTGAAGACTGACTTGGAATGACAGCTAGTTGAAGACTGACTTGGAATGACAGCTAGTTGAAGACCGTCTATGAATGACAGCTGGTTGAAGACTGACTATGAATGACAGCTAGTTGAAGACTGTCTATGAATGACAGCTAGTTGAAGACTGTCTATGAATGACAGCTAGTTGAAGACTGTCTATGAATGACAGCTGGTTGAAGACTGTCTATGAATGACAGCTAGTTGAAGACTGACTTGGAATGACAGCTAGTTGAAGACTGTCTATGAATGACAGCTAGTTGAAGACTGACTATGAATGACAGCTAGTTGAAGACTGTCTATGAATGACAGCTAGTTGAAGACTGTCTATGAATGACAGCTGGTTGAAGACTGTCTATGAATGACAGCTAGTTGAAGACTGTCTATGAATGACAGCTAGTTGAAGACTGTTTATGAATGACAGCTAGTTGAAGACTGTCTATGAATGACAGCTAGTTGAAGACTGTCTATGAATGACAGCTAGTTGGAGACTGTCTAGGAATGACAGCTGGTTGAAGACTGACTATGAATGACAGCTGGTTGAAGACTGACTATGAATGACAGCTAGTTGAAGACTGTCTATGAATGACAGCTAGTTGAAGACTGTCTATGAATGACAGCTGGTTGAAGACTGACTATGAATGACAGCTAGTTGAAGACTGTCTATGAATGACAGCTAGTTGAAGACTGTCTATGAATGACAGCTAGTTGAAGACTGTCTATGAATGACAGCTAGTTGAAGACTGTCTATGAATGACAGCTAGTTGAAGACTGTCTATGAATGACAGCTGGTTGAAGACTGTCTATGAATGACAGCTAGTTGAAGACTGACTTGGAATGACAGCTAGTTGAAGACTGTCTATGAATGACAGCTAGTTGAAGACTGACTATGAATGACAGCTAGTTGAAGACTGTCTATGAATGACAGCTAGTTGAAGACTGTCTATGAATGACAGCTGGTTGAAGACTGTCTATGAATGACAGCTAGTTGAAGACTGTCTATGAATGACAGCTAGTTGAAGACTGTTTATGAATGACAGCTAGTTGAAGACTGTCTATGAATGACAGCTAGTTGAAGACTGTCTATGAATGACAGCTAGTTGGAGACTGTCTAGGAATGACAGCTGGTTGAAGACTGACTATGAATGACAGCTGGTTGAAGACTGACTATGAATGACAGCTAGTTGAAGACTGTCTATGAATGACAGCTAGTTGAAGACTGTCTATGAATGACAGCTGGTTGAAGACTGACTATGTTTTGTTGTGGGTGCTTACTAGGTTTGAACTCAAGTGTAGTCCTATACGCTACGTCTAGTACTACTAGACAGAATTTTGCACGTGGATTAGCTTTCCCTATTACCAGTATCCCTTGCCATCAGGTGAACCCACTCTGACTTCAGAGATGCTTGTAATTATATCCTCAAGTCAAGGACGAGAAGTCAACATTTTAGTCAAACTGACCGGTGTAGGTTGTCTATGAATGAATGCTAGTTGAAGACACAATAACAGATGGAACGCACGCCTAAGGATTTTTGAGTTTGGGTTCCAGTCTGGTTCCAGTCAGGAGGGACGTATAAGGATAAATCTGATGTGTTTACAGCCAGTATGTTCTGGAATGATCAGCATTTACACCGTATGACACATGCTAAGGGAGACGGAATCCCTC
The DNA here is from genome assembly GCA_014155875.1 of Cepaea nemoralis. Taxonomy (NCBI): domain Eukaryota; kingdom Metazoa; phylum Mollusca; class Gastropoda; order Stylommatophora; family Helicidae; genus Cepaea; species Cepaea nemoralis. Next base: position 157,757 of record JACEFZ010012046.1, on the reverse strand, counting down.
TGGACTTATTTGGTGATCTATGATATTGATTCTTTGAGGCCTGGTCCAAGTTACACTGGGACCAGTCGGTCTTTATTGTTGTCTGGTCTTAATTCCATGATCTGTCTGTTTACTGTAGATTAGTGTTGTCTGCCAAACATTGCATGAACATATGCAATGACTTGCCATTAAGTGTAAACAAAGAATAGAGTTGTTCAGAGAAATGACCGTAATGATGGTGCTAAGTTAGTTGCATATCCTTTATAGGACATCGCAATCAACCCCCGCATTTTTTGGCTGTTTGTGATCTCTTGGCAAGTTTAACGTTAAGTAGTTTGCCATTGCTTTCTGAACGATGCTAAGATTGGACAGAAATAACTCATTGCTTTCTGAATTATGCTAAACGTGGAGATAAATCACTCATTAAGTGTAAACATACAAGAGAGGGTGTCAGAAGAAATTATTTGTCATGAAATGTTGACACATGATAGCAGTTCATGAGAATGATGGTCATTAATTGTGATTGTAAACATGTGATTGCAGGTGAGACGAGGCTGGAGTCTGCACTGTGTATAGAGCCAGGTCAGCTCCACACAACCCGTGATGTGACTGTGGACGACTCCAGCTGGGCCATCGTTGGTTCATCAAGTCGACATTTTGCACAGGTGAGACACATCTTTGTGATTGGTTACATGCATTATATATTTAAAGTAGTTTGTCAGAGCTATGCAGAGCTGTAGAAGTGTGGCTTGACAGAGCAGTGTGGAATTGTAGAAATTTGCCAGAGATGTGGAGCTGTAGAAATTTATCAGAGGAGTGTGGAGCTGTAGAAATTTGTTAGAGCTGTGTGGAAGTATAGAAATGTGCCTGTTAGAACAGAGCAGTGTGGAGTTGTAGAAATATGCCCGCCAGAGCAGTGCAGGCTTATGACAACAGTGCAGCAGTAGGAGAGCAGTGAAAAGCTGTGGAATATAGTATTTCAGAGCAACCTGCAGCTGGGGAAATTATTCTGCTAGAACAGCAGGGTGATCAGGGAAATTAGTCTTGTTCAGCAATGAGGAGCTATGGAAACTTCTCTTGTAGAAAAATCAGAAGCTATGGAAACTAGCCTAAAGGAGTAACAAAGAGCTTAAATAGAACACCTGAACTTAGCCAGGGATGGAAACAAACTGTGGAAACTAGTGACAACCGTTAATAATGATATTATCAGTAACCAAAAGAACATAATTAAACAAGAAATGGCATGTTGTTTAAAATCTATCAGCTATGTACTAATTTGCTTTATCATTCCTCCATTTAATATTTTACATGTAGTATTCATATCTGTAGTGTAATATCTATCTCAGCTGTGTTAGGTCAGTGATAGATTTACACCTCCCCCTCCAGAAAATGGTGAGCACTAGTACCTTCGCTCATATCTGAACTGAGTGCAGAACCAGGGTCTCAGGCTCATTTGTGCCACATTTTCTCTGGTTTTTATTAAATTTAGCCAGATAAATATTCAAAATAATCTGATTTGGCTGCATTTTCTAGTTAAATATTTGTAAATATATAATTTGACCACATTTTCTAGTGTCTCATATTCATTATGTAATTATTTATTGTTTAGTGATGGTCTCCCATTTTTTCTCCAGATTCTTTCGGGCACAAAGTTGACACATTCCTGTTGTTTTATTTTCTTCAATCCTGGCTGGTATTCCTTGAAACTTTCATGCAAGCACACTTCATGTCAGATCCAGGGCACAGCAGATCAAATTACTGACACTAAAAATGCCACTAAAGACAGCAGAATGACATATGATGACAGTGACAGCAGGCATGCTGTGTTAACCAGAAGGAAGACAGACTGGGTGTGTTCGATGCCTGTGAGGTTTGAAATTGTTGGCCACGGGACCTGTTGAAATATGTAATTTTTCCATAAAGTCGGTGGTTTTGCAGTGTTGTGGTGAGGTAATTATTAACAGCAATAAAAGCTACATTTCACAAAACTGCTGCATTTCATTCACGCTCGCTTTCACAGCCTCGTAACAGAAAATAAATATTACATTTTTAGATCTCATAACTGCGGCAATCGGCCATTTACTTTATTAAATATAACATCTCAAACAGTTCTGTACTATCTAATACCTTCAATCTATATCTTCATATATATATCTATGTCTATAAATATCTATATATCTTCAGTCTGTAAGGCTCTAATATATCTATCCTCTACAATCTAATCTATAACTTCTACGGCTAGATCTCAACCATTGTAGCGCCACTATTGTTTTTCGGGCAAGACTGTCATTGCAAAGCATCGTTTAAAACGGTTCCCTTTCCATGTTCCTCTAGTCTGCTACTGGTGTGGACTTCTCTCAATGTTATGTTGTTCATGTGCTTCCCATTTCCGAAGCATAGCCCTCTATCAGCCTTCTTTCTTGAAAGTCATGTGCATCATGATCCATCCATAGAACCTAGTCCTGAGTGCAGTGATGTCGGTTCTTAACTCAACTCAACTCAACACATAGAACCTAAATATGGACGAAATAGTTGACCTACCACCAGTTTGGTACAACAGCATGTAAAGTCAAACTGTATCACATAAATGCATGGAAGGACAGGTGGTCAGTCGTTCACTCCTTTAGCAAATGACAAGCCCAGGAAGCGAACCCTTGTCTGACCATGCTCATGCCATTGCCAGCACAACTTCCTAACCATTACACCAACGTTCCCGCTTCAAGAGATAACAGAGGCCGTATGTTCAGTTATAACTTAGAAAGGTTGGTCTGGGTATTACTTCTTCCATAACATAAATAAAATTGTATATAAGAAATGCTTCTTCTTCTTCTCCTCCTCCTGCTTCTGCTTCGTCTTCAGGTCCTTGTTTTGAATCAGACATTGACGACCGTGACTGCCCACTCCTCTCTGCTATCTGATATTGTCATGAAGTTAATGTTGCTCAAGTTGTTATTTGTTGTCCAGCTATTTAAGCTTTCAACAGACTTCATTCTCTGTCGCTCTTGCCTCGTGATATTTTCTCACTAAGATTAATGTCTTGATTCATCTCTTCTGTAATATACTCCATAGATGTAATTTGTCTTTTGCTGATGGTTTTGTTGAGTGATCTAGTAGCAACTGCAGATTTCAATACCTCGGTCTATTGTGTTACTTGTGATCAAGTTCTAGTAAAGCTTGTCATCTACTACTGGTCTTTTGGTGATTCATTCAGTAGCTGTGTGTTTGTTGTCTTTGGTGCCCACGATATTCTCAACATTCTTCTCAAAAAGCTCATCCAGTTTCTTCATTCTTTCAATACTCATTGTCCAGCATTCAGACGCCAATGTGCCAACAGGATAAGAGCTCGTTCTGAAACTGATAGCCAGGTAGAGCATTGAACGCCTACATCCCCCGGGAAGGTTAACCCAGTCAACAAATGCCCGCAGAAGATGGATGTGTCGGCCTAACGGCGCAAGAACGCAGCTCTGCTGTAAACAGGCAAAACGCGATCACGTCTGGAAAAAAAAAAACTCTGGATGAACGCAGAAGAAGAAGAACCACACCGGCATTAATTTGGATTTAAATTTTGACTTGTCTTTCAGACAGCAATGGCAAACTGCTGAATGTAATATTGCCTAGACGATCAACATGGGGTTGATCACAGTGTTCTGCAGTGTTCTACAGTGTTCTACAGTGGACATGCAGCATTTTTTGTTTTCTTCCTAGCATCCACATCCACACAGACAACAGACCAGACAAACAACAGACCACACATCCACACAGACAACAGCCCACACAGACAACAGACCACACATCCACACAGACAACAGACCAGACAAACAACAGACCACACACAACTGTTTAGTAAGCAGATTTGTGTTCTTGTCTTTGTCTAGCATTCACATCCACACAGATAACTGACCACACATCCACACAGACAACAGCCCACACAGATAACTGACCACACATCTACACAGACAACAGACCAGACAAACAACAGACCACACACAACTGTTTAGTAAGCAGATTTGTGTTCTTGTCATTGTCTAGCATTCACATCCACACAGACAACAGCCCACACAGATAACTGACCACACATCCACACAGACAACAGCCCACACAGATAACTGACCACACATCCACACAGACAACAGCCCACACAGATAACTGACCACACATCTACACAGACAACAGACCAGACAAACAACAGACCACACACAACTGTTTAGTAAGCAGATTTGTGTTCTTGTCATTGTCTAGCATTCACATCCACACAGACAACAGCCCACACAGACAACTGACCACACATCCACACAGACAACAGCCCACACAGATAACTGACCACACATCCACACAAACAGCCCACACATCCACACAGACAACAGCCCACACAGATAACTGACCACACATCCACACAGACAACAGCCCACACAGATAACTGACCAAACAGATAACTTACCACACATACAACAGCCCACACAGATAACTGACCACACAGACAACAGCCCACACAGATAACTGACCACACATCCACACAGACAACAGCCCACACATATAACTGACCACACAGACAACAGCCCACACAGATAACTGACCACACATCCACACAGACAACAGCCCACACAGATAACTGACCACACATCCACACAGACAACAGCCCACACAGATAACTGACCACACATCCACACAAACAGCCCACACATCCACACAGGCAACAGCCCACACAGATAACTGACCACACATCCACACAGACAGCCCACACAGATAACTGACCACACATTCACACAGACAACAGCCCACACAGATAACTGACCACACAGACAACAGCCCACACAGATAACTGACCACACATCCACACAGACAACAGCCCACACAGATAACTGAACACACATCCACACAGACAACAGCCCACACACAACTCTTTAGTAAGCAGATTTGTGTTCTTGTGGCGTTTCTGTTTATCATGAAGTTGCTAATTCTTGTAAAAGAATCATTGAATATGGTGATTCTTTTCTTTAACAACTGCAGACAGTAAATTATGTGTTTTTAAAGAAAGTTATGGCGAGCTAATTTGTTTAAGAAATGCAGAGATGCTCTGGAGGGCGCTAGGAAATGTGTCTTGTAAATCAAAGTTCAAAGTGAAGTAGTACAAGCACGATAGCAGAGGAATAACAAATGTGAACATTTTATTAGTTTGGGCCGTGTTATGTGACAATGTACATAAAAGTTAACATTTTATTAGTTTTGGCCATGTTGTGTGACAAACATGTACATAAAAATGAACATTTGATCAGTATGGACCATGTTTTTTGAGAAACTTGTATATAAGATTTTTAAATTATAAAAGTCTATTTTATGTATGTATGACAGTCTGCGCACATCTCATTGTTTGTCTTTCTATGTCAGTCTGTCTATCTTTAATATGCATGTGTGTACAAGCATGCTGTGTTATGTACATGTGTGTAGATAGGAAGGAATTTGTCTGTGCGTGCGTGCTCACATGCGCGCCTGCGTATATATATATATATATATATATATATATATATACGCAGTAAGTAAATCTGTGGGAAATTGGTCAAGTGAGTAGTTAGGTAAGTGGGTAGATTTATAAGAAGTTGCTTGGGTAGGTAGGTAGATAGATAGATTGGTAGAAAGTTGATTGGGAGGTAGATTTGTGGGAAATTGGTCAGGAAGAAAATAATTAATGTGTGTGTGTGTGACAGACAGACAGACAGACAGACAGATAGGTATATTATATATATATGAATATGTAGATAATTATGTTTGTATATATACACATGTGATAGGTATGTCTTGAGTCATAAATGTTAGATAATGACTAGAAAATAGACATATCTTGAGTCATAGATGTCAGTGAGTAAATATAAATGCATCTTGAGTCATAGATGTCAGGTAGTCAGTAGTAAATAGATATATCCTATGTCATAGATGTCAGGTAGTCAGTAGTAAATAGATATATCCTATGTCATAGATGTCAGGTAGTCAGTAGTAAATAGATATATCCTCTGTCAGGTAGTCGGTAGTAAATAGATATATCCTATGTCATAGATGTCAGGTAGTCGGTAGTAAATAGATATATCCTATGTCATAGATGTCAGGTAGTCAGTAGTAAATAGATATATCCTATGTCATAGATGTCAGGTAGTCAGTAGTAAATAGATATATCCTATGTCATAGATGTCAGGTAGTCAGTAGTAAATAGATATATCCTCTGTCATAGATGTCAGGTAGTCGGTAGTAAATAGATATATCCTATGTCATAGATGTCAGGTAGTCGGTAGTAAATAGATATATCCTATGTCATAGATGTCAGGTAGTCAGTAGTAAATAGATATATCCTATGTCATAGATGTCAGGTAGTCAGTAGTAAATAGATATATCCTATGTCATAGATGTCAGGTAGTCGTTAGTGAATAGATATATCCTATGTCATAGATGTCAGGTAGTGGGCAGTAAATAGATATATCCTATGCCATAGATGGCAGGTAGTCAGCAGTAAATAGATATATCCTATATCATAGATGTCAGGTAGTCAGTAGTAAATAGATATATCCTATGTCATAGATGTCAGGTAGTCGGTAGTGAATAGATATATCCTATGTCATAGATGTCAGGTAGTCGGTAGTGAATAGATATATCCTATGTCATAGATGTCAGGTAGTCGGTAGTGAATAGATATCAGGTAGTCGGTAGTGAATAGATATATCCTATGTCATAGATGTCAGGTAGTCGGTAGTGAATAGATATATCCTATGTCATAGATGTCAGGTAGTGGGCAGTAAATAGATAAATCCTATGTCATAGATGTCAGGTAGTCGGTAGTGAATAGATATATCCTATGTCATAGATGTCAGGTAGTCGGTAGTGAATAGATATAACCTATGTCATAGATGTCAGGTAGTCGGTAGTGAATAGATATATCCTATGTCATAGATGTCAGGTAGTCGGTAGTGAATAGATATATCCTATGTCATAGATGTCAGGTAGTCGGTAGTGAATAGATATATCCTATGTCATAGATGTCAGGTAGTCAGTAGTAAATAGATATATCCTATGTCATAGATGTCAGGTAGTCGGTAGTGAATAGATATATCCTATGTCATAGATGTCAGGTAGTGGGCAGTGAATAGATATATCCTATGTCATAGATGTCAGGCAGTCGGCAGTAAATAGATATATCCTATGCCATAGATGTCAGGTAGTCAGTAGTAAATAGGTATATCATATGTCGTAGATGTCAGGCAGTCGGCAGTAAATAGATATATCCTATGCCATAGATGTCAGGTAGTCAGTAGTAAATAGGTATATCATATGTCGTAGATGTCAGGCAGTCGGCAGTAAATAGATATATCCTATGCCATAGATGTCAGGTAGTCAGTAGTAAATAGGTATATCATATGTCGTAGATGTCAGGCAGTCGGCAGTAAATAGATATATCCTATGCCATAGATGTCAGGTAGTCAGTAGTAAATAGGTATATCATATGTCGTAGATGTCAGATAGTCAGTAGTGAATGGATCTAATCCTGTCGGAGATGTCAGGTACTCGGTAGAAAAATGATGAAGGTAGTCACAAGAAAGAAAATGCTGTTAGGTTGTGAAGTGTTAGAGCTTCATATATTCTAGTCCATGTCATAATGATGTGGGTTGGCCAGTTCCCTTCCTTGTTTCTTTGCCATTCCAGAGAATTTCCCAATAATCCTCAAAATGTATGTATCCAATACTCATTTATGAGGATGGGTCAAAACCAGAGTTACGGTTGGAGAAACAGAACCATGTTGGTGCTTTATGGGTTATGTTTATAGTATATAAATTATGTCTCGTAGTGTGTGGGTTATGTTTTCAGTTTATAAATTATGTCTTGTAATGAATGGGTTACGTTTGTAGTATATGAATTATGTCTCGCAGTGTATGGGTTATGTTTGTAGTATATGAGTTATGTCTCGTAATGTATGGGTCATATTTGTAGTATATGAATTATATCTCGTAATGTATGGGTTTTATTTACAGTATATCAATTATGTCTCGTAATGTATGGGTTATGTTTGATGTATATAAATTATGTCTTGTAGTGTATGAGTTGTGTCTTGTGATGTATGAATTATGTTTGTAAAGTATGATTTGTGTCTTGTGTTGTATGAATTATGTCTTGTGATGCATAAATTATGTTGTAATGTATTATTTGTGTCTTGTGATCTATGAATTGTCTTGTGATGTATGAATTGTGTCTTGTGATGTATGAATTGTGTCTTGTGATGTATGAATTGTGTCTTGTGATGTATGAATTGTGTCTTGTGATGTATGAATTGTGTCTTGTGATGTATGAATTGTGTCTTGTGATGTATGAATTGTGTCTTGTGATGTATGAATTGTGTCTTGTGATGTATGAATTATGTCTTGTGATGTATGAATTGTGTCTTGTGATGTATGAATTATGTCTTGTGATGTATGAATTATGTCTTGTGATGTATGAATTGTGTCTTGTGATGTATGAATTATGTCTTGTGATGTATGAATTATGTCTTGTGATGTATGAATTGTGTCTTGTGATGTATGAATTTTGTCTTGTGATGTATGCATTGTGTCTTGTGGTGTATTAATTGTCTTGTAATGTCTGATTTGTATCTTGTAATGTATGAATTATGTCTTATTATGAATGAATTGAATTTTGCAATGTATAAATTATGTCTTTGTAAAAATTATATTGTCAGACACACTTTATGTCACCCGATAGGAATGGATTGTTCCTTGGTATCTTTGGATTGTTTACTGAGATATGCAGATTATACCTTGATGTGTATGAATTGCCAGTGGATATATGAGTTTCTCTATAGACATAGAAATCATGCCTTCAGATATATGGATTATTGTTTGCAAATGTGAGGAATATGTAGACGACGTCTTTCATGATTCTGATATGCCTGTTATATAGATACACAAAATAGCACATATAAAATGTGGTTGTTGATTTGTTGTTGTTTTGTTACATTGCCACCATGAGGTTCCCCTGGTCATATTCTGAGGAGCTTGACAAAGAAGCACTTTGATTTCATGCAAGATGATTGCATATTTATATATACTCACATTTTTAAAACATTGGGTCAAGTGTTCTGTGTATTAAAATGCTCATAAACTGGATGCATGATGGTTTCAATAAAGTTACTAGACACTCACTTCGTAATGAAATGTTTGTTGGTTGGTTCAGTTTGTTATCCTGGCTGTGGATGGGGTTGTAGAAGAACATATCCTGAAGCATCGCTTTGGATGGGGTCGTAGAAGAACATATCCTGAAGTATCGCTTTGGATGGGGTCGTAGAAGAACATATCCTGAAGCTAGAAGAACATGCCCTGAAGCATCGCTTTGGATGGGGTCGTAGAAGAACATATCCTGAAGCATCGCTGTGGATGGGGGTCATAGAAGAACATATCCTGAAGCATCGCTGTGGATGGGGTCATAGAAGAACACGCCCTGTAGCATCGCTGTGGATGGGGTCATAGAAGAACATGCCCTGAAGCATCGCTTTGGATGGGGTCGTAGAAGAACATATCCTGAAGCATCGCTTTGGATGGGGTTGTAGAAGAACATATCCTGAAGCATCGCTTTGGATGGGGTCGTAGAAGAACATATCCTGAAGCATCGCTGTGGATGGGGTCATAGAAGAACATGCCCTGAAGCATTGCTTTGGATGGGGCCGTAGAAGAACATATCCTGAAGCATCGCTTTGGATGGGGTCGTAGAAGAACATATCCTGAAGCATCGCTGTGGATGGGGTCATAGAAGAACATGCCCTGAAGCATTGCTTTGGATGGGGTCGTAGAAGAACATATCCTGAAGCATCGCTGTGGATGGGGGTCATAGAAGAACATATCCTGAAGCATCGCTGTGGATGGGGTCATAGAAGAACACGCCCTGTAGCATCGCTGTGGATGGGGTCATAGAAGAACATGCCCTGAAGCATCGCTTTGGATGGGGTCATAGAAGAACATATCCTGAAGCATCGCTTTGGATGGGGTTGTAGAAGAACATATCCTGAAGCATCGCTTTGGATGGGGTCGTAGAAGAACATATCCTGAAGCATCGCTGTGGATGGGGTCATAGAAGAACATGCCCTGAAGCATCGCTTTGGATGGGGTCGTAGAAGAACATATCCTGAAGCATCGCTGTGGATGGGGTCATAGAAGAACACGCCCTGTAGCATCGCTGTGGATGGGGTCATAGAAGAACATATCCTGAAGCATCACTTTGGATGGGGTCGTAGAAGAACATATCCTGAAGCATCGCTGTGGATGGGGTCATAGAAGAACACGCCCTGTAGCATCGCTGTGGATGGGGTCATAGAAGAACATATCCTGAAGCATTGCTTTGGATGGCATCATAGAAGAACATATCCTGAAGCAGGAACGGAATGTGATATGGGAGGGGATGTGATAGGGCTGTCATATTTTCTAGGCCTGGATGCACGAAAGAAGAGGTGGCAGTCTTTCCCTCGCTCAGTGAGATGACAAACGCTAGCACCAAACGTTTGTCTGAGTGCCCTCATGACATGATCAGCGTCACTTTCTGTTTGTCACCTACACTAATATGCTGACAATGAAGTCATATGACAGGTTTTGTCATCTCAGTGAAGTTCTGTCTGGTTCATGATGACAGGTGTTGTCATCTCAGTGAACTTGTCTGGTTCGTGACAGATGAACGGTTATCAAACTTGTGTAGAATTTATTCACATCCATGTATCCACGGATGTTCAGTTGTACATTTATTGATAATTAGTTTTGAAACTATATCCACATAGACATGTACCTGTCTAGACAAATGGATCTCTATGTCTGGGGGACCCAGTATCTGTCTAGATAAGTGGATGTCTATGTCTGGGGACTGAGTATCTGTCTAGATAGGTGGATGTCTATGTCTGGGGGACCAAGTATCTGTCTAGATAAGTGGATGTCTATGTCTGGGGACTGAGTATCTGTCTAGATAAGTGGATGTCTATGTCTGGGGGACCAAGTATCTGTCTAGATAAGTGGATGTCTATGTCTGGGGGACTGAGTATCTGTCTAGATAAGTGGATGTCTATGTCTGGGGGACCATGTACCTGTCTAGATAAGTGGATGTCTATGTCTGGGGGACCATGTACCTGTCTAGATAAGTGGATGTCTATGTCTGGGGACCAAGTATCTGTCTAGATAAGTGGATGTCTATGTCTAGGGGACCAAGTATCTGTCTAGATAAGTGGATGTCTATGTCTGGGGACCAAGTATCTGTCTAGATAAGTGGATGTCTATGTCTGGGGGACCAAGTATCTGTCTAGATAAGTGGATGTCTATGTCTGGGGGACCATGTACCTGTCTAGATAAGTGGATGTCTATGTCTGGGGGACCATGTACCTGTCTAGATAAGTGGATGTCTATGTCTGGGGACCAAGTATCTGTCTAGATAAGTGGATGTCTATGTCTGGGGGACCAAGTATCTGTCTAGATAAGTGGATGTCTATGTCTGGGGACCAAGTATCTGTCTAGATAAGTGGAAGTCTATGTCTGGGGACTGAGTATCTGTCTAGATAAGTGGATGTCTATGTCTGGGGGACCAAGTATCTGTCTAGATAAGTGGATGTCTATGTCTGGGGACCAAGTATCTGTCTAGATAAGTGGATGTCTATGTCTGGGGACCAAGTATCTGTCTAAATAAGTGGATGTCTGAGGGATATGTCAAGCATGTGTTACATCCTTGGTCTGCTGACTGTTGCTAGTAGGCTCAAGGTGATGCAGGTGAAGGCATACCTCACGGTAGCTGCAGACTCAGACCACCCACTACATGAGACGCTGGACGCAGTTAAGGGTCAGCGACTGATAAGAGGGAAATCATGGATGGCTCAGGCGGAGGATACGATCAGATAGGTGTGTATCCTTGGAGAATATTAGGCGAGGAGAGGAGTGGGTCAGAGTGCCAGTGGAGCAGTCAGACTTTTGCAGAGTTATATTCACATTAAGCTGGGAGTGGCCAGCAGGGGCCACGGGAGTGGAAATCCAGCAACTATTTCAGGACAATACTCACACCGGTGATGTGATTATCTATACAGATGGTTCGGTGTCCAGAGGTGAGAGAAGTGGCTGGGGGTTTATAGCCAAAGCTAGTGGTTGACGTTTGGTGCAGGAGAGCCTGGCATATGATACCACAACATCCAGCTTAAGAATGGAGATGGAGGCAGTCACTGCGGCTCTCCGCTGGATGGAGAATACGACACACATGCACATCGTGATTGTAACTGACTCAGAAAGCATGCTGACGAGAGTGAGGACGGGCAGGCTTCATGCGGAGTGGCTTGCTTCGCTGGTCACGGGTGACAAGCATTGCCTGGATCTTTTCTCCGTGGCATGCCAGTGTGCTGGGAAATGAACAGGCGGACAGATTGGCTGGCTCTGCAGAACTTGATGGAGTATTGATACATGACAAGGCAGACGTGGTTGCGGTCTTGTGGGAGCACGTGTACACCTTGGAGGAGCAAATGGATTACCATGGTCTGGCAAGAATGAGATAGCGAGGAGTGACGAGGGGATCTGGCCGACGCTCAGTGGAAAGGCGAGACAGACATATAATCAGATTGCTACTGGTACTATTGGGGTTGGAACTCTTCGCTGGCTGCTGAGGATGGGGACGGAGCGCTTATGGGAATGCTCCGAATGCTGTGATGTTGATTCCTAAATCAGTCAATCAATCATAAGTGGATGTCTATGTCTGGGCACTGAGTATCTGTCTAGATAAGTGGATATCTATGTTTGGGGACCAAGTATCTGTCTAGATAAGTGGATGTCTATGTCTGGGGGACCAAGTATCTGTCTAGATAAGTGGATGTCTATGTCTGGGGGACCAAGTATCTGTCTAGATAAGTGGATGTCTATGTCTGGGGGACCAAGTATCTGTCTAGATAAGTGGATGTCTATGTCTGGGGGACCAAGTATCTAGCTAGATAAGTGAATGTCTATGTCTAGGGGACCAAGTATCTGTCTAGATAAGTGGATATCTATGTCTGGGGGACCAAGTATCTGTCTAGATAAGTGGATGTCTATGTCTGGGGAACCAAGTATCTGACTAGATAAGTGGATATCTATGCCTGGGGGACCAAGTATCTGTCTAGATAAGTGGATGTCTATGTCTGGGGGACCAAGTATCTGTCTAGATAAGTGGATGTCTATGTCTAGGGGACCAAGTATCTGGCTAGATAAGTAGATGTCTATGACTAGGAGACCAAGTATCTGTCTAGATAGTGGATGTCTATGTCTGGGGACTGAGTATCTGTCTAGATAAGTGGATGTCTATGTCTGGGAGACCAAGTATCTGTCTAGATAAGTGGATGTCTATGTCTGGGGGACCAAGTATCTGTCTAGATAAGTGGATGTCTATGTCTGGGAGACCAAGTATCTGTCTAGATAAGTGGATGTCTATGTCTGGGGGACCAAGTATCTGTCCAGATAAGTAGATGTCTATGTCTGGGGGACCAAGTATCTGGCTAGATAAGTGGATGTCTATGTCTGGGGACTGAGTATCTGTCTAGATAAGTGGATGTCTATGTCTGGGGATAAGTGGACAATAGTGTTTTGGGACTGAGTATCCAACAGGATAAGTGGACATCTGTGTCTGGGGACCGAGTATCCAACAGGATAAGTGGACATCTGTGTCTGGGGACCTAGTATCTGGCAAGATAAGAAAACATATCGGGACTGAGTACAGTGGGCCTCTGTGAGGCTTAGTTAGTCAGTTTTGTGTGCAAGTGATAACTTTCATTGCTCAGAAAATACCTCAAAAGTGCTCAGGACATTTCCTATAGAGGACACAAGGAAAATCTAAGCACTGTGCACTAATTCCTCAGACCCAGATCAAAATGTGTGTATTCCACAATCTCAAGAGCTAAGCATATTCCTTTTGTTTGAAAGTTCATATTTTGACAATCATCGTGGGCAGCGCCTATCTGAGCAGCTCGTTTCTACTCCCACCTGTCATGAGATGTTCACCGTGCACACGAGTCCGGGTTTTCATCTGTACCTGAGACGGCCAGAAGTCCGAGCTACTATGCCAGGATCCAACGGCGATATGTTGTCCTTTTCTTATTTTGCTCGAGTTGAAGATGGACGTGGAAGCTCTGAATAACCATGGCCCACGTCCATGGTGCATTTGCTTGTAGTTAGGTCACCACAGAGTGGAGGAGTGGTACCTGGAACGCTTGCCTATGACATGTGTTTTACTTGCGTTTTAATGCATTTTGTTTCTGTTGTTGTCTAAGATTAGCTTCACATGTGATGATTGAATGAATTAATGTATGACAGCAGAGAGATAAATAGAGCAGAATGTCAGACGGGCCTGCGTGACCAATTATTAACTCACGGAGAATAAAGTTTGTTCGTTCGTTCATGTGCTCCAATCCCCATGTAAGTAGATATTTGTTTAATTGACCTGGGCTCATAGGACGACCTTATCTGAAACGAGTCCCAGAAATGGCAGGGAAAGTACAGGCAGCTGGCGTGAGACAGATCACATCATTGAGACAGACCACATCAACCTGTGAGGCCATTGAGACAGACCACATCACTGAGACAGACCACATCATTGAGACAGACCACATCACTGAGACAGACCACATCATTGAGACAGACCACATCACTGAGACAGACCACATCACTGAGACAGACCACATCACTGAGACAGACCACATCAACCTGTGAGGCCATTGAGACAGACCACATCACTGAGACAGACCACATCACTGAGACAGACCACATCACTGAGACAGACCACATCACTGAGACAGACATCATCTACCTGTGAGGCCACTGAGACAGACTACATCTACCTGTGAGGCCACTAAGAAAATTCATCATTAAATACACAAGTATTGTTTGACGCTCGTAGAAGTAGAGTAAGGAAGAGAGATTAGAGGACGCACAAGACAACATAAACATTGAAATCTGTAGTAACCGAACGTAATTCGAACCTGTCACCTTTAAATGACGACAGCGCCTCGCTGCAGGAACAAGTGTACTTCGACGCATGACCAACTAGTACTAGACACCTCTGGAATGATGTCTTCATTTTTTTTTCTTCATATCCCCCACAGGACATAGCTGTCAACATCAGCATCTTTCAACTGATTGTTGATTTCTTGGCAAGACCACGCTCAGTAGTTTGCCATTGCTTTCTGAGCGACCGGCTCACATACCCCATAAGTCACCAACGCGGAGAGAACCGCTACCGATTCTCGCAAACGTCACGTTACTCACGAGAGTTTACGGGGTTACGGAGAAAGTTTTGTAATCCCTAGACCAGGGTGACCGGTGATGTCTTCATTAGCCAGGTCAAAGCCATGTGGGCGTGGCAGGCAAATGAAAACTCATCATCATCAAGTGCTCTTCTAGCTGGCTTAGGCGTTCATTTTTTTCTGGATCAACTCTGCTGATGATATTCCTCCATGCCACCGGCTCACTCCATCTAGCATCATTTCTCTTGGTCTGCCTCTGACTCTCTTCCCCTCGATCTTTCCGAAGGAAAACTACTTCACTATTTATCAATAGAAATTCATTATCGCTTTAAGACATGCCATCGCTGTGATAAAGTTATATTACTTACGACATGTTATCGCTGTGTTATCACTCAAATACTTGTTATCACTGTAATAGGTGTAACATTGTAGGACCTGTTACCACAATGAGACAAGTTATCACTATATCAGGCATTGTCACTCAAAATATGTTAGCACTGTAAGACATGTAATTTAGTGTATCACTTTAATTTGTGTTATCACTGTAAGATGTGTTATCACTAGAAAATGTGTTATCACTGTGAGACATATAGTCACATTAGAAATGTTATCACAATAGACATGTTGTCAATGTAGATGTGTTATCACTGTTGGACATTTTATCAATGTCGATGTGTTATCATTGTAGATGTGTTATCACTGTGGATGTGTCTGAAAGATGCTTTCCTTCTGCCTTTTATCCCTGCAGATGTGTTATCACTGTCAGACAAGTTATCGCTGCAGGCGTGTTATCACTGTAAAACAAGTTATCACCACAGTTGCATTTGTTATCAGTGGTCAGTTGACAGACTACAATTTGAATATACAGTTGAAACTGCCCTTTAAAATGTTGGGCGTTTCTGTGAACGGGAGCTAATAATCAATTATCTGATCTAGCCGGCATTTCACAAACACAACCTTCATAGGAAGCTTGTTGTTGAAATCACAGAATGAATAACTTAAATGTGGGAATTTTCTGTGAAGGTACTTTCATCGTTTCATATTTGTAATGTTGATTTTGCGTGAGAATGCACAGATTTGACTTCTCAGTCTCCGCCTCGCCGTCTGCTAACCAGTCGTCCTGCAGTACCCAGTTATGTTGTCCTTGTTGTCTGATTACCTGTCTTCATTGATCAATAGATTCTCCCATGGTTTAAACAGCGAATTTGATTCTGCCAGCAGCGATGGCCGTGAAACATTCACCGTTCTTATACGTGGCGTGCCAGACAGCCCGCCTGAATCATCAGAATCGTCATCTCCGTTGGCAGTTGTGTTCAGATACATATTTGGAGACAGGTGCCTTTTCAGCCTGGATTTGACGTGATTTCTACCTCGTACCTGGCCTTCAGCCTGCCATGGCTTGGTCTCTGGCAAGATCATTCTAGTCATGTCTTTCTTGTTGTTCTTCCTTTGATTATTTCTGTTGAAATAGTCCGTCTGCTTGTTCGTGCGCCGACATCGCTTACATCTTTTAGACTTAAATCTTTTGCGTCGTGGCCTTTTGACTTTTGCAGGCTTGCTTAAGCAACGACATCTCTTAAACATAAAAATCAATTTTTGGCATTTATTGTTGGACGAGTCACGGCGCTGATTTGTTCTGTGCTTCTTGTCGACGAGTTCACATTTAGCTGCATGGGGATCTGAATGTTTGGCATTGTGTGATACACGTCCTAGGATTGTCGATGGTTTCTTTCGATATTTTTTCTTGCTGGGTCGTGCACGTCTGCGTGAAAAGGCATGAAGAGACCTGGATTTTTCGGAAACTACCGGTGCGCTGTCTCTACCGGGGATGGGTTTACATCCACGTCTTTGTCTGGGGCGTCTAGAAATACCACATCGAGGCTTTCTGGCTTTCTTTGATTGTTGCCTCGTTGATTCTTCCATTGCCATCCTGTTCATTCGTGTGCGTCTCTTGCTAATTGTCTTTGAAGACATTTGCTTTGTACTTGAATTGTCCGTTATGTTAATAACTCTATTGTGTCGCTTGCTTCGTGCAGTTACTGCAGATTTTGAGCATCGCCTCTTGAGTCTGCCGAGTTTCCTTAGTTTTGGCTTCAACTTGTTCTTAGAATCTATCTTCGAACTGTTTTTGGCTATGAATGATTTTAGATTCTGAGCCGAAACACCTTCCGAGAAGGCATTTTTTGCATCCCGCGTGCACGGCATGGGGCTGTGTTTATCGTAGGAAACAACTTCCATCACATCGCCAAGCAGCGGTGCCCGACGTCCGGTACTGGCATAGGCCATGTAAGCAGCATTTCTCAGCTGAGCTGCCACGTTAGGGTACTCGTCGACGGGACAGAAATCTCCAGAATGATCAGTGTGTGCTGTTTGTTTAGGTATAACTCCAGCCACGGTGTCAACATCTGCGCGTTTGCTGGTTTCGCCGTTCAGATTTGGCGATGCCATATTGTGAGGCACAGAACGCTGCATACAAGGCAAGGCAACATTGGATAACAACGGGGGACTAGCCGTGGATGATGACCGCACAATGTTTATAATTCTTTGCAAGCGGCTTTCCAGATTTGTGGTTTTCGGTGGATCGACAGTTTTTGGGTGTGACCGTTCACGAAATGCCTGCAAGTTTCCCAGTACAAGTTTATATTGTAGCTGTTTAGCCGCTGTCAGTCCTGATAGCCCATCTGTCACTTGTTTATGTTGCAGTGAAGTTGCGTTGAGTCTGTCTTCAGCTTCCTTGCTTATATTCTCTTCTACGTGCGAAGTTTTCTCGCGTACACTTCCTGTCTTCTGTCTGTTTTCCAGTGTTCTAGTGCTTCGTTGTTTTTTCAGTTTGCGCCTTTTATGCGAAAAACGACTTTTGGGGGATGAATGTGCTTCTTTAGCGGGAGAGTTGATCGCTGGCGTTGATTCTGTTGAATATACAGTTGCCTTATTGACCACTCGATCATTTTGTAAAATAGTGCGTTTCTTTGGATCGACGGAGCTACCATCTTTTCGAATACGCTGGGCGTCAAATGGATGTAGGTCAGATCTGGTCAGCTGTATGTATTGTCGGAAGTCTTCTGCGTGGTTTAGCGGGCTCTCGTTTCTAACAAAGGCGGACAGCTCCGACGACTTCCGAATCTTGTTTGAGATTTCCGTCTTCTGAGTTCTTTTACTGTTACACATGGACATGGGAAGCTTTGCCTTCCTCCGAGAGATGCTTTTCTTCTGCTCAAGTCCGTCTGCATTTGTTCTTGCTACCAGAGAGTTATTGCCGCTTTGAGACTCTGGACTTTTCTCTACCCTTTGAATATTTTTGTGTGTTTTATTAAGCTCCAACTTTCCAGCAGGTTTTTCATAAACGTTTGCAACTTTCTGCAGGGGTTGGCGTGCCCTCACTCGACAAGCACCTGGTTTAGACATTTGCCAGTATATGCCATCTAAGCCCACCTTTGATCTTGAACTAGGCTGTGATTGGTTACTCAAGATTTTTTCTGGTGGTCCCCGAACTTGGCTTCTTGAAGATTCTTGCTCGTTGTTCCTTCTTACATTACTGCTGTCCGTAACATTCAGCTGTGCTGTGTTTGTCAACTGCATATTCAGATTTCCCGATGTCTGTCTCAGTGGCGAATTTGCAGTCAAATTTGAGGTAGTAACTGTCCTCTTTTTAATAAGACACATTTGGCGACACGACGGCCTTAGTGTGCTTAAATGCATCCGCTGTATATCGGCGTTACTGTGTGTTGTTAGCCCGTCGCCTTTGTTCGCGCTGCTCGGGTCTAATCCATAAAAGGAAACTCGCTTTAATCCTTTTTGCTTCCCGCCACTTGACGATGAGCGTGCTAATGTGGTTTTACCAGACTTTGCACGGCTTCGGGGAGTTTCCGGCACAATCCGGCGACTTTGCCTTTCTAGGTGGGAAAGTATAGAGTGCGCCATACGACCGAGCCCGTCTTTGTTTGAAAGTACGGAATGCGCCATGTGATCTTGTTCTTCTTTGTTTGAAAGTATAGACGGCGCCATGTGACCTTGCACTTGTTTCTGCGAAAGTATAGAAGGCACCAAGCGACCTTGCATTTGTTTGTGTGAAAATGCAAAAGGCGCCAAGTGACCTTGCACTTGTTTGTGTGAAAATATAAAAGGCACCATGCGACTTTGCGCTTGTTTGTGTGAAATTTTATAGGGCGCCATGTGACATTGTCCTTCTTTGTTTGAATCAATAGAAGGCGCCATGCGATCTTCCCCTTCTTGTTTTGAAAGTGTAGAAGGGTCCATATGACCTTGCTCTTCTTGGTTTGAAAGTACAGAAGACGCCATGCGACCTTCACCTTCTTGTTTAGAAAGTATAGAAGACGCCATGTGACCTTCCCCTTCTTGTTTTGAAAGTGTAGAAGGGTCCATATGACCTTGCTCTTCTTGGTTTGAAAGTACAGAAGACGCCATGTGACCTTCCCCTTCTTGCTTAGAAAGTATAGAAGACGCCTTGTGACCTTCCCCTTCTTGTTTTGAAAGTACAGAAGGCGCCATTACTGAAATAAAAATCGAATCTATGGAGCTAGCTTTTAACGTAGACTGGTTATTTTTAGTTTGAACCTGCTTGTCCGTCCTTCTCAACTGGCAGGCAAATGATTGCTGTTAATAATTCTGTAAAACAAAAACGTATGTAATTATATTACTACCCCGCGTGTTTCCTCACACACACACTCACAGACACACACGCACACACACACACACACACACACACACACACACACACACACACACACAGACTACCCAGCAAACTTGCGGTGCCCAGTTCACCACAGGTGAATAAACCTGGCGAAGGAATTACAAAGGTGAACAAATCACAGAAACTACACAAACAATTATCGGTACTTTATTTTTAATTCACCCCAAATAAAAAAGGATCCCTTACAGGGCCTCATTTGCATCGGTCCAGCAATCACTTCCGGTTAAGTGTTCGGTGGACTGCTGGACTGATCGATGTATGTTTTGTTAGTTTTTTGGCCCGTTGGATTTTTGGGCCCTCACTGTCGTCGAAGTACTCAGACGACAGTGCCCAGAAACTAACAAAACATCCATCGATCGGTCCAGCAGTCTACCGAACATTTAACCGGAAGTGATTACTGGACCGATGCAAATGAGGTCCTGTAAGGGATGCTTTTTTGTTTGTGGTGAATTAAAAATAAAGTACCCAATTATTTTTTACAAAGTAAAACTCGTATTTTTCTTATAGTCGTGTTAATTGTTGCAGTTATTTGAACAATTCTTATTCTTATTATTCATTCTTTCCTCATGATAGTGGGCGTTGCATACGTGTACAGCATTGGAACCGACCAATTATTATTTCTCTTCTTTAAATGTTTGTTATAAAAAATATAAAATACACAGCATTACGGTCCTGTGTGTTTGTGTTTGCTGTTTGACCTATGCTGGTTGAATATACAGTTCTGAGACCTATGGTGCTATTTCAAGGGTTAGACGGTCCACTTTATTGCTGCCCACTTTATTACTGGTTCACTTTATTATTGGTCCACTTTATTATTGATCCACTTTATGACTGGTCCACATTATAGCTGATCCACTTTATGACTGATCCACATTATGACTGATCCACTTTATGACTGGTCCAGTTTATGACTGATCCACTTTATGACTGGTCCACTTTATGACTGGTCCACTAGCCACCGGGCAGACTGACATCCTGGCTTCTAGAGCGTACATAACTTGCACGCGCAGTCTCCTGTTTCTCACCATTATCCCACAAAGCTCCTGGTCAGACCTCAGTACGCAAGAGATGATGGAGGTCAGTGGTCTGTCCGGCCAGTGGAACACCGAATAGGTCTGCTCTATGAGGGAGTCATTCGGCAAACATCATAACACAACACATCACACAATATCACCTCACTACATATCACATCACATCACATTACATCACATCACAACACAATACATCACATCATCTCACATAGACCTTTCTATGGTTACTCTTGGAGCCAGTTTCTGCACGCGCTGAGAACCAGTGTATAATGTCGCGTGCGTGCTGTGACATGTTGTCTGTCTACCTCAGTGGTTCTCAACCGGTGGGGAAGGGGGATTTTAGGGTTTCCAGAGGGGGGAATGAAGATTAGTTCAAGATCGCGTTAATACATGGACTGATTACTTGATATTGTTTTCCCCTCAGTACTTTACGGTTCTCTACTTCTCGCCCTTTTGAAATTCGTTTTATAACGTAAGTAGACCTGCAAATCACGTTTTATGTAGACGTCTAGACTTGTTCTAGTATGTGTTATTAAATTTAGCTTCCATTTTTACGTATACTGTGTAGGAGGGGTATTTATAGGGAGGACATAAAAAGGCGGGGGGGGGGGAAATAGCATTCTGAACATATGGTGTAGGGGTGCATGTACCAAAACAAGTCGAGAACCACTGGTTTACCTGAATGGAACCAGTTTTACGAGATAAAGTAGTTCAGCGGGAATGAATAGAATTTGGTCAAGTCCTGGGCGTCAGGCTGCAGCCTGGTGACAATGAAATATCTTAAACCCCGTGAAGGACACATGACCACTCCAGGCCCTTCTCCCGCCAGTCTGTGTGTGCTGTGTTAAATCATGACCTGATCGCATGGGACTATGCCTCTCCGTGATCGCAGGTTCCTACACCGCTTTGCACACCCCGTTGACTTCTGAGCTTGGAAACAAGAAAGAGAGCTTCACGATAGTCCGTGGAAATTAACTGATTGATTGATTGATTGATTGATTGATTGAAGTATTGACATCCTTGCCTTCGGGCAAACCCGTAGATGCTCATTCTCCGGCAGTAGATGCTGCATATAATCCGTGCGGGACTGCAAACAAGTTCTACAACCCAAGCTTACAGTGGTAGATGCTACACCATATCCCATGGAGATGCTACTTCCATGCGGGCCGAGAGACAAATTCCCTACCCAAGCTCAAAGTGAGAGACAAATCCCCTACCCAAGCTCAAAGTGAGAGACAAATCCCCTACCCAAGCTCATAGTGAGAGACAAATCCCCTACCCAAGCTCATAGTGAGAGACAAATCCCCTACCCAAGCTCATAGTGAGAGATGCTAGATCTTTTCAAGCAACCTCAGCGCTAGTACATTCGACTTAAGCGTTAAGAGTCAGTCCTCCAGAGGAGTCGCCACCGTACCAATATGTCATTAAATAGCCCTGGGGACAATGGGGAACTCTGAGGCAACGCAGGGAATATACGTAAAGATACCAGCTGGCAATGTGCCAGTACACACGGGAATATACGTAAAGATACCAGCTGGCAATGTACCAGTATACACGGGAAGAAGCATGGTTAGGTCTGATATAGTCAATGCAGGATGGACTCGGTTGTCAGTTTCTGACAGACTCCAATGCCAGCCCGACTACACGAACTGGGGGTGCAACCTGGTCAAGCACATCAATGACGCCTTCGAGGGAAAGAGAGGAAATACCATAACCAACTCCTCAGAGGAACAGTGAGCTGGGACACTTTGGGACGGCTGTTACATCCATGGACCGAGCATGAATGGGAATGCCTAATGTGCAATGACGTTGTTCGTAGTAACATAACATAACATAACATAACATACCACAACAAAACATAACATAGTTCATAACATCACATTACATTACATAATGCATACATACATACCCCTATGTCCATCGATGTGGACACATCCTAATACTTCTTTCCTTGTCATGTTAAGCGTTGCTCGGCTTCTCTTTGTCTACCGCTCTTCCTCTGCTCATGTCTTCCTCTTTATTTTCCAGAGGACAGAATCGACCAGATTGCCGTCTGATCCAATGACTTCTGCACTCGTGGGTGTGTTCTATGGCGGTTCTACACCGTGCGGCAGTGGCACAAAGACGTCACATGTGGTTTTTTAAATCCAAATCTTGTACCACTTTAACTCATCATAACGTGGCCTGTCATATGGCGCAGGCGATCATGTCTCTTCACAGATGGATCAACTCTGTTGGGGGTATTCCTCCATTCCCCCGTCTGACACCACCCAGCATCCTTTCTCATGGTCTGCCTCTGCCAACAGGCAATTTAAGCGAAGAAAACATCGTGTAACATCAACATCATATATAACATCAACATCACATAACAACATATAACATCAACATCCTATTTCAGTTGCATATCCTTTACAGGACGTCGCAGTCAACCCCAGCATTTATGACTATCTATGATTGCTTGGAGAGTTTACGTTCAGTAGTTTGCCATTGATTTCTGAACGACGGCCACTCATACCATTTCATAAAAACCAAACGCAAAGCGGTTTGCTGCCCAAACGCCAGCAACTGTGTATCGAACGCGGTATGCGGGATTACGAACTGCGCCCTTACCTCTTCACCACATATCATGTACCATCAGTTAACATCAGCCTGGAACTGCGGACACGAACAATGACACTGCATATCTGACTCTCGAGGGTTGCCGTAGTGCTGTTGATATCATGCTTGTGTGGTCGAATTTCCATGCATAGGTTTTGTCTAAATTAACCTTGGCTAGGGTCAAACAGTTGGTGAGCCTAATGTACACAAACTGAGATGAGCTAATGTACACAAACTGAGATGTGCTAATGTACACAACCTGAGATGTGCTAATGTACACAACCTGCGATGTGCTAATGTACACAACCTACGATGTGCTAATGTACACAACCTGCGATGTGCTAATGTACACAACCTGCGATGTGCTAATGTACACAACCTACGATGTGCTAATGTACACAACCTGCGATGTGCTAATGTACACAACCTACGATGTGCTAATGTACACAACCTGAGATGTGATCATGTACACAACCTGCGATGTGCTAATGTACACAACCTGAGATGTGCTAATGTACACAACCTGAGATGTGCTAATGTACACAAATTGAGATGTGCTAATGTACACAAACTGAGATGTGCTAATGTACACAACCTGAGATGTGATCATGTACACAACCTGCGATGTGCTAATGTACACAACCTGAGATGTGCTAATGTACACAACCTGAGATGTGATCATGTACACAACCTGCGATGTGCTAATGTACACAAACTGAGATGTGCTAATGTACACAAATTGAGATGTGCTAATGTACACAACCTGAGATGTGCTAATGTACACAAACTGAGATGTGCTAATGTACACAACCTGAGATGTGCTAATGTACACAAATTGAGATGTGCTAATGTACACAACCTGAGATGTGCTAATGTACACAAACTGAGATGTGCTAATGTACACAACCTGAGATGTGCTAATGTACACAACCTGAGATGTGCTAATGCCAATTAATCAATCAGGTGCCGTCTCCACGATGAAGGATGGCTACAATTGATCTACAACACTGTCTGTCTCTTGCCCTGACAGTATATTCTGTCAGACTGATGTTCGTTCTTCTCTTGGTGTTATCGTCCCAATTGTATCGTTGTCTACCTCTTGTTCCCTTGTCCCCAGCCTTGCCTGTAGGCCTATGGTTTTTATAAGAGTATCATGCCTTTTAACATGACCGAAACATTTCACTTGCCTATTTTTTTTTAAATTTCTTTCATCAACTCTCTTTTCATTCCCAGTTTTTCTAGAACTTCTGTGTTTGATTACTTTAATTAGTTAGTTAGTTAGTTAGTTAGTTAATTAGTTAGTTAGTTAGTTAGTTAGTTAGTTAGTTAGTTAGTTAGTTAGTTAGTTGTGTGGTTGGTTGGTTGGTTGGTTGGTTGGCTGGCTGGCTGGCTGGCTTGTTGGTTGGTTGGCTGGGTGGCTGGCTGGTTGGTGGGTTGGTTGGTTAATTAATTAGTTACTTACTTACTTAGTTAGTTAATTAGTTAGTTAATGTGTTGATTGACTGGTTGGTTGGTTAGTTAGTTAATGTGTTGGTTGGTTGGCTGGCTGGTTGGCTGGATGGCTGGTTGGTTGGTAGATTGGTTGGTTGGTTGGTTAGTTAGTTATTGCGTTTTTTTGGTTGGTTGGTTGGTTCGTTGGTTGGTTGATTAGTTAGTTATTGTGTTGGTTGGTTGGTTGGTTGGTTGATTGGTTGGTTGGTTGGTTGGTTGGTAATATGAAGAGCGACTTCCGAATACTATCTATCCATTTGGAGCTGAGACTGCCGACTGCGATGTTCTGTAGTTTGTTCACGAAGTCTCATACAATTATCTCGAGTGTGACTTCCTGAAGTGTTACATAGAACCTGTAATTTTATATGGATGTGAAGCGTGGACAATGTGCAGACAAGCTGAAAAACATCTGATGGCTGTGGAAATGTGGTTTCTGAGGAAAATGCAAAGAATACCATGGACAGACAGAAAAACCAATGACCATGTCCTACAAGAAATAAATGAAAACCGTAAACTGATTAGAGAAATTAGAAGTAGACAGTCACAATTGTTTGGTCACGTTATGAGAAGAAATAAATTGGAGAACTTAGTGACAACTGGCGAGATCTAGGGGAAGAGAACGAAGGGAAAAAGTAAATACCTGAATGGCTTGACCATGTGGCATGGTCGAGGCAAGAACACTGAGCTGATCCACGACTCTGGTGATCGAGTGAGATGGTGAATCATGACTGCCCAGGCTTATCGGCACGTCACATGATGATGATGAGTCCCGTTCTGCCGCTCTAGAGACAGCAGATATCTCCACAGCCAAGCTTGATGTTGTCTTGAACGCACCGCTCATCTCTTTGATTGTTCTCCCAATTTGTTGTGCTTGTCACACCATTCCTTGGGGTGAGGGGAAACTGGTGTCACACCTTACTAACGGGAAGTGATCAGCCTGGGACTAGGGAACCTCAGTCTACGTTACCCCACCGGTCTCTGAATACCTATCTCACTGCAGTTAACCAAGGGATATTACCCTACCCACACATCGTCCTGACTGCATGACTCAACACTCAACTCTGGCATCTATATGGAAACAAAAATGTGTATTGTACAAATGAGGGTGATGATGGTGGGGATGATGATGATGAGATAGACCTATTAACCGATAGAACAGTCCAGACAGCAAGCCTGGGCGTAGCTTAAGGGTGGAGCAGTCATCACTGGAAAGGCCTCGAGTAGACGCCACAGGTCATCCTGTTACTAGATCTCACCAGGGTTGTATAGTCTTCCATCCAGCTCTCGTCTTCGCCCAGATGAAAGGATAATAGTTGGTCGACCTGGACTAGTTCCGGAAAACCTACTCCGTGATGCTCCAAATGCGTGTTCCACACAGATGACAAAATGTTCAAGATCTGGCCGGAGGCCACAATATGAACACGGAGTTGCCCTCTCTGATAAAGTTCAAAAGCTGGTCATAAATATGAGAGCAACTTCTCAGATGATGAGGGGAAATGTTGATGCTGGAGATACAGTCTCTAGACTCCAGCGGATTCATAGGCCAAACTGGCCTGGCACTCAAAGTCAATACACTCTGGTTCTAGCTGGTAGTGGATCTGTCGATAGTTCTGATACAAGGCACAATCACTCCATAAAGGTACTTGCCGTGAGTGTAGTCGGTCTGCAGATATCATAGACATAGTAAACATACTTGGTATTGACGACGGCCAAGGGTTAGTCGGACTCAACCTCTTGTGTAGTAAACTCGGGTGACACATACATGGTAGGATTCATCGTAGGGTTCTTGGTCCGCTAATCACACTTGCCTGGTCTCACTCACTGGACCCGTCACCATCTGATAAGACTTCACTCACGAAGGTAGACCTGCGGAAGACAACACTCAGTGAAAGTATCTAGAACCAAGCTTACCCTGAGCGAGTTCACTCTCACCACCTTCCTCAGCTACATGGACTCTTCACAGGAGAGTCACAGTCCCTTCATATGCTGCTCACAGGTGCCAGTGAAGAACGGGGTCCTAGGACCTGACAGGCTGCTAAGTGTCCCGCTTTATCTTCCCCGGACTGGAGTATAGCTTGTGCCAAGGTGGCTGGTCACTCGTCACTGAGGTGTCGGCCTACTCTGCAAAACTTCTACATGACATATAGGGTTAGTGAATCATTAGTAATGGTAGGCAGAATGGCCCTGAAGTAGGGCCGGTGATGAGCATCTGGACCCCTTCCTGGGTCACGCCAATCTCCCTGGTTCATGTCCCTATTACCAGCCAGCGCAGATATAGTACCGTGCCTCAGGTACAAAATCTAAATCCAATAGTATATACATGGTCTTAATAATTCTCCATGTAGCAGAGATCCACACCCCGTTCTCTCCCTCCCTCCTCAAGGGCCGGAGCATTTAGAACGGTGTCACTGCCCTTATAGGACAGCCCTGTCCCGTCGGTCAATTCTCCCACATTGTCCCCCTCTCCGGAATCCACTATATATTAAGCTGGCAATCCATTGAGGGACACTATCTATAAGACAGATGAGAGGAAAGCCAAGAAAAGAAGCCAGTGGTCGCCCACCAAGTGACAAAGACTTTCGACTCAAGTCACGACCTTGAAACGAGCTCCGAGAGTTCTATATATCTTCGCACTACAATCGCCTCGCCGAGCTGCGTCGATTGAGCCCGCACATGCCCTAGTATAGGCGACGTCCTACCCAACTTCCGCTTTCCTCCTTGTGACGTCATTCCGCATCGACGACGTTCGATTTCAGGAAGCTGGTTCATGTGGGAACTCAAATTAAAGCTCTCGTTGTCCTGAACCAATTTAACCCAACCTACAGTAGCTGTGAATAACCCCAGCGCCGCTAACACAATAAATATCCCTGTATTACACTGCTAGCAAATAAACGCTTCAACAGGTTTTGCCTTCAGGCAACGCCAGTAGTCTGTTCCCACATGCCCCACTTTCCCGCGCCACGGTTAGTACACACCGCCTAGCACTATCGGGTCACTGAGTACCAAAGTTAAATAAACTAAAGGGTACACATACCTTCAGATTTCTGAACACAGTTTCATACTGGAGTAGCTGTAACTCGGCAGGACTAAACGTCGGATTTCTTTAACCATCTTGAGACATCTGTCGCCCCAGCTCTCTCTAATGAAAACACACTGTGCACAAAAGCATCTGTCCACGCGCCCTGACAGCCAGAAACTGTTCTTTGTCCGCCCGGCCTAATCCTCGGCGCATGCGCCAAAACCATGCGCTGTCAGCCGGTGAATCAAATTCACCTGGTCTGGGTTTTTAGAATCATCTAGAACGCCAGCCAAAGGGCGGTAATTTTCCAAAGAACCGGGTCGGGCAATAGTAGGGTTGTCTGCCTTATACCACAAGGTCGAATCTATGGCTTCTATCTCGTGACATAGGCCCTCTCTTAAGAGAGTTGACCGAGTCGACTCTTATCCGCCGGAGGTTCGGTCCGAGTGGACTCAGCCTCTTTCTCCGGGACTGGATGACTGGACAGGAAGTCAGCCCCCACATTCTCCTTTCCGGGAATGTATTCAACATTAAAGTTGTAGGGCTGAAGCCACAAAGACCAACGCATCAAACGAGCGTTGAACTTTTGGGAGGTTGCCAGGAACATCAACGGTTGATGATCTGACTGTACCGGGAATGGTACACCATACAAGTATGGCTGGACCTCTTGGACAGCCTAGAACAGTGACAGACACTCGACCATCGTGTAGTTACGTTCGGTCGGTAGTGGTCTCCGACTCGCGTACGCGACGGGTCGCAATACAGGTGGACCTTCCTATTCCCCCTGTAACCATGTCGTCTCTACCGCTAGGTCTCCATACGCGATTCGCACATGGATCCACGGTTTCGTCCTCGACGGACTGTCTCTTCGTCCAGAACCCTCTGGACTGGGGCTTCCCCAGCCATCTCTTTCGAGAGCGAGGCTGGTCAGCTGATCGTCGGACGGAGTCCAGGGTCTCTTGCGCCCTACCCGACGCTCTCCATCCCTTCCGACCTAAGTTACCAGTGACCCTGTCACTCTGGGCCTCTCTCCAACGGGTGGTTTTCCCCCTATCCTCAGGTAGAAAAGCCGATCTACCCCGTACGTTCCCATAGAACTCCCTATGTAGTACTGGGCTCTCTCGGTCCCCGTCTGGACCCGTAACCGTTTTAACAGCTACAGCCATCGCCATCAGGTGCGGAGACTCCTCACCGGATCTCTTCTCCCATTCCTGGAGGAGATTCACATGGAAAATTTTCCCTTTTCCTCGGATCCGGATCTCGTAGTTAGACTTGGACACTACCCTTTCAACGGGAAAAGGTCCTTGCCATCCTACCTCGAGTATATTGGTGTCCGTTGGACCCCACACTAATACTCCGTCTCCCACCTGAAGAGATAATCTATTCTTAGTCCAGTTCTTGGGTGTTGTCTTTTGGCACACTGGGCAAGACTTAACCCACCGGCGTACATCGCCGGTCATTCCTGGCCAGTAATAATGGCAGGATATCCGTTGAAGCGTCGCACCGACACCCATATGTCCCTTTTCGGACATGGTGTGCCCCATATGAAGAATTTGGGGTCGGGAGTCCTTCGGGACCACCAACTGCCCGTGCAGTTTCTTTCCCCCTCCTGCTCTCCGGTAGAGCAGCCGATTCTTCATATAGTACTGACCCCGTTTCGGTGGGTCAGCACTTCTCGGTAGCTTCTTATAGCAAGAACGCAAAGTCGTGTCCTCGCCCTGGGCAGTGCGCAATTCCCCCAGCAGGGGTTCAGAGATTATTGCGTCCGCCTCTTCATTTTCCCGTTGGGACCGCGTCTGTAGGTCGCCTATGCGGATGGGCTCCTTCGGCCTCCCTAGGAATACATATCGGGACCCCAGGATTACGGGAAAGAGGGGATCGGATAACACGGCTGCTTGAATCGTGCCCGTGACGTACCTTGACCTGATCTCCACCTGGGCGATCGGCAAAGTCATAGCCACAGCACTCTTCATCGCCGGTTGTATCTCGATTTTATCCCCTGTGAGCTGTTCTGGCTTGACTAGATAGGCAGCTATGACTGCCTCACAATCCAGTCCTGTGTCATATAAGCATTCAGCTTGTTGACCGTTCACTTCGATCAACTCTACCACCGATGGTCTTTCCGGGTCCAGAGTATCTTCGGCGACCTTGACCTTTTCGGTGGAAACCCCCTTTGGTTCCACTAGACAGGCCGCGAAGTGGGAGCTCTTCACGTTTTCAGTGCAGTCCCTCGTATTGTGAGAGGGCGACTTGCACTTCTTGCACCATTTCTCATGCCATCTCCTTTTAGGGGGAGATGTAGGTGGGCTCTTGCTCCCAGACTGCGTCTTCTCTGGACTTTTCCCCGGAGAATCTACCTTCTTCTGATGAGTGAATTTCTTCTTCTTCTTATCAGAGTTATCCGAACCTTTAGCGCTATTGGGACAGGCTTCGCCGGCTTCCCCATGTACTAATACATACCGTTCGGCTAACTTAGTCACTACGTCCAACCGTTCCGCCCCTTGTTCTCCCAAGAACAGTTTAAGCGGCTTAGACATCTGTTTTCGCATCTGATCAACTATACAGAGTTCCTCGAGACTCTCGTAGTCTTGGGCAAAACCAGCTAATTCCATCCATTTGAGTAAATAGGACTTCAGTCGCAAACTAAACGCGGCAAACAATTCGCCCGGTTCTCGCTTTGCAGTTCGAAACTTCTTCCGGTACGTGTAAGCGGTCATTTCAAAACGTTTCAACAACGCTAACTTCAATGCGTCGTAATTGTTTTCCTGTCCCGCCGGTAACCTCGTATAGACCTCGAACGCGGTACCTCGTAAACCTTGGGACACTTTCAAAGACCATTTGTCTTTGTCCAGACCCATGGCAACAGCCATCGCCTCGAATTTTTGCAAAAACTGATCTATTTTCTCTTTGTCCTCTTCAAAAGGAGCAAGAGGGAACTTCATGGCGTGATAGCCATGTCTATCTACCTTAGGTGAACCAGGGAGACCAGTTCCACCTACCGCTCCCTCAGATTTGGCTTTGAGTTCTAACTCCCGCATCCTATACTCGTGTTCTCTCTTCTGAGCCTCTTGTTCCGCTTCCAGCTTCTTGGCAGCTTGGTCAGCCTCAAGCTTCTTGACAGCTTGTTCAGCCTCAAGCTTCTTGACAGCTTGTTCAGCCTCAAGCTTCTTGACAGCTTGTTCAGCCTCAAGCTTCTTGGCTTCCCTTTCAGCTTCGAGCTTTTTATCCTCGTGAGCCATCTTGCGTTCCTCTAAGGCTATCCTTCTATTCTCTTGTTCGGCTTCACGTTGTCTTCTCTCTCGTTCTTCCTGACGGAAGTCTCTCTCCACCTCCAGTATGTACTTCTGGAGTGCGTCACCTTCCAGGCCCATATCTACGCCTGTAGCTCGCACCTCTGCCATATTTAATTTGGTAGATGCCATGATTGAAGAGAGTGGGTTAGTAGTGTGAGTGGTATAACCAACAAGGCAATGTATATATCTCAATACACAAAGCTAATCTATGGACCACAACACTGCACACCACAAGTCACTATGTCAAAGTCAAGAGTGGAAATAGGACCAAAGACCTATGTAGACTAGACTTGCTATACAGAAAACAAGATAAGGTGTCAATGACCTAGTAATTGCCAGAGCTGAATCGTCACACCCTCCCGGACGAGCCCCCAAATAATGTCACACCATTCCTTGGGGTGAGGGGAAACTGGTGTCACACCTTACTAACGGGAAGTGATCTGCCTGGGACTAGGGAACCTCAGTCTACGTTACCCCACCGGTCTCTGAATACCTATCTCACTGCAGTTAACCAAGGGATATTACCCTACCCACACATCGTCCTGACTGCATGACTCAACACTCAACTCTGGCATCTATATGGAAACAAAAATGTGTATTGTACAAATGAGGGTGATGATGGTGGGGATGATGATGATGAGATAGACCTATTAACCGATAGAACAGTCCAGACAGCAAGCCTGGGCGTAGCTTAAGGGTGGAGCAGTCATCACTGGAAAGGCTTCGAGTAGACGCCACAGGTCATCCTGTTACTAGATCTCACCAGGGTTGTATAGTCTTCCATCCAGCTCTCGTCTTCGCCCAGATGAAAGGATAATAGTTGGTCGACCTGGACTAGTTCCGGAAAACCTACTCCGTGATGCTCCAAATGCGTGTTCCACACAGATGACAAAATGTTCAAGATCTGGCCGGAGGCCACAATATGAACATGGAGTTGCCCTCTCTGATAAAGTTCAAAAGCGGGTCATAAATATGAGAGCAACTTCTCAGATGATGAGGGGAAATGTTGATGCTGGAGATACAGTCTCTAGACTCCAGCGGATTCATAGGCCAAACTGGCCTGGCACTCAAAGTCAATACACTCTGGTTCTAGCTGGTAGTGGATCTGTCGATAGTTCTGATACAAGGCACAATCACTCCATAAAGGTACTTGCCGTGAGTGTAGTCGGTCTGCAGATATCATAGACATAGTAAACATACTTGGTATTGACGACGGCCAAGGGTTAGTCGGACTCAACCTCTTGTGTAGTAAACTCGGGTGACACATACATGGTAGGATTCATCGTAGGGTTCTTGGTCCGCTAATCACACTTGCCTGGTCTCACTCACTGGACCCGTCACCATCTGATAAGACTTCACTCACGAAGGTAGACCTGCGGAAGACAACACTCAGTGAAAGTATCTAGAACCAAGCTTACCCTGAGCGAGTTCACTCTCACCACCTTCCTCAGCTACATGGACTCTTCACAGGAGAGTCACAGTCCCTTCATATGCTGCTCACAGGTGCCAGTGAAGAACGGGGTCCAGGACCTGACAGGCTGCTAAGTCCCGCTTTATCTTCCCCGGACTGGAGTATAGCTTGTGCCAAGGTGGCTGGTCACTCGTCACTGAGGTGTCGGCCTACTCTGCAAAACTTCTACATGACATATAGGGTTAGTGAATCATTAGTAATGGTAGGCAGAATGGCCCTGAAGTAGGGCCGGTGATGAGCATCTGGACCCCTTCCTGGGTCACGCCAATCTCCCTGGTTCATGTCCCTATTACCAGCCAGCGCAGATATAGTACCGTGCCTCAGGTACAAAATCTAAATCCAATAGTATATACATGGTCTTAATAATTCTCCATGTAGCAGAGATCCACACCCCGTTCTCTCCCTCCCTCCTCAAGGGCCGGAGCATTTAGAACGGTGTCACTGCCCTTATAGGACAGCCCTGTCCCGTCGGTCAATTCTCCCACATTGTCCCCCTCTCCGGAATCCACTATATATTAAGCTGGCAAGTCCATTGAGGGACACTATCTATAAGACAGATGAGAGGAAAGCCAAGAAAAGAAGCCAGTGGTCGCCCACCAAGTGACAAAGACTTTCGACTCAAGTCACGACCTTGAAACGAGCTCCGAGAGTTCTATATATCTTCGCACTACAATCGCCTCGCCGAGCTGCGTCGATTGAGCCCGCACATGCCCTAGTATAGGCGACGTCCTACCCAACTTCCGCTTTCCTCCTTGTGACGTCATTCCGCATCGACGACGTTCGATTTCAGGAAGCTGGTTCATGTGGGAACTCAAATTAAAGCTCTCGTTGTCCTGAACCAATTTAACCCAACCTACAGTAGCTGTGAATAACCCCAGCGCCGCTAACACAATAAATATCCCTGTATTACACTGCTAGCAAATAAACGCTTCAACAGGTTTTGCCTTCAGGCAACGCCAGTAGTCTGTTCCCACATGCCCCACTTTCCCGCGCCACGGTTAGTACACACCGCCTAGCACTATCGGGTCACTGAGTACCAAAGTTAAATAAACTAAAGGGTACACATACCTTCAGATTTCTGAACACAGTTTCATACTGGAGTAGCTGTAACTCGGCAGGACTAAACGTCGGATTTCTTTAACCATCTTGAGACATCTGTCGCCCCAGCTCTCTCTAATGAAAACACACTGTGCACAAAAGCATCTGTCCACGCGCCCTGACAGCCAGAAACTGTTCTTTGTCCGCCCGGCCTAATCCTCGGCGCATGCGCCAAAACCATGCGCTGTCAGCCGGTGAATCAAATTCACCTGGTCTGGGTTTTTAGAATCATCTAGAACGCCAGCCAAAGGGCGGTAATTTTCCAAAGAACCGGGTCGGGCAATAGTAGGGTTGTCTGCCTTATACCACAAGGTCGAATCTATGGCTTCTATCTCGTGACAGTGCTAGGTAAGTCCAAGATAACTTTAACCTCGCTACACGGATCCTTCTGTTTACATGGTAATGATGTCATTATCAGGGTGCGAGATTTTCTGCCGAGCTAAAGTTGGAGTCCGAATAAAAGCATAAAATATTACAAAATTTTCCACGAAAAAAAAAAACACCCAGAAAGGAGCGAATGTTTCCATCGACATCTTTCAAAATGAATAAACAAACAACACAAAAACATACGCGCTCGCAAACGTAAATACACACACACACACACACACACACACACACACACATACACACACACACACACACACACACACACACATACACACACTTACACACACAGAGGGAGGGGGAGAGAGAGAGAGAGAGAGAGAGAGAGAGAGAGAGAGAGAGAGAGAGAGAGAGAGATAGAGAGAGAGAGAGAGAGAGAGAGTGAGAATATACTTAACTCGGTATCTGAAAAGTAATCCGACACGAACACAAGCAAGCAAGCATCCGACCAACATCGGTACTGCAGTGTTGTGGCACAGGCTGTGAATATTGTTAAACCACTGTATGGGGTTATACCATCGGTCTTAAATACAGTTTAACTTCCGTATTATGTTCTACCAAGTGTAAATATTGTTTAACTTCTGAATTGTGTTCTGTCATTTAAAAAAAACTGTCATTTACTGCCAATAGTACCTTGCGGTGTATGGCAGGGGGGTCTTTGAGCCTGAGGAATTAAGGCCGCCTGGCTAGTACAGTCACCGCGAACTGTGCAGGTTAGGATTTTCTTTTTGCCCCCGACAGAAAAAAGTCCCGCAGATTACCGGGGATCGAACCAGGGTCTCCCGAATGAGAGTCCGGCGTTCTATCCACTCGGCCAGCCGCTCCTCTGTGTTCTCTCTGTGTGAATTGTGTTCTACCACATGTTATAAATACTGTTTTCTTCTATACCGTGTTCTACAACATGTTGTAAATACTGTTTAACTTCTGAATTATGTTCTACAACAAGTTGTAAATACTGTTTAACTTCTGAATTATGTTCTACAACAAGTTGTAAATACTGTTTAACTTCTGAATTATGTTCTACCACATGTTGTAAATACTGTTTAACGACTGAATTATGTTCTACCACATGTTGTAAATACTGTTTAACGACTGAATTATGTTCTACCACATGTTGTAAATACTGTTTAACTTCTGAATTATGTTCTACCACATGTTGTAAATACTGTTTAACTTCTGAATTATGTTCTACCACATGTTGTAAATACAGTTCAACTTCTGAATTATGTTCTACCACATGTTGTAAATACTGTTTAACTTCTGAATTATGTTCTACCACATGTTGTAAATACTGTTTAACTTCTGAATTATGTTCTACCACATGTTGTAAATACTGTTTAACTTCTGAATTATGTTCTACCACATGTTGTAAATACTGTTTAACTTCTGAATTATGTTCTACCACATGTTGTAAATACAGTTCAACTTCTGAATTATGTTCTACCACATGTTGTAAATACTGTTTAACTTCTGAATTATGTTCTACAACAAGTTGTAAATACTGTTTAACTTCTGAATTATGTTCTACCACATGTTGTAAATACTGTTTAACTTCTGAATTATGTTCTACAACAAGTTGTAAATACTGTTTAACTTCTGAATTATGTTCTACCACATGTTGTAAATACTGTTTAACTTCTGAATTATGTTCTACAACAAGTTGTAAATACTGTTTAACTTCTGAATTATGTTCTACAACAAGTTGTAAATACTGTTTAACGACTGAATTATGTTCTACCACATGTTGTAAATACTGTTTAACTTCTGAATTATGTTCTACCACATGTTGTAAATACTGTTTAACTTCTGAATTATGTTCTACCACATGTTGTAAATACTGTTTAACTTCTGAATTATGTTCTACCACATGTTGTAAATACAGTTCAACTTCTGAATTATGTTCTACCACATGTTGTAAATACTGTTTAACTTCTGAATTATGTTCTACCACATGTTGTAAATACTGTTTAACTTCTGAATTATGTTCTACCACATGTTGTAAATACTGTTTAACTTCTGAATTATGTTCTACCACATGTTGTAAATACAGTTCAACTTCTGAATTATGTTCTACCACATGTTGTAAATACAGTTCAACTTCTGAATTATGTTCTACCACATGTTGTAAATACAGTTCAACTTCTGAATTATGTTCTACCACATGTTGTAAATACAGTTCAACTTCTTAATTATGTTCTACCACATGTTGTAAATACTGTTTAACTTCTGAATTATTATGGACGTTCATTTGAAACCCGTTCCAATGGCTTTATTACAAAAGCATGAAAGAAACATTAATAGGTGTGGTAGAATTACACAAAGCATTCATTTTGTATGAATTATGCACCATGGGTTGATCAGAAGAAGTCGCCGTAGGCATTCAGGCAAGCATCCCATTGCTTGGGTAGGCGGCGAATGCCGTCCGCAAAAAAGGATTATGTTTGCTCACTGAACCATGAGTTTACTGCGTTCATTACGTCTGCGTGTGTGTGAAATCGTTGCTTCCCGAGAGCTTTTTTTTAGAGGTCCGAACAAATGAAAATACCATGGTGACAAATCAGGACTATAGGCTGGATGTTCCAGAATTTCCCACTTCTTCCTTGCTAATGCTTCCTGCACAATCTTTGAGACATGCGGATGAACATTATCGTGCAACAAAATCACACCGCGAGAAAGCATGCCGATTAGTTTATTCTTGATGGCTTTTTGTAGCTTGTCTAGTGTTTGCAAGCAGTGGGTAGAGTTGATGTTGACACAAGGTTCTTTAAAGTCGGCCAACAATAGCCCTTCATGGCAAAAACAACAGCGAAAACCTGTAACTTGAACTTTTTGGCTTTTGGTGCTCCAGCATGCTTCCATTGCATGCTCTCTCTCTCTTTTGCTGCTCAGCTCAAAGTGGAGACACCATGATTCATCGCCTGCCACTATGCGGAAGAGAAATGCATCACCCTCCACTCTGTAACGCAGCAAGTCTTTCAAACACCATCCCATGCATTCCTCTTTTTGGTGGTGGGTCAACATCCGTGGTACCCACTGTGAACACACCTTCCGATATTGCAGTTTCTTACGAACGACTTTTTGAATTGTCCCAATTGACACATAAAATTCTTTCACTAGCGAACGTACGCTTCGACAACGGTTCATCTGTACTGCTGAATCAATTTGGGCGATGGTTTTTTTCTAATGCAACAATATGCGCTTGACCCGGCCGTCGAAAATCTGTCGTGAACTGACGTCCTTTCCGAAACATTCGTGCCCAGCTTGTCACTGTTGTCTTCGACACACATTTGTTACCGTACGCTGCCTGCATTCTTCGATGAATGTCCACTGGTCGACATCCTTCAACTGAAAGAAACTGAATCACCGCTCTTTGAGCTTCTTTGGGCGGACTTTGGATCAACTCGGCCATTTTCTCAACGGTCAGAAACAGAACTTATGCATCATGGAACGATAAGCACGTGCTCTGTTATCCATTGGTCAGTACTTATCACATGACTATGGCATGATCATGTTCAACGTACGCAATTACGCGTGGTGCGGCACGAACGGATTTCAAATGAACGCTCATTATATGTTCTTTTACATGTTGTAAATAATGTTTAACTTCTGAATTATGTTCCACCACATGTTGTAAATACTGTTTAACTTATGTATTGTATTCTACCACATGTTATAAATACTGTTTAATTTATGTATTGTATTCTACCACATGTTGTAAATACTGTTTAATTTATGTATTGTATTCTACCACATGTTATAAATACTGTTTAATTTATGTATTGTGTTCTACCACATGTTATAAATACTGTTTAATTTATGTATTGTGTTCTACCACATGTTATAAATACTGTTTTAATTTATGTATTGTGTTCTACCACATGTTATAAATACTGTTTAATTTATGTATTGTG
This sequence comes from Cepaea nemoralis, assembly GCA_014155875.1. Classification (NCBI taxonomy): domain Eukaryota; kingdom Metazoa; phylum Mollusca; class Gastropoda; order Stylommatophora; family Helicidae; genus Cepaea; species Cepaea nemoralis. Next base: position 119,524 of record JACEFZ010012046.1, on the reverse strand, counting down.
TTCTACCACATGTTATAAATACTGTTTAATTTATGTATTGTGTTCTACCACATGTTATAAATACTGTTTAATTTATGTATTGTGTTCTACCACATGTTATAAATACTGTTTAATTTATGTATTGTGTTCTACCACATGTTATAAATACTGTTTAATTTATGTATTGTGTTCTACCACATGTTATAAATACTGTTTAATTTATGTATTGTGTTCTACCACATGTTATAAATACTGTTTAATTTATGTATTGTGTTCTACCACATGTTATAAATACTGTTTAATTTATGTATTGTGTTCTACCACATGTTGTAAATACTGTTTAATTTATGTATTGTATTCTACCACATGTTATAAATACTGTTTAATTTATGTATTGTGTTCTACAACATGTTGTAAATACTGTTTAATTTATGTATTGTGTTCTACAACATGTTGTAAATACTGTTTAATTTATGTATTGTGTTCTACCACATGTTGTAAATACTGTTTAATTTATGTATTGTATTCTACCACATGTTGTAAATACTGTTTAATTTATGTATTGTGTTCTACCACATGTTATAAATACTGTTTAATTTATGTATAATGTTCTACCACATGTTGTAAATACTGTTTAATTTATGTATTGTGTTCTACCACATGTTATAAATACTGTTTAATTTATGTATTGTGTTCTACCACATGTTGTAAATACTGTTTAATTTATGTATTGTGTTCTACCACATGTTGTAAATACTGTTTAATTTATGTATTGTGTTCTACAACATGTTGTAAATACTGTTTAATTTATGTATTGTGTTCTACAACATGTTGTAAATACTGTTTAATTTATGTATTGTGTTCTACCACATGTTGTAAATACTGTTTAATTTATGTATTGTATTCTACCACATGTTATAAATACTGTTTAATTTATGTATTGTGTTCTACAACATGTTGTAAATACTGTTTAATTTATGTATTGTGTTCTACCACATGTTATAAATACTGTTTAATTTATGTATTGTATTCTACCACATGTTATAAATACTGTTTAATTTATGTATTGTGTTGTACCACATGTTATAAATACTGTTTAATTTATGTATTGTGTTCTACCACATGTTATAAATACTGTTTAATTTATGTATTGTGTTCTACCACATGTTATAAATACTGTTTAATTTATGTATTGTGTTCTACCACATGTTATAAATACTGTTTAATATATGTATTGTGTTCTACCACATGTTATAAATACTGTATAATTTATGTATTGTATTCTACCACATGTTATAAATACTGTATAATTTATGTATTGTATTCTACCACATGTTATAAATACTGTTTAATTTGTGTATTGTGTTCTACCACATGTTGTAGATACTGTATAATTTATGTATTGTGTTCTACCACATGTTATAAATACTGTTTAATTTATGTATTGTGTTCTACCACATGTTATAAATACTGTATAATTTATGTATTGTGTTCTACCACATGTTGTAAATACTGTTTAATTTATGTATTGTGTTCTACCACATGTTATAAATACTGTTTAATTTATGTATTTTGTTCTACCACATGTTATAAATACTGTTTAATTTATGTATTGTGTTCTACCACATGTTGTAAATACTGTTTAATTTATGTATTGTGTTCTACCACATGTTATAAATACTGTTTAATTTATGTATAATGGTCTACCACATGTTATAAATACTTTTGAATTTATGTATTGTATTCTACCACATGTTATAAATACTTTTGAATTTATGTATTGTATTCTACCACATGTTATAAATACTGTTTAATTTATGTATTGTGTTTTACCACATGTTATAAATACTGTTTAATTTATGTATAATGGTCTACCACATGTTATAAATACTGTTTAATTTATGTATTATGTTCTACCACATGTTATAAATACTGTTTAATGAATGTCTTGTGTTCTACCACATGTTATAAATACTGTTTAATTTTTGTATAATGTTCTACCACATGTTGTAAATACTGTTGAATTTCTGTCTTGTGTTCTATCACTAGTTGGTCAAGCACGTGGCGATCGTTTTGTGGAGGATGTCTCCTGTGCAGAAAGCTAAGTCTGGAGTAGATGTGGTAAACCATCTTCTAGAGTAGAAGCTCGGTGTGTCGTCAGCTTTATTGAGTAGATGGAGAATTGAGTCTATTTCCCAGTCCTCCACTTCATCTCCTCTTTTGTCAGTATCTGGGTATCCCCCATCTTTCTGAACATTAAAGTATCCGACAATAATCGATTAATGCAGTTTTCGTCAGTTATTTTCATGTTTGAAAGTGTAAGGTCCTTATCTGCTGGGCTATACAGATTGTAAATTCTTATTTTTACGTCCTTTATCATTATATCACCACCTATAATTTCCGCTTGGCTGTCAGAAGCCACAGATACTTCACTGCAAGGTATTGTATTTCGTGTAAGCATTAGAACTCCTCCTTTGTGTCCTTCACGGTCGAAATGTGTGGCCTGATATCCCCTGACTGAGTATCTATGATGAGCGTTGAGGTACGTCTCTTGAATGCACGTCACATCTATTCTATCTTTATGAGAGCGATTTGTTAGGGAGACTTTCTTGTATGAGACTCCTTCAGCATTCCACTGTAGTGTGTTGAGTGTCCGGGGTGTTTGGTCAATAACTCTTAAACTACTCCTCTGTGCCTTGACTCCACAGCACAGGGGAAGGTGACCACCAGTAGTAATAGGTGGACCCCCTCGAGGCAGGGGGCTCGGCACTATCACCGCCTGATAAGAACTTCACGGGATTAGCACCATAACGATTAATTTTAATTTGTGGCATCATAAATTGATAAAGTTACGTTTCATTGTTTTGTCAAGCCTGTGGCTCAGTACATCCGATTTCGACAAGCTTATTTCCTGTGTGCTTTCCCTAGTCTTTGACTGTCCCCAGTCTACCTACAAGGCAGCAGGTGTGTGTCTCGCTTCGTCTGGTTCCTCTCCCTTGACCTGTCCGACATGGGTGACCCTACCAGTAGCTGTGCTACCGTCGGCATAGCTCTTGGGGTCATTGGAACACGCAAGCCCCTCTACCTCGATAAGATGGAGACACGACAGAAGTGGTTGGGTACTTTTATACGTAAGATAAGCGTGTTGGGTGGTTTAAAACACCCACAACAATAAACAATTTATGTTAAATTCCTCGCAAACGAACACACATATATAAGAATTATATCATTTGCCTTAAACATTTATTTCAAGTAGTATTATTTTCATTTTAAGAAAATCAACATATACAAGCCGCCAACGGGCATATACGAGTCACCCATGTCACGATACATTTTACGGCAAGCAAACTACACAACACCAGCTGTCATGTCATGTATGATTGAAGGTTGCCGCTCGCACATGTTTAGCCAACGGAATACTGTTTAGATGTTGCATTTCTGGTGGTATGTAGCAAGACAATGGATCAGTAGAGTTCGACAATCTCACACTTGTTTAACCAACAGACTATTGTTTGGATGTTGCAGTGCTTGCGGTCAGTAGCAAGACAATGTGATCAGTAGAGTTCGACAATCTCACACTTGATTAACCAACATATTATTGTTTGGATGTTGCAGTGCTTGCGGTCAGTAGCAAGACAATGGCACCAAAGTTGTTACAACGATACAACGAACGATCACCAGTGAAAGGTTTTGTGGGGGAGGGTGGGGGGATGTTTCAAAACAGCTTCGCCCTTGCTATCACTGCAAGATGTGTTCTATCTACCACTAGGTAACATAAGACATTGTTTAACAAGACCCGCGAATGTTAGAATTGTGTTATTGTACATTTACTGTGCCCTCCTGTGAATCTGGATTCAAACGCAGGATATCCACGGCGCCTAGTAACCTAGGCAGCGGGTTTCCGTGGTTTCTGGGCGTTTTGTTTGAACTTCTCTCTTGTCTTGACGGAATTCTCTTTCAGTAACAAATACTGAACGTGTCTCTCCGTGCGGCTAATCCGGCGACTTTCCGAAGTTTCGTCTGGCGGGAAATGCGGCGATGGCAACTGCAATTTACACAAATTTGACAGTTGAGTTTTGACATTGTGTTCTGGTTTGGGAACTTGCAAGGGCATGTTGTGGAGCTCTAATTCAACTAATTTGTGGTACCATGATGCAGGCTCTTGATCTGAAATACCCAGTTCATTATAGATAGCGCTTTCATCAATGACATGTATTTCGTTCTTTGAATGGTCCGGGTCTTGGCAATATTCGACCATTTCTATTGACTGGTGTTCTGATGATCCCAGATCGGGGTTTGGTGAGTTTGGTGGTGTGATGTTTTTTAATGAGACTTCATCTCTACTTTCGCATTCATTGCATGCGTCTGTAGCTGGGTTTCTGACTATATCTTCTTCAAGATGTTCTCGCGAGTTGTTCTCACGTATTAAATTCTCACCACCGTTTGTTTCCGCTTCCTCCTCGCCTATTTCTGACTTTAGAGTAAAGTTATCCATCTTTGTTGCCTCTGAAATGTTTACTGGGCGTGGTTCTCCGATTGTTGCTGTCTCTGACATGTATTCTAGATGTGGTTCTCCAGCTACCGTGTCCAATAGAAAGTTACTTTCATGCTTTTCCGGGGAACATTGTAGCTTCATCTTCAGTTGTGACCAAGCAGAGTTGAGATCTTTGCTCCCATACATCTTCAGAACGTTTGGGATTCCGTTGACCATTGTGGGAGATTTTCCAAACCAGAACTCACTATCGCTGACTTTCGAAGGAGTGACGGGAATCCTAGGTCTGCAGTGAAGTCTTTTAGGGACGCCATGAACCATGTACTCCTGTGGAATCCCTGGTAGAATTCCTGGTGGAGATCTTAGCGAGAAACATTCCGGTAAGCTGTATGCCAGATCCTGGTTGGGTTTGCGGTATTCACACGTGACAGTGATTATTTGTTTGCGAGACATTTTCTATTGAGATTTCAAAAGATGCCTTCTTGAACAATGGCGGCATCAAGTCATGGAACTTCCCGCGTGTAATCTGACCTCGACATCTGTCATAACTGCATCGAGGAAGCAACAAGCACGCTGCCACGCACAAGCATACAACTCTAGCACCACTAATTCTAGATGTTTTCGGGTTCACGAGAGCCTACAACGTTCACTTTATGTTTTGATTCAAACGACGACGACGAGTTTGATCGAAACACCGAGAAGGAAATATTCAGGATACAACCATAGTGATGGCGGATCTGTAGCACAGTCCAGGTACCGTGATGGTCAAGGTTGATGGTATACCTTTATCTGGAAAATGAGGAAAAGCAGAGTTACAACATCACAAAGTTACAATATCATAGAGTTACAATAGCCCAACGTTACATCATCACAAAGTTTTAACATCACAAAGTTACATAAAACGTTGCCACATCACGAAGTCACAACATCAGAATATTGCAACATTTCAAAGTTACAACGTAATAACGTCACAACCTTACATCGTTGCATCACAACATTATAGCATCACAACGCTACAACATCAAACGCAACAACATCACAACTTTACAACATCTGCTATCAGTTGCGTTTCACTTAGCCGGGGTTCTATTGTGGGTGGTAGTCTTTTCTCTAGAATTTTGTAGAATATTTAACCAGTATGGCTCAAAATGGAAATGCCTCTGTATTGTGTTCAACCTCTCTTACTGCCTTTACTTTTCCAAATTAGGATAATTATTTCCCCAGTCTCGTGGTGTCTGTTGTTCTACCCAAACATTGTTGAACAGTCTATGTAGCTTAGTGTGTGTATGTTTATGTCAAATGTGTGTGACAGCAGTTCAAGACAGTGTGTGTATATTTATTTTAAATGTTAGTTAGTTAGTCTTTCCTCTTGAGCTTAAGGCGGCGCATAGGGCAGAAGTCCTGTCTCTCCATGCCTGGCGGTTCGCTGCTACCTGTTGTAGATCTTGGATATTTACTTGGCCGTTGAATGAGCCTTCTCTAATGATGGTTCTACGCAGGGTCTCTCTTGGTCTTCCCCGTTTTCTTTTCCCCACCGGTGACCATATGAGGGCTTGGTAGGGGAGTCTTGTCTTGTCCATTCTGAGTACATGGCCGATGTAGTTCCAACGGCGTCTTCTTATGAAATTTGATACTGTATCTTGCTTTGTCTCTTGTCTTATTTGCGAATTGGTTCTGAAGTCTGTCCAGTGGATGTTTAGAAGTCTAACTAAATGTGTGTGACAGTAATTCAAGACAGTGTGTGCATATTTATACAAAATATGCATGATAGGACAGTTGTATTTTCCTACTTACTCCACAGTAGAAGGGTAAAAAAAAATAATAAATAATATTGAATACAAAAGACGAAAGAAGATTAACACTATTAACACTCATATGGCCTAGGCCCGATATCGTGCGATATTTTGGGCCATTGATTCCTTACTTGGTTTCTTTGTGAATCTTCTGGACTAATGAGTTAGTTTTCTATTGGGGTATCTCACTTGCACTCCGGACATGGTGTCAGTTAGTTAGTTAGTTAGTTAGTTAGTTAGTTAGTTAGTTAGTTAGTTAGTTGGTTGGTTGGTTGGTTAGTTAGTTAGTTAGTTAGTTAGTTAGTTAGTTCGTTCGTTAGTTCGTTAGTTCGTTAGTTAGTTAGTTAGTTATTTAGTTAGTTAGTTAGTTACGAGTTATGTATTATTGATTATTTTTCATGCGTTTTAATGCTTATTGTTCTTTTGTTGTTAAAGAAATGCTTCATAAGGGATGTTGAATTAGTTTAGTTTATGGATCAACATCACGGCACACGGGTGCAACCCATAAGTGCTCCGTTCTCCTCCTAACTCAAACCTGAGTCTGGAGAAACTCAGCTCAGTGCACGAACTCCGTAGCACCGCCGAGGATCCTGAAATACTTGCGTAGATTTTTAACTCCAAATTTTGCCCAGGCAGCGCCGTTAGGCTACTCTTTTTCGATTTCCAACTGCCAAGGGATTTTTTACTTGTTTTTTTTTTATTTTTTTTGCGCAACAATACACACGGGCGTCCGATCTCACTACCCAGAGACCAGGGGAAATTACTGGAAGTCCCGGTGGATTTTTTAAATAAATCCTGGTCCTTACCGGGGCCTGAACCCGGGACCTCCAGCACTCGAGGCGGACACCATACCTCGAGACCACGCAGCCCCCCAAATGAAAGAATGTATGAGAGGAAATAGAGAAGAAGGGCAGAATGTCGGACGGGCCTGCGTGCCCAATTCTTAACCCTTTGAAAATAAAGATGTTCGTTCGTTCGTTCGTTAGTTAGTTAGTTAGTTAGTTAGTTAGTTAGTTAGTTAGGTTTAGTTAGTTAGTTAGTTAGTTAGTTAGTTAGGTTTAGTTAGTTAGTTAGTTAGGTTTAGTTAGTTAGTTAGTTAGTTAGGTTTAGTTAGTTAGTTAGTTAGTTAGTTAGTTAGGTTTAGTTAGTTAGTTAGTTAGTTGGTTAGTTAGTTAGTTGGTTGGTTGGTTGGTTGGTTGGTTGGTTAGTTGGTTGGTTGGTTGGTGGTTGGTTGGTTGGTTGGTTAGTTAGTTAGTTAGTTAGTTAGGTTTAGTTAGTTAGTTAGTTAGTTAGTTAGTTAGTTAGTTAGATAGTTAGGTTTAGTTAGTTAGTTAGTTAGTTAGTTAGTTTAGTTAGTTAGTCGCGGTTCCAACTTCACGGCAACGGGTCGTCCCCATTATGATCCGTTCCTGTGCCAGTGAATATCACACAAAATGCTCCTTTCTGCCCAATGTGAAAAGTGGAACAGACAGGAGTCTCGGCAAGCCAAAGCCCGCACAGGTCACTGTGCATAATGCCGCCGGCAAAATGCCAACACAAAAGTCCCCCACGAATCGGCAGTCACCAGAAAGACTTTATTGACCCGGGTTTTATCCCATATGGCTCGGTCGTTTTCCACAGAGCAACCCGCCGAAAGCACCATACAAAGCAAGAACTCCGTAGCTCCGGCGGCGACCCCCAGGAGTCTCCTGAAAAATGCACTTCGTGAACCGAAAAGGCAAACCAGTCAAAACAGCGACAGCCGGCCGCCATCGTTCCAAACATGCAGCTCACTGCCAGTTTTAGTGAACAATGATTTGGTCGATGATTGCCTCTGCACCCTGACCAGATCAAAGAGACCTCGAAAATGCTTCACACAATGCGGATGGAATATGACAGATAAATAACTGCGGTGTCATAAACATGGGATATGACAGAAAAATAAATGTAGTGTCAGAAACATAGAATTTGACAGGGGAAAGAATGCCTACTATCACGGTTCAAAAGAAAAGTATGGAAACATTACCACAAACGAAAATTACACATGGAAATGCAGTCAGGCGAGAAAGGCAACAAGCGAGCATAATCGGTCAGCGGACATGGCGATGGTCGAGGTGGGAAGGGCAATGCGTGGGCTGGACGAACTGATGACTTTAGGGAAACCTGGGAATCTGCTTCTTTGTCCAGAGTGAGGGAGACTGGGGGAGGGGATGGAACCGGGGACCCATCGGACATGAACATTTTGTCAAGAGCACGAGACATTTGATTAACTCACACAGAACTGGTACGATCAGTGGATATACGAAGATGATAAGGGGAACATGGGAGCATCTATGGATCTGTCAAGGGTAGGTTGAGTTGAGTTGAGTTGAGTCTAGAACCGCCATCGAAACACTCGGGGTATTCCCATAAGCGCTCAGTCATCATCTTCAACAGCCAGTGGAGAGTTTATGTCCGTCTCGCTTTACCTCTTAGTGACGGCTGTCGACCAGATCATCTGATCATCCCTTGCTGCCGCATTCTCTCTAGACCATGATAGTCTTTCTGTTCTTCTACATTATTCACACGCTCCCAGAGGGCCTTAACCACATCTGTCTTATCATGCATCAAATCACCCCTTAATGATGCGGCACCAGCCAATCTGTTTGCTTGTTCATTCCCAACCACACCTGAGTGTCCTGGGGAAAAGATTCAGCGAATGCTCACAACCCACGACCTCTAAATTGATGTATACCTTTCAGCAAGAAGCATGCCAATCTTCACCTTTGCCAGCATGCTTTGTGAATCAGTTACAATCACAACATGCGCATAAAGTTTGTTCTCCATCCAGTGGAAAGCTGCAATAACCGCATCCACCTTCATTCTCAGGCTTGAGGTTGTGGTGTCATATGCCAAGTTATTCTTTACTAAACATTGACCATTGGTTTTTGCAAAGAATCCCCGGGCATTTTTTTTTTGCCGGATCAATCAGTACAGATAATCACATCGACAGGACAGGAGGTGTTCCTTCTCCGCAGCTACTTCCAGGTATGACCTTGCCTACAACACCTTGAGTCTGTCTGCAATGGTCGGTAGCGCAAGGATTTATCCCATACACACTATTGCGGTGTCCCACACCCCAGAATCACCCTCATGGCATCTTTCTGTATGCGCTCTAGTTTCACTAGCTGATTCTTGGAGACTGAGTATTCCTAGTCCATACTAACACTGAAATGATCAAGTGTTGTAAAAGTGTGAATAGCATTTTCTGCCCCATGTCCCTTGCTGCCATACACTTCAGTGCATTGAGTATCTTCTGACATTTTGTAACCACCACTTCAACATTATCCCTAAAGAACAGGCTTCAATCAAAAGTGATTCCCAGATACTTCAGTCTGCTTTCTCTATTCACAATCCTACCATTTATTGTGTGGCTTGGGAGGTCAGCTTTGACATTCTATTGCCCAGAGAGCACCACAAGGCAGACGTCTTTTCTGGGTTAATGACAGCATTCATCTTCGTACACCAATTCATCACTTTGTCCAGTGTCACTACAGCTCCTGAACTGTTTGATTTCTGTTCCCCCCCCCCCTCCCCCTGCCTGTACGCGAGAACATCATCTGCAAACGTTAGTAATCCTTCCAGCCGCTGAAGCTTCGAGGCTTGCAGTCTTGCTCGTATACACATTGAAAAGCACGGGTGAAACTGCTGACTCCTGTTGTGGGCTGGGAGCTACGATACATGGCTGAGAGGTCCATGTACCAAGCCGGAGAACCACTCTACGGGAATATAGAACAGCTGCAATCCAGTTCAACAACCAAGGACAGACTCTCATCTCCGTGGTATGATGATGATTATCCTTACTAATTACGTACATATAGAAATCCTCTTTTTCTTCTCTTCCTCCATTTATCTCAGTGAAGTGTTGGGGGGTGGGGGGTGGGGGGGGGGTGTAATGATCATTTGTGCGCTCTTTCTAATAATACTAATATAATCTTTGCTCTTTGTAATTGTATTCTATTCATTTCTCTAATGTTGTTCTTGATACCATCACTCCATCTTTTACGTGGTCACACAGAAATAAGACATCACATTCAGATGTTAGTGGAAGACTTTTTAACATGAACTAAAGTGTATTTGTTATGAGGTATGATTGGTGACAACTCACTTGTAGGAGTGAGCTTTCGTCGCTGGAAGATGGCAATTCCTAGCGAGACACGTACACATAGACGGAGGAAGTGACGTCTGGCCGCGCATTCCCGCACCAGAGAGCAGCACCGAATGGCACCACCGCACATTTCAGACATCATTATCATCATGTTACGGACCCTTGGTAGAACGGCGCTCTGATCCCGGCGTGCCAAACACATTCTCTGTCCGTGGACAGTTCTCCTGCATCACGAATGTTCCTGCCCTATGTGTCTGCCAAGCCTTGTGTCCATCTAAGTGCTGGTCTATCCTCTTCTTCTTCCAGGAACCAGGCCTTCCATCACTCATCTCTTGTTCCTCTGGTACCTTGCGGTGTCGAAGTGAAGCATAAACAGCGGGAGAATGCCGGTGTATGGGCAGGCTTCATATATATCGAGATTCCCATGGACTGTTATTCCCCAGGTCCGTCGTTTATATGGTCGGCCTCTTCTGGTCCCATTTGGGATGTACATCATTGCTTGTTGTGGTATGCCGTTAGTCTGTTCAAACCACTAACCAGCGATGTCTGATTGTGATTATTGTCTTCGTGTGTTTTACTACAATCAAGTGTGACGCGGGTAGATGGATTAGTATTACTTCAGCTGAATTGTACTATGTATTTACTATTTCAGTCAAAGTATTATTCGTGTATCCATATAAAACTATGCATATTTATCCACATACATAACCTATTGGTAACATATTTATCCACATACATAAACTATTGGTAACATATTTATCCACATACATAACCTATTGGTAACATATTTATCCACATACATAAACTATTGGTAATATATTTATCCATATAAAAAGACTATTGGTAATATATTTATCCACATGTTCAAATACTTGATATATTTACTCTCACACATAAACTATTGGTGAGATACTTCTCCCCATTTACATACTTGATAGAATTATTCATATGCATGCATTATTAATATATTTACCCCCATGTATAAAAACTTGGTGATACATTGGCACCTTGCCGTCTTGACAGACGATAGTTTGTGCTTTAAAAAGGCATAATAACTTCTACCTATGGCGGTAGCGAGTGTGACCGATAAGACCAATTCGCGCTGTAAATGTCCGTTCACAGTGGGTGCATGTGAACACGTGGTCATTTCCACCATCATGCACCATCTTAAGTCTCACACGCTCGGTGTGTGACTTATCTGCAATAATTTTCTCCTTTGCCTTTATTCCATTTCTGATAGTTGCTCTCCATGCAACACGTTCAGCGGCGACGTGCTCCCAATGTGCATTATCAATGCCTGTATCAATCATGTCCCCCTTACACACATTTTTGTATCGTAGTAGAGGCCGACCCTGAGATCTCTTACCCATCTGTAATTCACCAAAAAAAGATGTCCTTTGGTATTCTACCATCATCCATCCTCCTAAGATATCCTATCCATCTAAGTCTACGAAGACTGAGCATGGAATAAACTGTCACACAACCTGATCTTTCCAATACTTCAGTATTTGTGATTTTTTCTTGCCACTTAATACCAAGAATTCTTCGCAGACACCGTATATGAAAGCTGTTTAAATGTTTCTCTTGGTGTGAGTAAGTTGTCCAGGTTTCACTGCCATAAAGAAGTGTACTAAGGACACAGGCTTGCACAGAACATAACTTTAGGACTTGTAGAACCTTAAATCTTTAACACATAACGGCAACTCAGATTAAATCCACCACTAAAATACACGCACAGTTATCTCCCGTCCTAACGGCTGCTGGAGTGAGAATAAACTTTCTGAACTGTCACGTCACTGTTCTAGCGGCGTTAGAAACTCCAATGCGGAGCAAGTGCATTAGGGGGCTTCCGACCATCAGAAGTTGTTTCCCTCGCTGACTGTTTCGACTTCTTTACGCAAACACAAACCAAACTTTATACTACTACAAGAAACAAACATGTGTTCAAAAGCTTTCGCACAACATATCACCACTCAGCTAGGTCTAAACAATGCATGCCTTAGCTTAGGCTTAGGTATACTCACAATCGGGTCAGGAACAGCTATACTGCAGACATAAGACAGGTGGGATATTATCAGAACACACACGGATGACCAGGGACGAATCTGCATATTTATTTTTTAAGTTGCATATCCCTTACAGAACGTAACAATCGTCACCAGCATTTTTTAGCTAGCTGTTGATGTTCTTGGCAATATTAAGCTCAGTAGTGTGCCACTGCTTTCAGAGCGACCGACTCACATACTCCGTAAGTAACCAATGCGACGCGGTCCGCTGCCGAATCTCGTGCAGCTATGTTCCTCACTTGGATATACTGGATTACGGAGAAAGGCGTTAACCCCTTCGCAAAGGAGACGGCCATAATACAGGTAGAAAATACTATACACGCATACACCACATTACAATAATCAACCAATTTGTTTACCAAGAATTAGACACCCTGCTTACACAGACATAGAGAGGACAAAATGCAGGAGATTTCAATTGTGTACTCTCAGATTGAATATAAATGTTATAGACGAGTTCTAAAAATATCTTGGGTAAAGAAAAGAACATATGCATCCATACTTCAAGAGTTGAATATTGAAGAATGTTGGCTATTAAAGATGATAAAACAAAGAAAATTTAAATATTTTGGTCACTTGAAACGTCACGAAAGTTTGGAGAGAACAATAATGGAAGGGTATATGCCTGGGAAGAGAGGAAGAGGAAGGCCAAAGAGAAGATTGGTGCGGGATGTGGCGGATGATCTCCAGATGGGTGTATCAGACGTGGGACATCTTGCTTATGATCGAGAGGTTTTCCGGAAGGTTGTTATGGGAGCAAGGTTCTGCAAAGGACATGCTACTGAATGAATGAATGAACTCTCAGATTGGGATAGTATAGGGGGATTAAAGCAGGAATCAAGACACAATTAAGGAGAAGTGACAATAAGGCAATACACCAACTAGGTATACTACAGAATACCTTAGACACGCACAATTTAACAGACGCTTTCAGACACAGACACCCTAATAACATTGCAACAAGATACAAAAATAGGGTTTACAAGAGATCAGCCAGACTAGACAGAATATACACACCTTCAACACACCACATAATTACACACAAAACACATACAATACACAGATCACAGAGCAATACTAGCATATATCACTACAGACACTACAAATGCACGGCCCTCACAACTATCATCACATTGGAAATTCAACAAGACACTACTCCAACACATAGAGTACGTTTTGTAAGAAATAATCAATAAAGTGCCATGCCGGAAAGCGTGGGCGGTCATGACTCGCCATTTCACTCGATCACCAGAGTCGTGGATCAAATCAGCGTTCCTTCTCGACCATGCCATGTGACCAAGCCATCCATGTATTTACTTCTCGGTCTTCCCCTTGGTCTGTTCCCTTCGATCTTGCCAGTTGTCACCAAGTTCTCCAATCCATATCTTCTCATAATATGTCCAAAAAAATTATTTTGACTGTCTACGTCCAGTTTCTCTAATCAATGTACGATTTTCATTTATCTCCTGTAGTACTTGGTCATTGGTACTGTCTGTCCATCGTATTCTTTGCATTTTCCTCAGAAACCACATTTCTGCAGCCATCAGATGTTTTTTCAGCTTGACTGCACATTGTCCAAGTTTCACATCCATACAAAATAACAGGCTCTGTGTATCCCCTTTTTCTCGTTTCAATTGACATCTTTTTATTGGTCAGTATGTTTGTCATCTTGCTATGGCGATTCTTGTTCTAATCTCTTCAAGGCATCTCCCATCAGATGTTATTACTGTTCCGAGATAATTGTACCGATTCACTTGTTGAAGAATATTCCCATTTACTTGTATATTACATTGTGGTATTTCGTTCTTCCTAGTGACGACCATAATCTGTGTCTTTTTACAATTTAATTCTAATCCCAGTTGTTCACTGTGTGCAACAACCGTGTCTACTAATTGTTGCAGATCCTGCTCATTTTCTGCAATCAATACTGTATCATCTGCTTATCTAATGTTATTGATGAAAAACTTCAGGTACAATGGCGACGACGTGACGAGTTTATTCTTCGGGACGACGCTGTTTTAGTGTTTTCCTGTGGATTATGTGGTGTTATTTCGTATTCGTTTAGTGAAAGTGTTCAACAGAAGCCACGGAAGGCAGGTGGTGGATGAAATTAAGAGGGCAGCCGACAGATAGTTGTTGGTTGTGGTCTCAAGTTTCGCGACGGTAGGCAGAAGATCTCTTTCACAAGACAATGGCTACGGTCACCCGGCCAGTATGGTAACTGCCCAGAAGGAAAGCAACGGCAAACTACCTTCTTTAAAATTGCCTAGTTCATTATGATTCGCTTAAAGACAGATCATTGCAAGACAAGGACAGAGACATTAAAATTAGCAACTTGGAATGTTAGGACGTAAGAAATAAACGTTTATAATAAACAAAAACAAACAAACAAAGTGGAAATAACAATGCAGTCATATCACAGACATCCAGGCCTATACAATGTAATGGCGCTGTCATATCACAGACATCCAGGCCCACTAAATATGATGGTGCTGTCATATCACAGACATCCAGGCCTATACAATGTAATGGCGCTGTCATATCACAGACATCTAGGCCAACTAAATGTGATGGCGCTGTCATATCACAGACATCCCGGCCCACTAAATATGATGGTGCTGTCATATCACAGACATCCAGGCCTATACAATGTAATGGCGCTGTCATATCACAGACATCCAGGCCAACTAAATGTGATGGCGCTGTCATATCACAGACATCCCGGCCCACTAAATATGATGGTGCTGTCATATCACAGACATCCAGGCCTATACAATGTAATGGCGCTGTCATATCACAGACATCCAGGCCAACTAAATGTGATGGCGCTGTCATATCACAGACATCCCGGCCCACTAAATATGATGGCGCTGTCATATCACAGACATCCCGGCCCACTAAATGTGATGGCGCTGTCATATCACAGACATCCCGGCCCACTAAATATGATGGTGCTGTCATATCACAGACATCCAGGCCTATACAATGTAATGGCGCTGTCATATCACTATCACAGACATCCAGGCCAACTAAATGTGATGGTGCTGTCATATCACAGACATCCAGGCCTACACAATGTAATGGTGCTGTCATATCACAGACATCCAGGTCTACACAATGTGATGCGCTGTCATATCACAGACATCCCGGCCCACTAAATGTGATGGCGCTGTCATATCACAGACATCCAGGCGCACTAAATATGATGGTGCTGTCATTTCACATACATCCAGGCCTACACAATATAATGGCACTGTCATATCACAGACATCCCGGCCCACTAAATGTGATGGTGCTGTCATATCACAGACATCCAGGCCTACACAATGTAATGGTGCTGTCATATCACAGACATCCAGGTCTACACAATGTGATGCGCTGTCATATCACAGACATCCCGGCCCACTAAATGCAATGGTGCTGTCATATCACAGACATCCAGGCCCACTCAATGTAATGGTGCTGTCATATCACAGACATCCAGGCCTACACAATGTAATGGTGCTGTCATATCACAGACATCCAGGCCTACACAATGTAATGGTGCTGTCATATCACAGACATCCCGGCCTACACAATGTAATGGTGCTGTCATATCACAGACATCCAGGCCTACACAATGTGATGGTGCTGTCATATCACAGACATCCAGGCCTACACAATGTAATGGCGCTGTCATATCACAGACATCCCGGCCTACACAATGTAATGGTGCTGTCATATCACAGACATCCAGATCTACACAATGTGATGGCGCTGTCATATCACAGACATCCAGATATCCAGGTCTACACAATGTAATGGTGCTGTGTCATAATCTCCCCTGTAGTTGTGCCGCGGCGTCGTTATCGGCGCCAGGCGAATACCAACCACCTGTCCTCAGGTTTGCCGGTGAGCGGGACTAACTAGGCAGCAGTCAAGCCAGTACATGCGTGACGCAGGAAATCCACGCAGGGACACGATCCCGCTTGGCAAGTGCTCACAACGAGATACGCCAGACAGGCTTGGGATTGTCGGACAGTACGGACGAGTCTGAGAGAAGCTCGTATGACTGATGTGTATGAATGCCGATTGCTTGTAAACCTTGTGAGAGGATAGGAGACTGTGCGGCTGTGGTATAGGTCTGTGAGTGCATCTATTGTATTGATTCATTGACTAATTGTATTGTTGTATCGACATTGTAATGGCGAGATGCCTGATCTGATTGTGTTGCGTGTGAAGTGTAAATAAAGTGTTTAACTTAGTATTGCAGTGTGTCACGTTAAGTCATTCCGTGACTGTGTTTGTCTCACATGTGTTAGGTCACACGAGCCTTAATTACTGTTAAATGTAAGAACCTGACATGTGGGAACGTGGGTAGCTCGTCCTCAGTGGATTTGAACCATATATGTGAGCGTGGGTTGCTCGTCCTCATAGGATTTGAACAACTGAGATAAATGTGTGAACGTGGAGGTTTCGTCCAACTTTAAATTGAGCCATATTTGAGCGTGAGTTGTACGTAGGTAGCTCATCCGTGTTGAATGTGAACCAGTTGTATGAACATGGCTAGCTTGTCCTTGTAAACATTAAGTGAGTAGCATAGAACGCGTGTGTAAGCGGAAAGTTGTGGAAAGAAAGTTCTGGAAAGAGAGTAAATTGTTGAATTTGTTGAACGGACGACATTACGACCAACAATAATACTTGACAGCATACAAACCTACAAAACTTAGTTGACACGCATACACCTCATAAACACACAGGTCCTAATATTTTCTTCCTTCAAAAGAAACAGGTTTTTGTGTGTCATCTGAAACCGATAGCAGTAAAGGTCATTTTTTCCGGGGCAGTGACGACCTTACAGTCTGTGGTCCAGCTTTTCCACCATTCTTCAGTTCTCCAGAGCACTTAAGTATGATCTTTTTCATATACTTTTGAATGCAATTTTAGGCACGCGCTGTAATTTCAAAAGTACTGTATAAATTGTTCAATTTACTAACAACGTATAACTAAATTTTTTGTGTAAACATTCATTATCATTATAATAGTCCATCATGTCTACTTTGAATGAGTGCATCGATATGGGTTTAAAGCTAAATTTAACTGGTGAAGAATTGAGGAAATGGAGCGAGGCAAAATATTCAGAACACCTCCTAAAACAGGAAAAAGATATGGAGCGCGATGAGAGAGCGGCTGAAAGAGCTGCCAAAACCAAGCAGGCAGAATTAGAAGCTGATTTGAAAAAAGTGGAGATCTTAGCTCAGAGTAAACGAGAAGAACTCGAAATTCAGCTGAAAATTAAACAGCTAGAAGCTGAGTCATCTGCAAACAAAGATTCTAAGAAGTCAGAAAGACTTGAAAAAGAGAATCAGTACAAAAAGTACCAAGGGATCGTGAGAAATTTCACCATAGCAGCCTTCACCCAGAACTTTGAAACCTTAATGGAGCATTATCAGATCCCAGAGACTGAATGGAACATCATATATATGAGAAGTCTTTCAGGGGAACCTCTGAAAGTGATAGAGACCATCCCCAAAGATCTTAGGAAAGATTATCATTACATTAAATCCAAAATTATGTCACATTTCCTGTTAGATGAAGCAGGCTACAGAGAACAATTCAGTAAAGTAGCTCCAAAACCTACACAAACGTTCTCTGACTACATTTCTGTAGTACAGGATATTTTTAGTAAATGGCTGTCAGCAGCCAAAGTAAACAACAATGTTGATAAACTTAAAGATCTCATTCTTAGAGATAAAATCATCTCATCTCTACCACCACCATTTTCTAAGTTTCTGCAAGAGTGTGAGTGCGAAAGTGTGCAACAGATAGAGAAACGTGGTTCGAATTATTTTACAGCCAACAAACAATGTTTTTTCTAGCGGGTTGACTGATATTAACTTTGTAGCAGCCGCTACCTATGACAGATCAAGATCAGGCCCCTACAATAAGCAAAAGCAATTTAGAGAATCTGCTGAGAAATACTACCAATGCAGATATTGCCGGCTGTCACACAATGAATCTGATATGTGTGATAAGAACCCAGGGTACCTCACTTACTTCCAAAATTATATAGACAAGCAAGATAAGGAGCGAAGGAGCTATAAACGGCTAACAAAATGCTTCCTTTGTAAAGCGTACGGCCACTAGCGTCATTCTTGTAAAGGTAAACAGATGACCAGAAAGGCTAATGCAGCCTTGTTTGATAGCTCTTCCTCAGATGAGGAACAAGTTGAAAATCACCCTGTAAATTCAGCACAGGCCATTGATGTGTTTAATCGTGAAAAGTGTACCATCTGTGATCGTTTCCATGAAGATGGCCTATTAACATGCGGCCACTCTATACCTATTGCCAATGAAGAAGCGTATTTGGTGATAGATTCCAAAGGCAAGATTAACATCCACCAAGGATATGTGAATGGCAAGTCTGCTACAGCCTTACGAGACAGCGGAAGCACTCTTATCGGTTTAAAGAGAGACTTCATATTGCCTACTGATTATACAGGCAAACATGTAACATGCAGAACTTTCTCAGGTAACATCGAGAAATATCCACTTGCATGGGCATATATTGACACCCCATTCCTCACAGGAAAGGTTAAATGTGCAGCATTATCCAATCCATGTTGCGACATTATTGTTGGTAACCTTCCTGAGGTAAATGATGTGCCTCATAACACCATAACATCTGTTGCCAAATGTACTGATGATAATGTAACATCATCTCCAACCAAATGTATTGTTGAGAATGTTGTATCATCGAGTGAATGTATGTTTGCTAATTCAGTAATATCATCACATGAATCCATTGATCTAAATGTTTCACCACCATGTCATGATATTGAAAATGTTAATGCAGTAACTAGATCTGCTGCGAAAGTGCAAGAGCAAATAAATCAAACTGAGGCACTAGAAATGCTAAGCCCAGTCATATTACCTCCGAAAACCATGAGGGAGAACTTTATAACAGCCCAAAAGGCTGATTCATCATTGCACAAATATTTTAATATTATAGGCCAAAAGCCAAGGTTGACAAAGAATGCGAGATGGCATTTTGCGCTAAGAGATGGCATCCTTACAAGGTACTATACCAAAGGTACCAGCACCACAGAGCAAACGGTGTTGCCAATCGAATACCGCAAACAAGCCTTACATCTGGCTCACGATGTACCTTTTGCAGGGCATATGGCTTATGCGAAAACTAGATCTAGATTGTTGAGCCAGTTTTATTGGCCAAAATTATGTAATGATACCAAACAATATTGCAGAACTTGTGACATCTGCCAAAAACTGGCCAAAAAGGGCAAACACCCACAAGCTGAATTACAGGTCACAGATTTAGCTAGCAGACCCGTTGAAAAGATCTCTGTCGACATTGTAGGCCCTCTAAACCATGCAACATCAAGAGGAAATAAGTTCATAATAACTATTATTGATCTCTGTAGCCGCTGGCCTGAAGCTATTCCACTTAAGAACATAACTGCCAAAGATGTGATGGAAGTTTTCTTCCACATATTTGCTAGGGTAGGGTTTTCTTATACCATCCTCGCAGATCGAGGAAGTCAACTTATAGCTGCAGCCACTCAAGCTTTTACCAGAATGTTAGGTGTAAAGCAATGTTTCAACAGCCCGTATCACCGTCACTCGACGGGAATTATAGAAAAAAATAAATGGGGATCTCAAGCATATGCTGTCTAAAGTTACCCAGGAACATCCTGAAGACTGGCATACTTATTTGCCTGCCCTATTATTTGCTTATCGCGAAGTACCTCATTCCAGCACAGGTTTCTCACCATTTGAACTTGTATATGGCGCCAAACCACGTGGCCCATTGTATATATACCATTCCATGTTAACTGAAACTGTACCTGTACATAAACCATTATCATCATTTGAACATGTAACATCATTGCGTGAAAGGATAATGAGATCTTGTATCATAGCTAAAGAAGCACTTAAACAATCTGGTGCTATTTACAGACAGTACGCAAACAAGAGAAATAGGACGATAACACTGACACCTGGACAAGACGTTCTACTTCTTCTACCTAGCGACCGACAGCTACTGACAGACTCATGGCAAGGACCATTCAAGGTACTCAGACAGATCTCGACTGTTGACTATGAGATTGCAGTCAAAGACAAACATAAAATATTCCACATTAACATGCTAAAATCATATTACAACAGAGACGAAGACCAAGACGAAACAGCAGCCAACACGACGATAGTTGACCATGAAGACGACGATGAGACCGACAAAATACCGACGCCATCACTTGACACGACAAACAATTTGCAAGACATTAAAATTAACCCTCATCTGACGCAAACAGAGACCGACAGTTGCAGACAACTGTTACAAGACTACAGGACAATCTTCTCTAACCACCCAGGACAAACAGACTTATTGCAACATCACATTACTTTAACATCCAACACATCAATAAAATGCAGACTATACTCCATTCCCATACATTACAAAGAAAAACTACACCAAGAAATTATAGACTTAGAAAAGAACCACATCATCAGACGATCACAGTCACATTTTTGTTCTCCAATAGTAATTGTGAGGAAAAAGGTCAACACAATAAGACTCTGTGTTGACTATAGGAAACTCAACAAAATCACACAGTTGGATTTAGAACCAACTAGCTGACCCGGCCCGGCTTCGCCCAGGCCCTGGCGGGGATCTGTCTATCTATCTGTCTGTCTGTCTGCTTGTCTGTCTGTCAGTCTGTCTGACCCGGCCCGGCTTCGCCCAGCTCCTGGTGGGGAGCATCTCATTTAATTCATATAAGTAGTCATCTAAGCTCCCATTCCCGTTCCCGACTATCTGTCTGTCTGTCTGTCTGGCCCGGCCCGGCCCGACTTCACCCATTCCCTGGTGGGGAGCATCTAATTTAATTCATATAAGTAGTCATATAAGCTCCCGTTCCCGACTATTTGTCTGTCTGTCTGTCTGTCTGTCTGTCTGTCTGTCTGTCTGTCTGTCTGTCTGTCTGTCTGTCTGTCTGTCTGTCTGTCTATCTATCTATCTATCTATCTATCTATCTATTGTGTATGAGAGGAAATAGAGGAGAAGGGCAGAATGTCAGACGGGCCTGCGTGCCCAATTCTTAACCCTTTGAAAATAAAGATTTTTGTTCGTTCGTTCGTTCGTTCTATGTTCAGCCCGTATAGAAAGAATAGAAGAATAGATAAGATTGATAGTAGAAAATATGATTGGAAGAGATCTATCTAAAGTAAACTTACCAAGATATCACGAACAGCCAATAAATGGTGTGCGGTGGGTTGACTGCAAACGATGTGCAACTAACTTTATATCACAAAAAAATTACTTTTTTTATTTAACCGAACGAAAATCTTTCGCAGGCCCGTCCTACATTCTGCCTTTCTTCTCTATTTTCTCTCATACATTCTTTTTTTTTTTTTTTTTTTAACGTTTATTTCATACAAAGCAATGTATATTTACAAGGTGCAATGCGTGTTTCTTTGTTTGTGTATATTACAGAGCGTTGCCGTTTGTTAGTGTTATGTCATATGCGTTAATGAAACAAGAACATACATATACAGTTATGATAATGACGTACGCTTTCAGTCATCCCATTCTAACTTGATTGATGGTGATAGTGATGATAATGGTGATGATAATGATGATGATTCCTTCCCCTCGTTCATTCTAAACCCATCATTCTCACACGCTTATAAACCTTCAACACACATCACGCGTTCTCTTCCACACCGACAATATATACATTAAAAGAAATGTTGGTGTCAAGGTCGAAACGGCAAAAGCCGCCCCACGTTTTACACTGCAGGCAGTCTCATGCAAGTTTAGTTTCCTGTAAGTGGATTCAATATTATTGCTGAATGACAGCCCTCAACTTAATCGCAAGTGCCCAGGGTTTGCTTGTGGTGGGGTGGGTTTAGACCAGGAACGCGGTCAACGCGGAGGGAGGGAGAGAGAGGGAGCTGGGGAGGGGGAGAGGAGGGGGAGGGATAAAGAGAGAGAGCGCGTAAACAGGTTGGAATTTGTTAAGTTGTCCATTTGCGAATTCAGCGTATACATAAATATCCCATTTATTATGTACAAAAACAGGCTTTTACATTGCGAATACAGCGTATATTCATTCATGTTTGGGGTGGTGGGGGGGGGGGGGAGAGAAGAGAGAGAGAGAGAGAGAGAGAGAGAGAGAGAGAGAGAGAGAGAGAGAGAGAGAGAGAGAGAGAGAGAGAGAGTAAAGAGAATGGAATTTATTAGGTTCACTAAAGAGTTTACCTGAGCTGTTCAGACCGAGGTCAAACTTCGGTCGACAAGACCACTGACTCACAAAGGCCACCGTCCCATTGTTCTGTCTAGGTTGGGCTCCAGGACTCAGTAACAAAGAAGGGACATTTATTCAGTTATTTGGCGCTTTGTTCCTCAAGTGATTGGGCTTAGTGGTACACATGCGGAGTATAGAAATATACTGTGAGAGTGTGTGTTTGAACATGTATGTTATTTAGTGTGAAACTTGATGGGGGTGGCTCTTGTTTATTAATCTGCGAATAGCTGGGCGATTTTTTGTTGAAAAATCTTTGCTAGTGTGTGTGGTTGTATTGTTTGGTGATTGTGAGTGGCCGAGTTTCTACTCGACCATATTACGTTTCTATACTCCGCCAGTGCAACAAGAAGTTTAGTGTGTTTGTCTTTTGTGGCTGTGGGTATTGTATTTAAAAAATGGCCTTATAAGCGTCAGTTGTCTTGTTTGTGTGTGTTTCTATTAATTGTTGCAGTGCAATCTTAGTGGCTGTGATTGCTGGGCATTCATAGAAGAGATGGTCCTCTGTTTCCTGAATATTTTGTCTACATAATTTGCATGGGGCTATTTGCTTGGATGATTGTGCAGCTCTCTCTGTTGTCGGGGTCATATTATAAATTAGCCTGTATGTTATTTCTTTGGATTTTGATGTGATATGTTTGTTGTGTAAGTTAGTGAAGGTGCAACTGTAGTCTTTCATGTGATATTTGTATCCTCTTTTGATTCTCAGGTGTAGTGGTGGGGCTTGTTGTTGTACTAAATATTTGTATATCTGCTTGGTTGTCTGTTGTATTAAGTGTTCATTACCTTGAATTGCTTGCATACATGTTCTGTAGAAGTGCGGTAGTGTGCCGTAATAGTGCGGTGTTGTTTTGTCTATTTTCTTAATTCTGTGTAATCTAATTGCAATATAGTATAATGCTAGCGAGTGTTGATCTGGATGATTGATGATGCGTCCTATGTGGTTGATTCTTAATGCTTGTATTTTTGTGTTAAGGTCCTGTAGTGAAATTCCCCTCTAGTCTTCTCTTGTATTAAAGTCTTGTGCTTTATACTGTGGATTGTGTTTTTAAAGATGAATTTTCTGATGTGTTTGTTTATGTCTGTGATTGTTTGTTTTGGTGGGTCTAACACTGTGGCTAAATATAGTATTTTAGGAAAGATGAAAGTGTTTACAATAGTGCTTCGTATAAAAATTGTTGATGTCTTGTATTTGAACCTATGTAGTATGTCTATAATTTGTTTTGTCAGTGATTGCCATGTTCCTGTGTGTGTTTTTCTGGGATTGGATGGAAAAGTGATCCCATAAATCTTCATGTTATCTGTGACTGTTAGATCCGGGGGGAAATCTGCTTTATTCTTCCACTTCCCCAGATCCATTATTTTAGACTTCTGCATGTTTATTTTGGCCCCACTTCCTTCACCAAACTGTCTGAAGGTGTGAAGTATGTTCGTTATGGAAGTGTTGGTTGTAGGGAAGAAAGCGGTGTCATCTGCATAAGCAATTAATTTCCGCTCTCCAGACCCTTGTATAAATGTACCTTTAATGTTAGTGTCCTGTCTAATTGCTTCTAAGAGTGGTTCTAGTGTTAGTACATATAGGACTGGTGATAGTGGACACCCTTGTCTGACAGATCTATTGATTCTGAAACTGCCAGTGAGTGAATGATTCACCAGTACCTTACTTTCAGGATTTTTATACAATATTTCTATCCACTGTCTATAGTACTGTCCTATGTTGCAGTGTGCTAGTGTTTTGTGTAAGTATGAGTGTGAGATTCTGTCAAAGGCCTTCTCCTGGTCTAAAGATAAGAGAGAGGATTGACAGTCTTTCTGGTGGGTGTATGTAATGAAATCCCTAATGAAGTGTGTATGTTGGTGTATGTTTCTGTGTTGAATACTGCACTGTTGGTCTGGGTGAATGAGTGATGGCATGAAGTTTTTAATTTTGTTTGCAAGTGATTTTGCTAGAATTTTGTAGTCTGTGTTTAATAAGGAGATGGGTCTATAGTTTTTCAGCTGTGTTTTGTCTGTGTTGTCTTTAGGTATGAGTGTTATATATGACATGTTGCAAGTGTTTGGGAGTTCTTGTTTATGAAAAGCTTCTTGGTAGACTTTTAGAAGGAAATTGCCTAGGATAGGAAAGAAGTGTTGGTAGAATTCTACTGTGAGTCCATCTGGTCCTGGTGTTTTGTCTTTTTGCATTTGATTGAGTGCATGTGTTATGTCTGCTAATGTAAGCTCTGTGTCTAGTGTGTCTTTATCTGTGTCTGACAATTGTTTTGTGTATTTTAGGAATCTATTTTGTGTTTGTGTGTTGGCGGGTTCTGCTGTATATAGGTCAGTGTAGTACTGTTGGAAAGTTTCTAGTATATGTACTGTCTCTGTTTGTGTGTTTCCTTGCATGTCTGTTATTGCTCCTATTTGTCTGTTGCGTTGAATGTTTTGCTCTAATGCAAGGTGTTGTCTATTGGGGCTTTCTTCTGATATGTTAGTAAGTTTAGTTCGAAGGAGTGCACCGCGGAGTGTGTGTTGCTGGTGTTGTTCTAATTGTGATTCTAGTGTGTTTAGGTGTGATGCATTCCTGTCAGTCTGTTTTGTGAGTTGTATTGCTGTCTGTATGATATGTTCTTGTTGTAGTCTGTCTTTATGTATGATGGATGCTAACTGTTGTGTTCTACACCGTATTGTATTCTTTAGTAAATCCCAAATTTGTGTTATGTTGTCCGTGGGTGTACTATTAGTGTATGTTAGAATAAGTTGTGTCACATGTTGTAAATAACCTGTATGTTGGAGTAAGGAGTTATTGAACTTCCAATGTGATGTTCTTTTTGATGGCCTTGTGTTTGTAGTGTCTGTAGTGATATGTGTTAGTACTGCTTTGTGATCTGTGTATTGTAATGTCTCTTGTAGATGTTTTGTGTGTATTATTTGGTGTGTTGAAGGTGAGTATACTCTATCTAATCTGGCTGATCTATTGTAAGCCCTATTTTTGTGTGTTGTTGCAATGTTATTTGGGTGTCTGTATCGGAAAGCGTCTATTAGATTGTGTGTGTCTAGGGTATTCTTTAGTATATCCAGTTGATGTATTCCACTTCTGTCATTTCTCCTTAATTGTGTCTTGATTCCTGCCTTACCTGCCCCTACAATATCCAAATCTGAGAGTACAAAATTGAAATCCCCTGCAAGGATAATATTTTGCCCTCTGTATGTTTGTATAAGTAAGGTGTCTAATTCTTGGTAAAAGTTTGGTTGGTGATTGTAATTTGGTGGTGCATGTATGTTCACTATGGTGTATGCTTTATAGTGTTTTCTACCTGTATTATGGAGATTCGTCCATGGTTATCCGTGTGTGTTTTAATTATGTCCCACCTGTCTGATGTCTGCAGAATAGCTGTTCGTGACCCAATTTTGTGTGTGCCTAAACTAAAGCATGAATGTCTGAGGCCTAGCTGTGTGGTGATATGTTGTGCGAATGTTTTTGAACATATATTTGTTTCTTGTAGTAGTAGAAAATCTGGTTTGTGTTTGTTTATTAGTGTGCTAATATGTTGTAATTTTGTACGTATACCACAAATGTTTAAAGTAATAATAACTAAATCACTAGTCATTATAATTTAAGTAAAATCAACTGAATGAGATATAATAAGTGTATAGAATCACACGCAAAATTATTATCCTTGTTGAGTACATTTAGGCAAGCAGGTCTGTAGCGTCAAAGGTTTGTGTGGGAGGATCATCTTGTTCCTCGTTCTTATCACTTGTGTCCGTGTCTACGAAGAGAGTGTCTGGTATGCTGTATGTGTCGTCTTCGTCTTGTACTTGTGTCTCCTCTTGTTGTTCTTGTTCAGTTTCCTTTGTCTTGCCTATAGTGTCTTTGACTTTTTCTTTCTTTGGCAGTGATAAATCGTCTGTTTCTGTGTCGTCGCTGTGTTTTGACTGCGGTCTTCTGTTAGCCCATGTTCTCTTCTTTGGTTTGCTGACGACTTGAAAACCTTCAGAGTCTTGATTCCTTGGATTTATGTCTTGTATATTAATTTCTTGTGTGTTATTTTCTTGTGTGTTGATTTGACTGTTGAAGGTTTGTGTCAGTTCAATCTCTCCCTGTGGAGAGGTTTCTCTTTCGAGCGGTGGGAAATCTTCTTGGCTTTGAACACTTATTGTTGCTGCTATTGGTGTCGTCGATTGTCGTCGACTAGGGCATTTATTTGCCCAGTGGTTGTTTTGGCCACAAGCTGGACAATCGGTCTTTCTCCCCGGCATCGTGATCAACACTCTGTGGTTATTGTTCGTTATACCGGGAGTGTAGATCCGTATATAATGGGGAACTTCCTTTGTTGGGTTGCAGAGCGCTCCCCACTTGCCAGCCCCATTCTTTATCCTAAAGACCTCAGCCTTGTCGTCTCCTGTAATACTGTGCACCAGTTTTTTAACTCCTTGAGGAGCAATCGTGACAGGTAGCCAGTGGATGGTCAGCCTGTCCCTTTCTTTGTCTAGATGTTGTAGTGATATGTTTATCCCTAGACTTGGTAGAGAAAACTTTTTGCCGTGTATCTTGTCATACACGGCTTTCTGAGCCTCTGCTGACAGGTGAAAGTACCACCTAGTGGGAACTTCGAACCTATGCAGGTCGACGACTCCCCCAAAAGGTACACCTCCTGGACCAGTTAGGGCACTCATAATAAGTGCGGGTGTTGCTTTAGCAGCCGCCCCGGGACCAGTTATGGAACACACTATCGTTCCGGACTGGTGAAGTAGCTGGACATCGTAGTCATTTATCGAGATCCCGACATCAGTGATATTCGAATACATATTGAAAAATTTGTTGTTTCAGGTAATAATTCCGGGGAAATATCCAGAAAATCAAAAAACAACGAATATCACCAGTAAATCCGGAAAAAATACACAATTTCACACTGCGGCTTTCAAAATTTGAGAAAATGTCCGTGTCTATCTATCTGACCCGGCGTGGTTTCGCCCAAATTGACGTTGTGAAGAGAAACCAGAGTGAACACGTTGTGAAGAGAAATCAGAAATCCATATTCATACATTCTTTCATTCAACATCTCTTTGGGTGTAAAGCGCCATACATATGAGAATGTTAAAAAAAAATTAATGTACTTTTGAAGAAAAATAAAAAAATGAGTTAGAACATTTTCACTATTTAAATAGATGCATTATTTTTATGAAAACTTTGAAAACACCTTAAAGATTATATCACTATTTATTATAACTCATATGCCTGTTATTAACTATGGACAAAGAGTTTATAAATCTTTGAAAACAATGCAACAATCCTATATATAAAGTAATAGGAAAGTTTTTAAAGGTTATGCCCCTTGAAATAACTGTTCTTATGTTAAGTCCCCTTGCTATATTTAAATGACAATGTAAATATAATTATTAAATTTTAGTACGTTAATACTATTTTAGTAAATAAAAAACTATTACAGTCGGTTGCACAGGAATGAAAAGAAGACGTGTAGAAAATTTCATCTCAATCGGATGGACCGTTCGCGAACGCAGCAAATACATCCCCAACCACAAACATACAGTCTCTTTTATAGATATAGATAACCAACTGCGAAGACCTACTTACTGAACTGACAGACTCTAGATACTTCACGAAACTGGACATGACAAAAGGTTACTGGTAAATACCGGTAGAAGAACAGAGCAGACACATGACAGCATTTGCCACACCTTGGGGACTGTACGAATTGTGCAAACTACCATTCGGGCTAGAAAATGCGCCCGCAACATTCGTACGTATGACAAGACTTCTGTTGACAGACATATCTAATATTATCTCTTACATGGACGACATTTGTGTACACACAAAGACAATGACAGACCATATAACGACATTACAGCAGACATTTGACCGTATCAGACAGCACGGACTGACAGTTAAACCTTCTAAAGTTGACATAGCCTAACAAGAAATCTCCTTTTTGGGCTATAAAATCTCTAACGGCTTTGTCACAACCGACGACAACATCGTGTCAAAAATTCTAAAACTATCGCTTCCGACTACAAAGAAAGAAGTCCGTAGTGTCCTAGGTCTACAGACAGTTCATACCAAATTTTGCGGAGCTGACCGAATGTTTTACTAACCTGTTAACCAAAGACCAACCAAATAAAATTGTGAACAGCGAATGCCTAAGACCTGCATTGGCAAAAGTATTATCTTATTTTTCTGCTAATCCTATTCTTAAGTTGCCAAATTTGGATATTATTTTCAGATTACGTACAGATGCGAGCTCCGTGGCGATTGGGGCAGTATTACTACAGGAATATGACCATATTCTTCATCCTGTACACTACCTGAGCCGCAAACTAAAACAGAGAAAACGAAATTGGTCCACCCCTCAAATTGAGGCCCTTGCTCTTGTATATGCAATTACGAAATTGTCCAGATTCCTACTTGGGAGGCACTTTATAGTTGAAACCGACAATAGTCCGTTAACTATCATCACATCGGGAGCTCCGACCAACCACATGATTGCACGTTGGTCACTGTTACTCCAAGATTACAGTTTCGAGGTCAGACATATTCCGGGAAATCAGAATACGTTAGCTGATCTTCTATCCCGATGTCCTGACGACACCCAGTAGCCTAACTACGTCTGAGTGCAATGTGGCAGAGCACTCAAATCACACAGCCATTAATGAAATTGTTTCAGATAAGCTGTGCGAAATGTGTGATAGGGACGTGGTCCCATTGTAAATATAGTTAATATTTTAGAAATTAGTGTGATAATTGTAGTGTATACATGTGTAGAATGTGTTAGAAAGGAAACATTATTTATTGTAAATATTATGAACAATAACAAACAGTGCTACATGAGTTCAAAACTTACTTCAGTTGAACGATCTGATTTATCCGTGGTACCTGCCAACCGGAGTTGTTCCGATATATTTTAATCCATGTGAAAGAAACTGTGACATTTAAATTTCTATAGAACACTTAATCCATATGTTCCAACGAAATATTGAACTCACCAGCTGTGTCTAAGAACTGTGTATTCCGATCATTGTTACAACATCCATGCGGAACAACACTGTGTTAATAACATCCGATTACATCAGCTGTGTGTGTACTTCCGGTAGTTAGAAATTTATTCAAAAAGTTAGCAGACGACAAACAAATGTTCACAAAGAAATGACTAATGTAAGACACTTTGTGAACGCAAATTTATAATACACGAATTGTGTGTGAGGATTTTTCATTATTGTGATCTTAGAATAACTTGATTGACTTGTTCACAATAGCGACATCTAGTTCACTATTGTAAAGAAGCATCAATTTATGACGCTTATAAATAAAGCAACAAATGTAATTTATTGTTTTGAAAGTATGTCGAAATTATCTCCCATGAATTTTGAATTGTTTCACAGATTACATCAAAGGGAAGCAATTATAATAGGTAGTAATATGTAAGAGATACAAAAACCACCTTTATGTTGCCAGTTTGTCAACACTCCAAGATGACATCAGCTAAGTATGGAAGAAATTGCCGAAGTTGTAGACCAACATGAGATGTTCCTACCAAGTCTGGGTGGGACTCAAATGTTGGAGTCGTCTCACATTGGGACGGCTCGCAGTCTAACCTGACCTTTTCTGACGTTTTTGTAATTTTTGTTTATTGGTTGCGAGGTAGTTGCGTGTGTCGCTGTTGCTACCGGTCTGACTGTGTCATATTACAACTGACGTGATAATCCATCGAGAGGATTGTACTTTGGAGGTTTTACTCCTTGACTTCATGTGAGAGTGTGTGGATATAACTTGCGATGCCTACATGGTTCAATGAAACCTAAGTGAAGTCAGTTGACAACTAATGGGAAGATTATGACAGGGTTAAGATATTACCCCAAATTTACAGACAGCACACATGAAAGATTTCACCTTTCATGAATGGAAGGCAGGGAGAGTGTCATAATCGCCCCTGTAGTTGTGCCGCGGCATCGTTATCGGCGCCAGGCGAATACCAACCACCTGTCCACAGGTTCGCCGGTGAGCGGGACTAACTAGGCAGTGGTCAAGCCAGTACATGCGTGACGCAGGAAATCCACGCAGGTCACGATCCCGTTTGGCAAGTGCTCACAGCGAGATACGCCAGACAGGCTTAGGATTGTCGGACAGTACGGACGGGTCTGAGAGAAGCTCGTATGACTGATGTATCTGAATGCCGATTGCTTGTAAACCTTGTGAGAGGATAGGAGACTGTGCGGCTGTGGTATAGGTCTGTGAGTGCATCTATTGTATTGATTCATTGACTAATTGTATTGTTGCATCGACATTGTAATGGCGAGATGCCTGATATGATTGTGTTGCGTGTGAAGTGTAAATAAAGTGTTTAACTTACTGTTTCAGTGTGTCACGTCAAGTGATTCCGTGATTGTGTTTGTCTCACATGTGTTAGGTCACACGAGCCTTAATTATTGTTAAATGTAAGAACCTGACAGCTGTCATATCACAGACATCCAGGCCTACTCAATGTGATGGCGCTGTCATATCACAGACATCCAGGTCTACACAATGTAATGGTGCTGTCATATCGCGGAACCATAACGGGACACTACCTTGGGACAAAACGTTAATAAACAAAAAAATATCTACTACCACACAACAGATCATGGCTGTAGGAACAAGTGTACCTCGACGTATGACCATCTATGCAACCGTAACAAATATGTCTTTAATAGCCAGGTCTATCGTGGACAGTTATTATGTCTGTCTAGTGTGTCCTCTAGTCTCTGTATATTTCTTGCTTCAAGTTCTGTGATAGCCAAACAATACATTTGTGGTTATTTATGAACTGTCTTGCCAGTATCCAAGGGTTCCCCAATTGATATTCCTGAACGAGTGTCCGGAATCCAAGGGTTCCCCAATTGATATTTCTGAACGAGTGTCCGGTATCCAAGGGTTCCCCAATTGATATTCTTGAACGAGTGTCCGGTATCCAAGGGCTCCCCAATTGATATTCTTGAACGAGTGTCCGGTATCCAAGGGTTCCCCAATTGATATTCTTGAACGAGTGTCCGGTATCCAAGGGTTCCCCAATTGATATTCTTGAACGAGTGTCCGGTATCCAAGGGTTCCCCAATTGATATTCCTGAACGAGTGTCCGGTTTCCAAGGGCTCCCCAAATGATATTCATGAACTAGTGTCCGGTATCCAAGGGTTCCCCAATTGATATTCCTTAACGAGTGTCCGGTATCCAAGGGTTCCCCAACTGATATTCCTGAACGAGTGTCCGGTATCCAAGGGTTCCCCAATTGATATTTCTTAACGAGTGCTATGGACCAATTCTGACAGGCCGTACATGAACATTGCCAGACTACAGAACCCCGTTTTACCTTCGCCCGCATTGGACTCGAGCGTAGTCCACACTGGACTGATTGTTGCGTGTAGATTAGCTTTCCCTATTACCAGTGTCCCTCGCTATCAAGCGAACCCACTCCGACTTTTGAAGTACTTGTAATTTACGTCCTCAAGTTAAGGACGAGAAGTTAACATTTTAGTCCAACTGCCAGGTGTTGGGATTGATTGAATCCGCTACCTCGGTATCGGCACACCGGAAGTTTAAGATGGAGGGCTCTTATCAATCTTGCCAAGCTGCAAGTCGCGACCATGCCGCTTTCTCGGTGGCGAGAGAGGTGGAGATGGAAGGGGGAGGGGGCGGGGTGGCACTTGAGCTTTACTCTGGGACTGCTGAAAGGGTACTCATGCACGTCTCAGGGGCCATCGATTAAATCTCAGCTCTGTGGGGTTCAACATTACCCCCAATCGTTCAACTTTAAGGAGAAGGTATAGTTAGTGTCCATCACCGGCTCAAAACGATAGTCCTGTGATTGATTCAGCCGCAAAAGCAGCTGCCTACGGTTTTACCCTCACAGGCTTATTAAACCGAAAGTGATTGTTGTCCGTATGGGGCAGATGCAGTCCAGTATGACATCGCATTCTCCTGTAGATGGCAATGAATGAATCACACACACACACACACACACAAAATAAACGAGAAGCAGATTATGAGCTTTACTAGAACACGATTACTTGAAACAAAATGGACATTGCAGCTAAAGCCTTCGTCAGCACAGAACAGACACATACAAAAGGACACACACCTACACACAAAAAACTACATGAAAATATTAAGGTTACTTAGCTCAATACGACTTGAGCGGCTGTAAGTGGATTGAATTAACCGGATGTGTGGTTTAGGTGGTCAAAGGTATAACGGCCAGTAAGGCCAGAAGCTCAAGGACTGGTTAAGTCGCCCGGTGGGGGACATCCACAAGGGGATAGGGGGACGCCCATGTGAGCGAAAGGTGAAATTGGGATTGGTATAGCACTATAGCCGGATCTGTGGCCGAGGTGCCGCGGATGCAGTTTGCAAATCCACATCCCGCGCTCTAAACCCAGCTGCGGACGGTTTGGATGTAGACCACGCCGCGGTGGCTCTCATAAAATAGTATGAGTGCCTGTTGCTCTGAAAGCGATGACAGACCACTGAACGCAAACTTGCCAAGAAATCACAAACAGCAAAAATAATAATGGGGTTGACTGCGACTTCCTGTGAAGGGCATGCAACTAACTGTTATAGTGGACTATACTACTGCGGGGATGGGAGGGGTGGGGATTTGAAAGTTAAATAACACTGTGTTGGACATTGAGGCCGTGAGGGGAGAGTGAACCCAATTGGAAGATGAGACAGTTTTCCAATGTCTTACGATCACATTCGTGAGATACGGATGATTTGATCGCCGTGACCTGTATGTCGGCCTCGCCACAGTGGTCAGGACTGTTGAAGTGCGTGGATACCGGTTTCTGAGCACCACTGTTGATATCAGAGGAAAACAAATATGTTTGCATATCCTTTACAGGACATCGCTGTCAACATCAGCATCTTTCAGCTGATTGTTGATTTCTTGGCAAGATTACGCTCAGTAGTTTGCGGCCAGTGCTTTCTGAGCGGCCGGCTCACATACCCCGTAAGTTACCGACGCGATTCGAACCACTGCTGATTCTCACCGTCGTCACGTTACTTACGAGAGTATACGAGATTACGGAGAAAAGTCGCTATCCTCTAGGCCAAGAAGCCGGGGAGGTGTTGCCTAAATCTGTCAGCCAGACGATAGGTGGCGAAGCTTTTACCACATGCGCAAGGCCGGCCCTGTCAAACGCTGAACTTGTAGTCCATTGGTCGCTCTGGATCGTCAACGTGTGGTCAGTTACAGATCCATCATGCCCCCCCCCCCCCCTCCCACCTATTTTTGTTTTCAGAGGATTCAAGGGGCATTTATCTGTATTCTCATTGTTCGTGGCAAGATTGATTGATTGATTGATTGATTTAGAAACCGACATCACAGCATTCGGGGCATTCCCATAAGCGCTCCGTCCCCATCCTCAGCAGCCAGCGAAGAGTTCCAACACTAATAGTTAATAGTACCAGTAGCAATCTGATTATATGTCCGTCTCGCTTTTCCTCTGAGCGTTGATCGTCGGCCAGATTCCTTCGTCACCCCTCGCTGTCGCATTCTTGCCAGACCATGGTGATCCATTTTCTCCTCCGAGGTATACACATGCTCCCACAAGGTCGCAACCACATCTGCTTTGTCATGCATCAATACTCCACCAAGTTTTGCAGAGCCAGCCAATCTGTCCGCCTGTTCATTCCCCAGCACACCGGCATGCCCCGGAGAAAAGATCCAGACGATGCTTGTCACCCGTGACTTCCGAAGCGAAGCAAGCCACTCTGCACGAAGCTTGCCTGTCTTCACCCTACTCAGTATGCTTTCTGAGTCAGTTACAATTACGATGTGTGTGTGTACCATATTCTCCATCCAGCGAAAAGCTGCACTGACCGCCTCCACCTCCATTCTTAAGCTAGATGTTGTGGTATCATATGCCAGGCTCTCCTGCACCAAACGTCGACCATTGGCTTTTGCTAAGAACCCCCAGGCGCTTCTCCTACCTCTCAACACCGACCCATCTGTGTAGATAATCACATCACCTGAGCGAGCATTATCCTGAATTAGTTGCTGGATTTCCACTTCCGTGGCCCCTGCTGGCCACTCCCTGCACTCCCGGCTCCATGTGATTATAACTCTGCACAAGTCTGACTGCTCCGCTGACACTCTGACCCACTCTTCTCCTCTCCTAATGATCTCCCAGGGGCACACCTGCCTGATCGTAACCTCCGCCTGAGCTATCCATGATTTCCCTCTTATCAGTCGCTGACCCTTAACGGCGTCCAGCGCCTCATGCAACGGGTGATCTGTGTCAGCAGCTACTCTGAGGTATGCCTTCGCCTGCATCACCTTGAGCCTACCAGCAACAGTCGGCAGACCAGGGATGTAACGCATACACACTACTGGGGTGTCTCTAGTGCATCCCAGAATGACCCGCATAGCTTCGTTCTGTATGCGCTCTAATTTCACCAGCTGACTCTTTGATACAGTGAGCAGTCCTAGTCCATAATCAATCGCTGGGAGGATGTTCGTGGCAAGGACAATATACAGCACTAACGTTTGTCAGCCCCGTCAGCCAACATCATCTAATCTAAGGACAGTATACAACATTAGCGTTTGTCAGCCCCGTCAGCCAACATCATCTAATCTAAAGACAGTATACAACATTAGCGTTTGTCAGCCCCGTCAGCCAACATCATCTAATCTAAGGACAGTATACAGCATTAGCGTTTGTCAGCCCCGTCAGCCAACATCATCTAATCTAAGGACAGTATACAACATTAGCGTTTGTCAGCCCGGTCAGCCAACATCATCTAATCTAAGGACAGTATACAACATTAGCGTTTGTCAGCCCCGTCAGCCAACATCATCTAATCTAAGGACAGTATACAACATTAGCGTTTGTCAGCCCCGTCAGCCAACATCATCTAATCAATTTCCTTGCCGATAGGCGTGGGCTGTCATGGTTGGCCATCTCACACGGTCACCTGTCTCGAATCAGGTCTGTGCTCCTGTCCCGACCCTGCCATGCTGCCAAACCATCAAAGCATTTATCCCCCTGTCTTCCTCATGCTCTCCTTCCATCAAGCTCGCCAATTGTCACTAAAATTTCAAATCCATTTCTCCTCATATGTCCAAACAATCTTGACTGTCTTCGTCTAATCTCTCAAATCTCCATTCTTCATTTGCCTCTTGAGGGACTGTCTCATTTGATTTTGTGTCTGTCCAGGGTGTTCTTTGCATTTTTTCTTAAAAACTACACGCCCACCGCCATTTGATGTTTCTCAGCTTGTCTGTTAACTGTCCATGCTTTACACTACCGCAACAGCTAACATATCGTGACATTATTATCATTATACTTCTGCCGGTAATTCTAACCTCTGATACTTTCATCATACAATCTCAAAGCCTATTACGACACCGGCAAAAAAGTAACTGAATTCGAAACTGAACGGCCCATTGTCAAAGAGCTGCTTGTATAGTCCTGTGTATGGTGTATCCTAACCTGAAATATTTTACACCAGATCTAAATTCTGCGTTAGATTTTATTAATATTATTAATTATTATTAATATATTTAGATCTTTATTTTAAAACAAGATTATCCTTTATCAAGTATACAGTAAATAATCGTGTCTTAATAGAAACGTTATTAGTAACTTACATTTAGTTTTATATTTTATGAATATGCATTAATTTAAACTAAGATAATAAGATTATTATTACTTCCCTTAGGTTTGAAAGTCTACTTGACTTTAAGGTTATTTCTCTTACATGATTTAAAGCCTATCTGGGTATTGTAGATTGATTGATTGATTTAGGAATAGACATCACAGCATTCGGGGCATTCCCATAAGTGCTCCGTCCCCATCCTTCTTCTTCTTCTTCTTCTTTCGTTCGCCTGAAACATGTCTACAACTGCAATGTCGTCTCTTGTATGAATATAACAGTCTTTTTTAGTTCATTCATCCTCAGCAGCCAGCGAAGAGTTCCAACACTAATAGTACCAGTGGCACTCTGATTATAAGTCCGTCTCGCCTTTCCTCTGAGCGTTGATCGTCGGCCAGACCCCTCGTCACCCCTCGCTGTCGCATTCTTGCCAGACCATGGTGATCCATATGCTCCTCCGAGGTGTACACATTCTCCCACAAGGTCGCAACCACATCTGCTTTGTCATGCATCAATACTCCACCGAGTTCTGCAGAGCCAGCCAATCTGTCCGCCTGTTCAGTTCCCAGCACACCAGCATGCCCCGGAGAAAAGATCCAGGCGATGCTTGTCACTCGTGACCTCCGAAGCGAAGCAAGCCACTCCGCACGAAGTCTGCCCGTCCTCACCCTCGTCAGCATGCTTTCTGAGTCAGTTACAATCACGATGTGTGTGTGTGTCGTATTCTCCATCCAGCGGAGAGCCGCAGTGGCTGCCTCCACTTCCATTCTTAAGCTGGATGTTGTGGTATCATATGCCTGGCTCTCCTGCCCCAAACATCGACCATTAGCTTTGGCTATGAACCCCCAGCCACTTCTCTCACCTTTTGACACCGAACCATTTGTGTAGATAATCACATCACTCGAGTGAGCATTGTTCTGAATTAGTTGCTGGATTTCCACTTCCGTGGCCCCTGCTAGCCACTCCCTGCACTCCCGGCTCAATGTTATTACAACTCTGCACAAGTCTGACTGCTCCGCTGGCACTCTGACCCACTCCTCTCCAAGCCTAATGTTCTCCAAGGGGCACACCTGTCTGACCGTATCCTCCGCCCGAGCCATCCATGATTTCCCTCTTATCAGTCGCTGACCCTTAACTGCATCCAGCGCCTCATGCAGTGGGTTGTCTGTGTCTGCAGCTACTCTGAGGTATGCCTTCGCCTGCATCACCTTGAGCCTACCAGCAACAGTCGGCAGACCAAGGATGTAGCGCATACACACTACTGGGGTGTCTCTAGTGCATCTGTCATGAAATGCCGCCTTAACATCCCAGAATATTTTCTCGGTCTCATAATTTGAGAGGCCAAATTGAGAAAGAATGAATTAATCTTGCTACTCCAAGGCTATCTAGTCGTGAGGTAAGATTATTCACAAAAAGCCTCTAGCCATGATGTAAGCTTGCAGATGGCCAGTAAAATGGACAGTGTAATTAAAACCGACCAGGCATGACACCTGATAAGCACAGGTAGGAAATCGCCCAGGTGTGAACAACATTGACAGAGGGAGAGATAATAGCCCCAGGGCTGTAAACAAGCCCCGTCCACTCCGACTGGCAGACTCAGGAATGTGTGAAAACAGATCTGATAAGACAATTAACACTGGGCCTGTAGACTGTGTACCAGACAGAGGAGCAAGGTGTGATGGCCAGGTTGCGGGGATAATTGCAATTACCATCAGCGGGAGATAAGAAGAATTTATGACAGGAATGCCAAAGAGATAATAGTGTCTCAGACACTGTCTGCTGGACTAAGCTTAAATAAGGGTCCCTAAGCCTGTTTCCTGTTAGATTAAGTCTGACTTCAGAACAGGTGAGGACAGCCAGCTCGTTTTGTATGATTCTTATGTTGCTAGATTTCACTAGGGAGAATTAATTCGTAGTAACTAGTCGAGTTTTAGATGGATGTACTGACTTTCAGTCTATATCTGATCTAGATTATTGCAAGAATTATCATTGCTTCAGGTTACTTGAGTGTTCTTTCTAAGTTCTGTGTTCAATATCATTGTGCTTCATGTATTACTCTTCTGAGAAGTAGAACCTTATGTGAAGGCAGTATCATTGTCTAAGTATACTTTTAGGTGTCTTGGTAGATGCTTGTCATTTCTTTGTAAACTAGTTGCCTTTTGGTGTGTGCATTTGTTGTACAGAATATAGTCAACTGACTATTTATTTAATTCTTACAACAGCAGTAACTAACTAGTGCATTATGCTATGATGTTAAAGTATTATAATATGTCTAGTTTAATCAATATGTTTATGTGTATTGGATGTTTGATATATTGATTTGTCATATGCAAACCTACCAATATGAAGTGTTATGCTATTGTCTGCGCATTGGCACATTGGCCAATGATTGTGTTGGAAGCAGAGGTGTAATGGTACAGACATTACCCACAATTGGTATAGGGTATATGGTGCTAAACTTTCTCAGTGTATTGTGGGCGTGCGTCCACGGTAATGCATGGAAACCTGGCACAGCTACTGGTCACGGCTTGCAAGCCCGGATGATCAGGCATTGTTATAATACCCTTACCGACCCTGTGAGCTGCTAAACTAACTTTGGACGGAGCGGCTGTATGACACAGAATTTCTGTATTAGCGACATGGACATGGGGCGGCAGAAATGTAATAATTACAGGCGTGTGAGACAATTGAAAAGCCCGTCCCAGACTAACGACAGTAGGGAGAAGGAGGACGGAGAACGCAGTAGAGCTGAAAGATAAACTTGGCCAGACTGGTCATTGTATATGTTTGTGTTATGATATGTTTTAATTAGGATTGCGCTGATGTAGAATTAGATATAACACATTCTCGACTTTCTTTCAAGCTCTCACAATGAGCACCTATGTTGTAGATCTCAAGGACGAGTGAATACTAGGAGTGTCAGGACTGACAGGATCGTCAGAATACCGGCAAGCTGTTTCTTTTGTTGAGTCTACTGGAGAGTGGGGATCTGGACCACAGTTCCAGATAGATGAAGTAACAAGTAAAGTTACGTAATGTTTCTCATCACAATATGTTATATGATTTCATCATCCTCATATTAAAAACCATCAGATGTCTATGATTAGTAAATAAATGTTGTAATATTGTAACTCATAGTTCTCTCGTTATATTTTAATTCCAATTGTGCATACGTGTTGTTGTGTACATTGGTGGGGGTTCACTTAGACACCAAGGAAGGGAGCAGTCAGGGAGAAAAACCTGTACTGAGATAGTCGTCTACACTAATATATTTAGACTTAAACATCTATCTTAGCTAACCTTCTCTTTCCCATTCCTTGGCGAATATTCAGCACAGTTCATTTCATTTTATAACGAGCCACTTGGAGCTGTTCGTTGGATATTCATGGGCTTAATCTGTAGTTCAGCCATATAGATTTTGTCCCTAGTCAGTTTCTGACTATTTAGGGTTGCTCGCCAGTGAATAATATTTCCATCTAGCCGGTGGGGCACCCCGACTTATGACAGCATCCCAGAATGACCCGCATAGCTTCGTTTTCTATGCGCTCTAACTTCACCAGCTGACTCTCTGAGACAGTGAGCAGACCTAATCCATAATCAATTACTGAGAGGATCAAGTGCTGGTATAGTGTGAAAAGCATTCTCTGCTCTATGTCCATTGCAGCCATAGTTTTAAGTGCATTGAGCCCCTGGATTCTCCACATGGTCCTTGAAGGATAGGCTCCTGTCAAGTGTGATCCCCAGATACTTCAGTTTGTTCTCTCTGCTGACATTTCTACCATCTATCGCGAGGCTTGGGACATCAGCTCTTACAATTCTGTTGTCCAGAGAGCACCACAAAACGGCCGCCTTTTCCGGGTGGATGACAGCACTCATTTCTGTGCACCAGTCAATCACTTTATCTACTGTCGCCTGTAACTCCTGGGTTGTTTGCTCTCTATCTCTCCCCTGCCTATATGCACGAATATCATCTGCAAATGTTAGTATTCTTCCAACCCCTGGTGCTTCTAGGTTTGCAATCTTGCTCGTATACACATTAAAGAGCACCGATGAGACTGCAGATCCCTGTGGCAGTCCCGGGGTTAACATATGTGGCTCTGAGGTCCATGCGCCCAGACGGAGAGCAACCCGACGAGAGTACAGGACGGCTGCTATCCAGTTCACCAACCAGGGATTTACCCTCTTCTCCATCAGTGCGGTCATCAAAATATCATATCGAACTCTATTGTACGCATCCTCGAAATCAAGCGCTACCGCCATCGTTTCCTGTCTACTCTGGAACCCCTCATAAACGGCAACGGCAAAAGTGGCTGCATTTAACCAGGTATCTTTTCCTAGCCTGTAGCTCCCCAGGCCTCTTGCAAGAAGCTTCCCGCTTTCCAAAAACTCTTGCAGCTTGGCAGCGACTATCTTCTCTAAAACCTTCCCAAATGTATTTTGAAGGGTGATGATCCTAAAGCCGCTAAGCTTTGACTGATCCTTGAATGGTTTTGGGAGAGGGATGAGATAGCTGTGCATCCAATCCTGCGGTGCTGATGCTGTCCTAATGCTCTGGTTAAAGCAGTCGGTCATCTCCTCCAGGTCTGCTTCGCTCAAACCCTTCATGTGGCCATACCTGACCCCATCGGGCCCTGGTGCCGTGTCTTTTGCCTTTTTCAAAATGTGTTTAACATCTTCCATCCGTATGATGTCTTCATACTGCATATTCTTCGTGGTTCCAGATAGCTCCTCTCTAACTGCATCCCTGGTGTCCGCATCATTATGATTGGTCTGCTCTAAAATTCTCTGGAGAAACGCCTCCCCTTTCTCTTTGTCTGTTGTCACGCGCACACCATCATCTCTATAGATTGTTCCCACTGTCATCGGCCGATCTTTTCTCTGCATTTGCCTGTGCAATTTCCAGAATTTTTGCAGTGTTTTATCCCCTCCAATCTCCTTCATGAAACATTCCCATTTTGCCTTTTTGGCCTCTGCAGCACAGCGCTTGAAAACCTCCACCTTGTCTTTCTTGACATTGTCCGCTGTGTCCACTTCCTCTCGTGAGCTTCGAAGTGTCTGTCGCACTTTCTTTAGCTGCTTCACTGCAGCTCTCTTTGCTTTCCAAGCATGGTCTACTTTTGGGGTCCACCATGGGGGCTGCAAAAAGGGAGTTTTAACAGTCCTGTTGCATGCCCCTTGTCGTGGAATGCCGCCTTAACATCCCAGAATATTTTTCTCGGTCTCCAAATTTGAGAGGCCAAATTGAGAAAGAATGAATTAATCACGCTACTCCAAGGCTATCTAGTCGTGAGGTAAGATTATTCACAAAAAGCCTCTAGCCATGACGTAAGCTTGCAGGTGGCAAGTAAAATGGGATACTTGAGATGGATACAACTAGATAATTTAAATTAGTCTACACCTTGGAAAACTGCTGACCCAGACGGGCTATGACACCACACAGACACATTGGCACCTTCTCGTCCAGGTAGACCCTGGCTGAATCAACAATGAACTGGGCCATTGGTTGAATAAAGGCAATTAACGCCAGATGGAGATAATAGCCATAGGGCGGTAAACAAGCCAAGTCAACTCAGATCGGCAGACTCAGTAGAGTGTGAAAACAGACCTTGTAAAACCGGTCAGCTGTGAAGTGTCAAGACTGGCCACACAAAGTAAATGTTGGCTATTGAAACTGAAGCAGGAATGCTAGAAGGTGTGATGGCC
This sequence comes from Cepaea nemoralis, assembly GCA_014155875.1. Lineage (NCBI taxonomy): Eukaryota > Metazoa > Mollusca > Gastropoda > Stylommatophora > Helicidae > Cepaea > Cepaea nemoralis. The sequence continues at coordinate 77,436 of JACEFZ010012046.1, read as the reverse complement.
AGGTTGCAGTGATAAGGGCAATTAGGGGGAGATAAGAAGAATTTATGACGGGAATGCCAAAGAGATAATAGTGTCTCAGACACTGTCTGCTGGACTCAGCTTAAATAAGGGTCCCTAGCTCTGGTCATGTTAGAAACGAAAAAATCTCTGAACAGGTAGGAACTATCTCAATGTTCTGTAGTCATATGCAGGATTATTATGTTAGATTTCACTACAAAAGTTATTTCTTAGTTAGTGATTTTCAGTCTATATCTGATCTAGGTTATTGCACGAACTATCATTGTCATAGGTTACTTGAGTGTTCTTTCTAAGTTCTGTGTTCAATATCATTGTGCTTCATGTATTACTCTTCTGAGAAGTAGAAACTTATGGAAGGCAGGTCTTGTCTAGATATACTTGAGGTGTCGTAGCAGATGCTTGCCATCTCTTTCTAAACTAGACTAGTCCTTTTTGGTGTGTGCATTTGTTGTTCAGAATATAGTCAACTGACTATTTATTTAATTCTTACAACAGCAGTAACTAAGTGGTGATTCAACCGGGCAGCTCAGCAAATATAGCTGGTCTGTGTGGTCACTTCAATTAGACTTGTTGTATATCTCATTTTGTAGCTATACCATATTAGTACTCATTAATAATGCCTGATGCTATTATGTTGAGTATCATTAGATGTCCATCTTGAAGTAATATAATGTTTACGGATATGTTGGATGTATGTATGTGTAATTTCATAAACTAACTAGTGCATTATGCTATGATGTTAAAGTATTATAATATGTCTAGTTTAATCAATATGTTTATGTGTATTGGATGTTTGATATATTGATTTGTCATATGCAAACCTACCAATATGAAGTGTTATGCTATTGTCTGCGCATTGGCACATTGGCCAATGATTGTGTTGGAAGCAGAGGTGTAATGGTACAGACATTACCCACAATTGGTATAGGGTATATGGTGCTAAACTTTCTCAGTGTATTGTGGGCGTGCGTCCACGGTAATGCATGGAAACCTGGCACAGCTACTGGTCACGGCTTGCAAGCCCGGATGATCAGGCATTGTTATAATACCCTTACCGACCCTGTGAGCTGCTAACCCAACTTTGGACGGAGCGGCTGTATGACACAGAATTTCTGTATTAGCGACATGGACATGGGGCGGCAGAAATGTAATCATTACAGGCGTGTGAGACAATTGAAAAGCCCGTCCCAGACTAAAGACAGTAGGGAGAAGGAGGATGGTGAACGCAGTAGAGCTGGAAGATAAACTTGGCCAGACTGGTCATTGTATATGTTTGTGTTATGATATGTTTTAATTAGGATTGCGCTGATGTAGAACTAGATATAACACATTCTTGACTTTCTTTCAAGCTCTCACAAGGAGCACCTATGTTATAGATCTCAAGACGAGTGAAGACTAGGAGTGTCAGGACTGACAGGATCGTCAGAATACCGGCAAGCTGTTTCTTTTGTTGAGTCTACTGGAGAGTGGGGATCTGGACCACAGTTCCAGATAGATGAAGTAACAAGTAAAGTTACGTAATGTTTCTCATCACAATATGTTATATGATTTTCATCATCCTCATATTAAAACCATCAGATGTCTATTGTATGATTAGTAAATAAATGTTGTAGTATTGTAACTCATAGTTCTGTCATTATATTTTATTCCAATTGTGCATACGTGTTGTGTGTGTACATTGGTGGGGGTTCACTTACACACCAAGGAAAGGAGCAGTCAGGGAGAAAAACCTGTACTAGGATAGTTGTCCTTAAACTTTAATTCAGACTTAAAAATCTATCCTAGCTAACCTTCTCTTTCCTATTCCTTGGCGAATATTCAGCACAGTTCATTTCAATTTTGTAACGAGCCACTTGGAGCTGTACGTTGGATATTCATGGGCTTAATCTGTAGTTCAGCCATATAGATTTTGTCCCTAGTCAGTTTCTGACTATTTGGGGTTGCTCGCCAGTGAATAATACATTCATCTAGCCGGTGGGGCACCCCGACTTCTGACAGATTGGGGTCCAGTCCGCGATCCTGAACCAGGATTCTAGTAATCATAGTGATTCTACTAGACCCTAGACATACGATTTTTAAAAGTTAACTCTTGTAATCTTCAATCATCAAAATAGACTATCATCAAATGTAGCTACTTTTAGTTGAGGAAGTTACAGAGTACATATATAACTTTTCAAAAGTATAACAGATAAGAACTTATGAGAAAACTACCATCATCTATCATTTAGTGTTATCATTAATCATTTATTGATAATTGGACACTTTAATCATATTTACATTGATGTGTTTGATGATTTAACTGCTTGACTGATTTGCAATTTTATGCTAATATATGCCATGTTCATTTTGACATGTATGCAGTGCATTTTAATGTTTATTTAGGTAAATATTACTGTTGATTACTGTGTAGTATATCTCTCACACTTACTTCACTGCTGTCGCCAGGTACTACTTGAATATTATTTTCAGTTGTCTTTCACTGCTGAGGCTAAACTATACACATTGGATAGCGTAGACTGTCAGTAGTTAACTCTTGTCGTTCTAGCTTATATCTGATTTTTGATATATACATAGGGGCTTACCTGAATATAGTCATTAGCAATTATGTTCTTGCTTTACCGGAATCTTGAAGAGGATCTGAAGGCGCGCGCAGATTTCTCAGAGACCGCGAGAGGGTGGGGCATAAGAGAAGGCTTACAGGGAGAGCAACTAGAAACATATATCATAGCTGAGTTAGAATGGTGGGACCAAGAAGAAGAAATTATGTTTAAAGAAAATGATGAGTTCTTTGAAGCACAAGAGCGTAGCAAAACTGAAGGAGTAAAGATGGAGAAAACGCATATGGAAGCAGTCAATGCGGAGAAGCTAACCTTTCTAGCGGAACATAAGGTAGGAGATACGGATGCTCACCCAACCAGGAAGGAAGGGACATCTTTGCCACCCACCGCAGAATCAGAGTTAGTGGACCGGGAACTACAGGTTCTCATTCGACCCAGTCCTAAACGGAAAAGAGGGAAGAAAAAACGTGCCAAGGGCATTTCAAACAGTCACAAACGTGATAACTGTTTGCACCACGGCAATAATCGTTTGACAGTAGAGGACCTTCAGGAAAACCACTTGACTGCTACGAGAAATGAATCTCGAGAGAAAGAGGAACTGAAGACAACCTTTAATGAGGTCGCAGGCGGAGACCTAGCCGATTCTCACATTCCCTTCGGTTCACAGAATCACGAAGTGGAATTACATCTGACTGAAATAGGGAGGATGGAAGTAACTGAATCCCAGGTGAATTTCATTACTGCAACGCGGGAAGAATCACTAATTATCAGTTCAGATAATTTGCCTACTAACAGTTACCCAGAGGACAACTGTTCGTACCACAAGATATGTGGTTTAACTGGTCCGCCAGTACAAGACTCCCAGGAATCTCATTTTACTTCAACGAGGGGTGAAACTCAAGAGAAGAGGACCTGAGGACATCTTTTAAGGAGGTCGGAGATGGAGAGGTAACCGACCTTATTATTCCCTTCAGCCTCAGACGAGGAAGAAGTGGGATTAAATTTGACTGACAGAGGGATGAAGGACGACCCGGAACCCCTTGTGATCTTTGAGGCTGCAGCTCAGGACAAGACACTAGACATCAGTTCAAATCATTTACCTATTGTGATGGATTGCTTAGACACCAGCCCACCACAGGATTTACCTCAACTGGACTTAGCCCATGAAAGCAGGACCAGAGAGGAACATCCAGACCAGGAAACATTTCCAGTTGTTATCTCACAGTATACCAGTTCGGAGACTCAGGAAACACAGGGAATTGTCATGAGCCAGAATATGGACTCTGATATTGTGCAGACAACATTGTCTGTAGTTGCTAAAGAAGAAAATTCTTTGCACAAGATGGAGGAAGAAACGCCTATCATCTCATTAGCTGAAGTTATCAGGGAATTCCAGCAACAGGGACCTGAAGTAACAGAAGTCAAGAGTGGTTTGGAATCAACACTCTTAGGACTCAATCTACCCTTCAGTCAGGTCGATTTGATAGGAGTAGATCAGCTATTTGTGGATACTTTATTCAAAAGTAACTCCACTTTATCGCCCTGGAGTAACTATGTTATTTCTCAAGGCAGGACAACTTGGCACACTAAATTTCCAATTTCTAGCACGGTTTGTACAAGAAACTCTAATGCAGAGAAACTCAGCCCATTAACTGAATATCAGGGGAAGAAACCGCGACACCGAGGAGGGACGATTGTTACGCCCGACTTTGAAGGAGGAAAGCGCCAGTTGAATTTATATCATGGGACCATGATGTGTAACATTATTCCTTTTCAAAGGAAGATATTGATGGATCTGTTAAGGATCTATAAAGGACTGGAGGAATATCACGGAGACAAGCTTTGCTGTGGCCAGCTTATGCAAGACCTCACTACGGGTACATCCTCGGCTGAAAGGAGTAAATCACGCGAGTGAATGGTGTAAAACAATTGCTGCCCAGAGGCGTAGAAGAATCCCGTTGATTGTGATCTTTCCCAGAGGGGTAAAATTACAACCTCCTGACAATTACCGGATTTTACCAAGCTATTCCATGGAATCCCGGCCGAAAACCAGGTACAAGGATCTATCCAGAGTATCTTTGGGTTATGGAAATGAAACGTCTTTATGCAGAGGCAGGACAACCCACTGCCACAAGGAATATTGGAAACCTTTAGGCAGATACTGAACGGAGAGTGCTTAGGCATTATTCTGGGATGTACGGCGTGCTTTGACAAAAGATTTCTGGCAGAAACTTTTTTTTTAAGGGGGAAGCTCTGTCGTGGAATGCCGCCTTAACATCCCAGAATATTTTTCTCGGTCTCCAAATTTGAGAGGCCAAATTGAGAAAGAATGAATTAATCACGCTACTCCAAGGCTATCTAGTCGTGAGGTAAGATTATTCACAAAAAGCCTCTAGCCATGACGTAAGCTTGCAGATGGCAAGTAAAATGGGATACTTGAGATGGACATAACTAGATAATTTAAATTAGTCTACACCTTGGAAAACTGCTGACCCAGACGGGCTATGACACCACACAGACACATTGGCACCTTCTCGTCCAGGTAGACCCTGGCTGAATCAACAATGAACTGGGCCATTGGTTGAATAAAGGCAATTAACGCCAGATGGAGATAATAGCCATAGGGCGGTAAACAAGCCAAGTCAACTCAGATCGGCAGACTCAGTAGAGTGTGAAAACAGACCTTGTAAAACCGGTCAGCTGTGAAGTGTCAAGACTGGCCACACAAAGTAAATGTTGGCTATTGAAACTGAAGCAGGAATGCTAGAAGGTGTGATGGCCAGGTTGCAGTGATAAGGGCAATTACCGTCAGGGGGAGATAAGAAGAATTTATGACGGGAATGCCAAAGAGATAATAGTGTCTCAGACACTGTCTGCTGGACTCAGCTTAAATAAGGGTCCCTAGCTCTGGTCATGTTAGAAACGAAAAAATCTCTGAACAGGTAGGAACTATCTCAATGTTCTGTAGTCATATGCAGGATTATTATGTTAGATTTCACTACAAAAGTTTTCTTAGTTAGTGATTTTCAGTCTATATCTGATCTAGGTTATTGCACGAACTATCATTGTCATAGGTTACTTGAGTGTTCTTTCTAAGTTCTGTGTTCAATATCATTGTGCTTTATGTATTACTCGTCTGAGAAGTAGAAACTTATGGAAGGTAGGTCTTGTCTAGATATACTTGAGGTGTCGTAGCAGATGCTTGCCATCTCTTTCTAAACTAGACTAGTCTCTTTTTGGTGTGTGCATTTGTTGTACAGAATATAGTCAACTGACTATTTATTTAATTCTTACAACAGCAGTAACTAAGTGGTGATTCAACCGGGCAGCTCAGCAAATATAGCTGGTCTGTGTGGTCACTTCAATTAGACTTGTTGTATATCTCATTTTGAAGCTATACCATATTAGTACTCATTAATAATGCCTGATGCTATTATGTTGAGTATCATTAGATGTCCATCTTGAAGTAATATAATGTTTACGGATAGGTTGGATGTATGTATGTGTAATGTCATAAACTAACTAGTGCATTATGCTATGATGTTAAAGTATTATAATATGTCTAGTTTAATCAATATGTTTATGTGTATTGGATGTTTGATATATTGATTTGTCATATGCAAACCTACCAATAAGAAGTGTTATGCTATTGTCTGCGCATTGGCACATTGGCCAATGATTGTGTTGGAAGCAGAGGTGTAATGGTACAGACATTACCCACAATTGGTATAGGGTATATGGTGCTAAACTTTCTCAGTGTATTGTGGGCGTGCGTCCACGGTAATGCATGGAAACCTGGCACAGCTACTGGTCACGGCTTGCAAGCCCGGATGATCAGGCATTGTTATAATACCCTTACCGACCCTGTGAGCTGCTAACCCAACTTTGGACGGAGCGGCTGTATGACACAGAATTTCTGTATTAGCGACATGGACATGGGGCGGCAGAATTGTAATCATTACAGTCGTGTGAGACAATTGAAAAGCCCGTCCCAGACTAAAGACAGTAGGGAGAAGGAGGATGGTGAACACAGTAGAGCTGGAAGATAAACTTGGCCAGACTGGTCATTGTATATGTTTGTGTTATGATATGTTTTAATTAGGATTGCGCTGATGTAGAACTGATATAACACATTCTTGACTTCTTTCAAGCTCTCACAAGGAGCACCTATGTTGTAGATCTCAAGGACGAGTGAAGACTAGGAGTGTCAGGACTGACAGGATCGTCAGAATACCGGCAAGCTGTTTCTTTTGTTGAGTCTACTGGAGAGTGGGGATCTGGACCACAGTTCCAGATAGATGAAGTAACAAGTAAAGTTACGTAATGTTTCTCATCACAATATGTTATATGATTTCATCATCCTCATATTGAAAACCATCAGATGTCTATTGTTATGATTAGCAAATAAATGTTGTAGTATTGTAACTCATAGTTCTGTCATTATATTTTTTTCCAATTGTGCATACGTGTTGTGTGTGTACATTGGTGGGGGTTCACTTACACACCAAGGAAAGGAGCAGTCAGGGAGAAAAACCTGTACTAGGATAGTTGTCCTTAAACTTTAATTCAGACTTAAAAGTCTATCTTAGCTAACCTTCTCTGTCCTATTCCTTGGCGAATATTCAGCTCAGTTCATTTCAATTTTGTAACGAGCCACTTAGAGCTGTACGTTGGATATTCATGGGCCTAATCTATAGTTCAGCCATATAGATTTTGTCCCTAGTCAGTTTCTGACTATTTGGGGTTGCTCGCCAGTGAATAAGACTTTCATCTAGCCGGTGGGGCACCCCGACTTCTGACACCCCTTGTCTGAGGCGTCCAAGAAGGCAATCGGTCCGCTCATACCGGAAGGTCCTGCGCGCTCTCCCAGCCTTAACTTTCCTGGGTTTAGAGATCACGACTGAGCATGGCATGTGATCACTCCCATGGTCATTCAAAACATTCCACGTTACATCAAGGACTGATGACTGGGAGACAAGTGCCAAGTCAATAGCTGTGTCTGCATCACCAGGCCTCATTGCCATTCTTGTCGGCCTACCATCATTTATGCAGACCACATCGGAGTCCACCATGGCATCTGCAAGGGCAATTCCCTGTCGGATTTCTCCACTACTGTCCCAATCTCTGTCTCTTGCATTGAAGTCTCCACATATGAGTAGCTTATCACCTGGTAATTCCTCCAGTTCCTTAAGCCAGTCCCAATGTTCCTTTCTGACAAAACAGTCCACTGTGGCATATACATTTATGATGTTCTAACTTAAGCCACCAATCTCCATTTGTATACCCTGGACCTCTCTTGCACTGTGATTTCACTAGCTCAAGTCGAGTACCACATGCTTCACTCCTTCCTTCACCAGCAGACCTTGTCCATGTCTCTTCTGCCCAGTAGGGTTTATATAACTGGCGTACCCAGGGCAATGGTATTTGTCTGTATTTAGCTCCTTGAGCATGAGGGCGTCAAAATCATATATTAGTCTCTCCAATACAGGACCTCTCTGTCTGGCACTGCGACAATTCCAGTATCCCACTCTTACATGGTTGAAACCTAGTCTCTCCACTTTTCTTCTTGTTCTCCTGGCGCCTGCCCTCCTATTTCTATGCCGTCGTCTCACACCATTTCCTCTCTTCTCCTCCTCACTCTCTCTTCGCTAGCCTCCGAGGGATGTGGCAAGCGCAGAGCACGTGCTCCGTAGCTCCGGCGACGATTCCCATATTTAAATAAATCCATAGGCAAAGTTTGGATATTGCAGGAAATAAACGGTCACCCTAGGAGTGAAACAGGGTTGTGTCTTATCACCGATGCTTATTGGAATAGCTATCGATTGGGTCATGCGCAAATGCACAAACAACACAAATATGGGTATCCATTGGGTTGACAAAATTCTAGAAGACCTGGACTTTGCCGACGACATAGTGCTTTTGAGTTCAACACACCCGGATGCCCAAGAGAAAATAAACCACCTCCAAAATGTTTCAGGGCAAATTGGTCTCCAAATTAACACCACAAAAACAAAGACTATTGATCTTACCAACAGTTCAGATGACACCAAATTGAACAGCTACGTTCTTGAAAAAGCCAACAGCTTCACATACCTTGGAAGCAAAATGACATCTACAGGGGACTCAACCCCAGAAATATTATCAAGAATTGCACTGGCATCTAGTGCCTTCAATAAACTGTCAAACATCTGGAAGTCAAAGACACTCAGAAAACACACAAAATTTAAAATCTTCAACTCTTGTGTGATTCCAGTGTTAACGTATGGATGTGAAAGTTGGAAATCAACGGTAGCTTTAGATAAGACATTAGACAATTTTGAGAACAAATGTCTTAGAAGACTTCTAAACATCCACTGGACAGACTTCAGAACCAATTCGCAAATAAGACAAGAGACTAAGCAAGATACAGTATCCAATTTCATAAGAAGACGCCGTTGGAACTACATCGGCCACGTACTCAGAATGGACAAGTCAAGATTCCCCTACCAAGCCCTCATATGGTCACCAGTAGGGAAAAGAAAACGGGGAAGACCAAGTGAGACCCTGCGTAGAACCATCATTAGAGTAGGCTCATTCAATGGCCAAGTAAATATCCAAGATCTACAACAGGTAGCAGCGAACCGACAAGCATGGAGAGACAGGACTTCTGCCCTATGCGCCGCCTTAGGCTCAAGAGGAAAGACTAACTAACTAACTAGCATTGCCTGCTTGCTAGGGAAGAGGCAGGGGATGTCCCGCAGGAGTCCATACGCCTGGTGCCGCCCCGCACGCCTGCCAGACGTCCAATGTTCACGACCAGTTAACCCATGGCCATCCAGTTCCTCAGCACGCTGGTCCACCTTGAACTTGGGGGTTTATATTTGGAGTTTTCCGTCTCCTAGATGGATTGCTGTCCAAAGCTAACGGGTTCCACCTACTCGGGAGCGGAACCCTGATCAGGGGGCTGAACGGGTACTCCACCTTGCCCAAGGGTGTCCCGTAGGCTAGCGGAGGGAAGGAGGCGCCTTACTTCTCCTTTAATAGGGGATATCCCTACCTTGCTACCCGATGGGTATTGTAGAATTTTGGTTAATGTATTTAACTAGAATCCAGTGTACAGTTACTCGCTTCTTCTCTTTCTCTGTTTGCTAGATCTCTATTGTTATTTCAGGTTTTTTTAAAGAGTTATTGTGTTTCCATGGAGACTTTCGAAAGCGTCTCCGATCCACAGTGAAGAACCACTTGGTTGGGTTCGCACATCTGTTGTAGAGTTCACCGAGTACTTCCATCGGTACTCCTCTGGACCCACAAACGCGCCTCCCACCAGTTCGGCAGTCGATCTGGCCGCCAGCAGTTTCTGTCAATGCTTGGCACCCTCCCCAAAAGAGAAAAGGCTGACACTTACCGCAGAAACTTGTCTCCTCTGAGTAAGACGGCTCACCAGAGCAGAATCTATATGGAATGAATTGAAAGCAGCGTCAAGGAAATAAATATTATAACAAAACTTATAGCCAGTCAAAAATAGTTTGCAACAAAACTTAGCAGGTCCAACAAAACTATGAAGGTTCTATTGTAAACTCTTTTAACAGGAGTGATCACTTGAAGACTTAGAACCTGTCGAGGAGTTAGCAGAGTTCTGTACGTCCTTGACAGTTTGCAACCACTAGACCAGTAGTTCTCAAACTGTGGGGAATTCCCCCCACCCCACCCTAAAGGGGAATTTTAGGGTTTTCATGGGGGAGGGGGAGGGGGAATTAAGACCACAGATTGATAGGCTCACACTGACATTTTGGAAAGAGGTGGAGACAATCTGAACATATGGTGAAAGGCTGCATGAGCCAAAAAAGGTTGAGAACCACTGCATTGGACAGAAAATTCAGACAAGAAAATCCGGCTGCTGTGGAGGCGAAAGTGCAGGCTTTAATCTTCGAGAATTCTTTAGAGGTTGTTATTTACACAGATGGGTCTGTCGTTCGACGCGAGAGAAGTTCATGGGTCTTTGCGGTTCAAGCTGGAGGGAGAATTGTTAAGGAAGATTCTGATGCTTTTGCTTCGACCACAAGTAGTCTGACTATTGAAGTCATGGCAGTAAGTAAAGCAATTACATGGCACGAGACACAGACCTTCACTCCGACATGTTTCTATAGTGACTCAATGGGTATATTCAGGAACATAGACATGGGACGGGTCCAGAGATAGTGGCTGCTGTCTCTGGAGCGGTCACAGCTGGCAAAGATTAGTTTCATTTTCGTGCCAGGGCATGCGGGTGTACAAGGAAATGAGCAGGCTGACAGGCTCGCAGGTAAGGTTACGGTGGATGGCGGAGGAGCCATGGACCAGGCTGACAGGCTTGCAGGTAAGGTTGCGGTGGATGGCGGAGGAGCCATGGACTAGGCTGACAGGCTTGCAGGTAAGGTTACGGTGGATAGCGGAGGAGCCATGGACCAGGCTGACAGGCTTGCAGGTAAGGTTGCGGTGGATGGCGGAGGAGCCATGGACTAGGCTGACAGGCTTGCAGGTAAGGTTGCGGTGGATGGCGGAGGAGCCATGGACTAGGCTGACAGGCTTGCAGGTAAGGTTGCGGTGGGTGGCGGACGAGCCATGGACCAGGCTGACAGGCTTGCAGGTAAGGTTGCGGTGGATGGCGGAGGAGCCATGGACCAGGGTGACAGGCTTGCAGGTAAGGTTACGGTGGATGGCGGACGAGCCATGGACCAGGCTGACAGGCTTGCAGGTAAGGTTACGGTGGGTGGCGGAGGAGCCATGGACCAGGCTGACAGGCTTGCAGGTAAGGTTACGGTGGGTGGTGGACGAGCCATGGACCAGGCTGACAGGCTTGCAGGTAAGGTTGCGGTGGATGGTGGACGAGCCATGGACCAGGCTGACAGGCTTGCAGGTAAGGTTGCGGTGGATGGCGGAGGAGCCATGGACCAGGCTGACAGGCTTTCAGGTAAGGTTACGGTGGATGGTGGACGAGCCATGGACCAGGCTGACAGGCTTGCAGGTAAGGTTACGGTGGGTGGCGGACGAGCCATGGACTAGGGACTTACTGAGGTGGGAATCTGAGCATTTATGGACTTAATGGGTCAATGTGCAATGAGATGATCTGTTGACTAACTAACTAACTAACTGACTGACTGACTGACTGACTGACTGACTGACTAACTAACTAATTGACTAACTGACTAACTGACTATCATTGGCACCTTGCCGTCTTGACAGACGATATATTGTGCTTCAAAAAGGCATAATAACTTTTACCCATGGTGGTAGCGAATGTGACTGGTAAGGCCAATTCGCGCTGTAAATGTTCGTTCATGCAACATGTTCAGCGGTGACTTGCACCCAATGTGCATTATCAATGCTTGTATCAATCATGTCCCTCTTACACACATCTTTGTATCGTAGTAGAGGTCGACCCTGAGATCTCTTACCCATCTGTAATTCACCAAACAAGATGTCCTTTGGTATTCTGCCATCATCCATCCTCCTAAGATGTCCTATCCATCTAAGTCTACGAAGACTGAGCATGGAATAAACCGTCACACAACCTGATCTTTCCAATACTTCAGTATTTGTGATTTTGTCTTGCCACTTAATACCAAGAATTCTTCGCAGACACCTCATATGTCAAAGACCCGCATGTAGGCAGATAGATAAGAGAAGAGTAGAAGTCAGGGATAAGACTAAGATAGGATAGAGATAGTATCCCTACTAAGGGAATAGGGGATTAAAAGGGACAGAAGTAATCACGAGAACTATAAACAGTTCTCCGACTGGACACACACGTGTCATAAAGGGGACAAGGTAGAACTTGACTAGGATTTACCCAGGTTAGAGTGGGGAAACCATTACCACGGGGAATATCTATTAATAGTAGTAACTTTAGAATAGTAACTAGTGGACAGGCCACTAAACGCGTGCGGGATCACCGAGCACGCAAACCTGCTGACGCACGAAGAGTCACCGGCTCTTGGCTGGACACGCCACGAAAGTCGGACAGACGGGGACAAGACAGCGTAGAGTGCAGATCGACGTATTCGTTCTGAATACGATGTTTGTTTAGGAACCATTAGAAATAGTGATGACTTAGGCTTAGACTTAGACAGTAGCTATTACCATAGATAACGTTGTAAAGTTATAATATGATGATGTGTATGATCATTGTGGTTATCAGCTCTTGGAGCTAATGTTTAACTAGGCCAGAATAAAATGTATACCCTTTTGTACGACTTACGAGTTTATCAATCGTGTGGTACAAACGGAAGAATCCATGCATGCCTGTCAAAACTAGGTTGCTGACACCACTTAATACCAAGAATTCTTCGCAGACACCCCATATGAAAGCTATTTAAACGTTTCTCTTGGTGTGAGTAAGTGTCCAGGTTTCACTGCCATAAAGAAGAGTACTAAGGACACAGGCTTAATAGACAAGGACTTTTGTTTTGGCAGTAAGCTTCCTGTTCTTCCAGACTCTTTTTCTTAACCTGTTCATTGTTGTTGCTGCCTTACCAATCTGGATGTTGATTTCCTTATCTAGGGATAATTTGCTATTTACCACTGATCCTAGATATGTAAAATGGTCTACCATCTCTGTTCGGCGTCGTCAATAAAGATTGATGGTATCCCATGTGCACCTTGTGACATAATCTGTGTCTTCTTTTTGCTAATTGTTAAACCAAATTCAGAACAAGTACTGAAGAATGCAGATAGTAGACATTGCAATTCTTCCTCAGAGTGGGTCGTAACTGCAGCATCATCTGCAAAAAGCAACTCTCTGATCAGTACCCTCCTAATTTTGGTCTTGGCCTTCAATCTCTGAGTATTGTAGAGGCCGCCATCTGAGCGTGAGTGAATGTATATACCACCATCCTGAGCACGAAAGGCATATTTCAGTAGAAGTGAAAAGTATATTCCAAAGAGGGTGAGAGCTAGTACACAACCTTGCTTAACACCACTCTTGATTTCAAACGCTTCAGAAGTTGCACCATCATATGGATTATACCCTTCATGCCTGTGTGGAACGATTCCACAATGGACAGAAGAGTTGGTGGGCAGCCAATCTTCTTTAGTGCCTTGAACAGACCCTCACGACTGACCAAATCAAATGCCTTTGTGAGGTCGATGAAGGCAATAAACAGTGGTTGATTCTGTTCACGGCATTTTTCTTGCATTTGTCGAAAGCTACACTGTGATTCGGGGTAGACTTGATCTCCTAGGACTTGAAGTCTGCGCAGAACAATTCTGGCAAATACTTTTCCAACAATACACAGAAGTGAGATACCCCTATAGTTGTTGCAGTCGCTCCGATCGCCCTTGTTCTTGTACAGAGTTATGATGCTTAAATCTTTGAATTCCTGTGGGACTTGTCCTTCTCGCCAGCATAACTCTATTAGCTGGTGGATCTGTGGAGTGAGTGTGTCTTGCCCACACCTGATAATCCCATCCTTACCTGAAGCCTTGCCAGATGCAAGTTCATTTATAGCACACTTAACTTCTGTTATCTCAGATGATGACATCGCTATCAAAGGTTTTAAAACCATTAGAAGAGATCCCTATAAGAAACAAGAGACGGGTATTGCAGTTTATATTTCCAACTCGCTTAACGCCCACCGCAGGCTAGACTTTGAAACCTGTGAGATTGAGTGTGTATGGATAGAGGTTAAACTTCAAAATTGCATACCGCTAGTAGTTGGCTATCTTTATCGAAACCCCAGTGCAGGAAATATCTGGTATGAAAAATTCACCACTATGATGGATGTAGTCTTTAGTAATGCTAGGGAAATAATACTGCTAGGTGACTTCAACATAGACGCTAACAAATCAAACAAAACATGGGAAAACATAATAGAGTCATATAATTTCCAACAGTTAGTCAAACAAGCCACTAGAATCACTAAATCATCTGCAACACTTATAGATCATATTTGTACTACGTGTGCTGATAACATCACAGAATGTAGTGTACCTATCAATGCAATGAGCGATCACTATCCAGTATGTTGCACGTGGTCGAAAAGGGGCACCAAAACTCCCAAACACAAACATATAAGCATAAAATATAGAAATTACAAAAATTTCAATCGAGACGTCTTCTTACAAGATTTGGTCAACTCATCTCTAGATTATGTTTACCAGCTTCCTGACCCAGACGATGCTCTGGACCACTGGCTAAAGACCTTTCTAAGTATATTTGATAAACATGTTCCATTTAAGGAAGTTCGTGTTAAACATCACACAAAGCCCCCGTGGATCACACAGGAGGTAGTTGAACTTATGAGAGATCGCGACAGGGCTCACAAAAATAGAGATCTAACTATGTACCGTAGTCTGAGAAACAAAGTTCAATATGTTATTCGGAAGGAAAAGAAAAACTATTTTAAGAACATAGTAATAGATAAAACCAACACTAAAGATATATGGAAAGCAATTAATACCTTGACAAACAAACACAAATCATCACAATCATTACCATCAAATCAGGTTACATGTGATCAATTCAGTAGATACTTTCAGTCCGACATAAACCAACTGAAGGCTGCAATACCAGATGCGCCTCATGACATATCTTTATTATCATCATTCTGTGAGAACAAATGCTATGGACACATTTCCTCCAACATACCGCTAATGACGACAACTGAAGTATTTACTCATCTCCGTAATCTAAAAAACAATAACTCATCAGGACTAGATGGAATTAGTAGTCGGATCCTTCGCCATGCTGCACCGGCGATCTGCGAGTCACTAACTTTTATATATAATCAATGTCTAACCAGAGGTCACTTCCCATCAGCCTTTAAAATCGCTAAAGTGTATCCTCATTTAAAAGCTGGTCCTCTAGACGATCGTCTCATGAGTAATTATAGACCAATTTCCATATTATCCTCATTATCCAAACCGCTAGAAAAGCACATCCACAAAACAACACTAGATCACTTAGTTAAACTGATAGTTGACAGCCAGTCAGGATTTCGGCCAAAATATTCTTGCCATACGGCACTAACAAACATGATAGAAAACTGGCATCAAAATATTAACAACAATACTCTATGTGGAGCGGTGTTTATAGACTTTAGGAAAGCATTCGATATGATAGATCATACTATTCTAATTAAAAAACTAGAAACAATGAAAGTAAGTTTTAATATAGTGACATTAATAAAATCATTCTTATTAGACAGTAAGCAAGTAGTATCCTACAATAAAGTTTTATCTCAAGCCATTACCATTAATATTGGAGTACCTCAGGGGTCTATTCTTGGCCCTCTATTATTTGCCATTTATATAAATGATCTTCCATTAAATCTGTCGTCGTCCTGCGATCTATTTGCTGATGACTGCACAGTATATACAAACGCTGTTGATCGTAATGTGCTAGAATTATCCTTGCAACAGGAAATAAATAGTGTAGTTAACTGGAGTCATGCAAACCGCATGCAAATTAACATTACTAAAACAAAGTCTATGTTAATAGGAACCAGGCAAAGACTTCACACTCTAAACTCGCAGAGAACTCTTCAGCTGCACATTGGCAGCACGCCTGTAGAAAGTGTCACCGAGCACAAGACACTGGGTGTTATCATAGATCAAAATCTAACTTTTAACTCACATGTTCATGCTCTAGTTAAACAAATAGCCAAAAAAGTATACCAACTTGCCAAAATTAAAAATTTCCTTGACGAAAACACAAGAAAGATATTCTATACTTCTCATATACAAACACATATTGATTACTGCTCCACAGTCTGGGATGGATGCTCCAAATCAATAACAAAACGCCTATATTCACTCCAGAAAAGGGCAGTGCGTTTAATTAATGGTGAAAAGCTTACCGACAATGCTAACCTATATAAACGTCTCCGGTTACTGCCACTCCACAAGCGCCTGCTTTTTAATAAGACCAAACTTATTCACAAAATCCTATTTCAAAATGCTCCAAGCTACCTTTGGCCATTGTTTAAATATAACGCTAGACATAGCGAACGACTAAATATACTTCATGTCCCTAAACCTAGGATAGACTTATATAAAACAAGCTTAGCATACTCTGCCGCTCAGTTGTGGAACAATCTTCCACAAGAAATCAAAGACACCACCAATCATGATACATACATTCGCAACCTGTTTGAACACTACCTTAGTACAGACTACATGCCCCCATAACAAATAACACAAAAAAGACAATAATGGTAACTTATCTCAAACGACAACTAGCCAAAAAACA
The DNA here is from genome assembly GCA_014155875.1 of Cepaea nemoralis. Classification (NCBI taxonomy): domain Eukaryota; kingdom Metazoa; phylum Mollusca; class Gastropoda; order Stylommatophora; family Helicidae; genus Cepaea; species Cepaea nemoralis. The sequence goes on along the minus strand of JACEFZ010012046.1, from coordinate 60,654 downwards.
TTCCCTTATGTATGGCACGTTACACCCTCCTTAGGTATTTATAATGCCCATGTTAAACACTGCCTCAGTGAGTCATTTGTTATTGATTATTTTTCATGCGTTTTAATGTTCTTTTGTTGTCAAAAGTTGCTTCATAAGTGATGTTGAATGAAAGAATGTATGAGAGGAAATAGAGAAGAAGGGCAGAATGTCAGACGGGCCGGCGTGCCCAATTCTTAACCCTTTGAAAATAAAGACTTATTATTATTATTATTATTATTATGGTGGGAAGTGTGTCCAGGTGATCAAGAGTTGATAGAGCCTCTATGGCGTTGAGGGCATCATCCGCTAGTTTGGTCTCACTTGAGTAAAGCTCCAAATAGTGCTCTACCCATCTGTCCATCTGCTGTTTCTTATCAGTGATGACTTCTCCAGTCAAGGTTTTCAGCGGTGCACTTCTTTTGATCACTGGACCACAGGCTTTCTTTATTCCTTCATACATGCTTCTTATGTCTCCCTTATCACTTGCGATTTGAATGGACTCACATAACTTGATCCAATAATCATTTGCACACTGCCTGGCAGCCTTTTGCACATCCTTCCTAGCTTGCCTTAGCTCACTCAGAGTGTTACGCGTTGGTCTTTCCTTGTTTCTTAAGACAGCTATCTTCTTCTTATCAATCAAGGACTGCAGAGTCTCGCTGTTTGCCGCAAACCAGTCCTGCCTCTTATGATCCACAGTGCCGTAAACCCCTACGGCAGTTTTATAATAGTTTCCTTAAGTTTACCCCACTTTTCATTTACTGTACAATTTTCTGGTGTATCAGTGAAAGCGTCTTCAAGTTGCTGTTGAAACTGAACGCAATTTTCAGGATCGTGAGTGTTAATAATATTAATCCTGGGGCTAGATTTGTGTTTAGCTGTGTAGATTCTCTTTGGTCTCAGTCTAACCCTTGCAACAACCAAAGAGTGATCTGTATCACAGTCAGCATTGTGGTAACTTTGAGTCAATGATATATGGTTCAGGTGTTGTCTCCGTGTGATGATGAAGTCCAGCTGGTGCCAATGACCGGATCATGGATGTTTCCATGTTACCTTATTTATCTCTTTTGTTTAAAAAAAGGAGTTTGTAACAATAGGTCATTACTGGTGCAATGCTCCAGCAGCCTTTGCCCATTTTCATTCATGCGACCGATGTTGTATTTTCCAAGGCACACTGGCCATGAACTCGAGTCCTTGCCCACACGAGCATTGAAATCACCGAGCATATAAATGTAGTCAGATTTTGGAACTGCCTTGATCACGGAGTCTAACTCCTCATAGAACGAATCCTTCACATCATCAGAGGAATCGAGTGTCGGTGCATATGCAGTAATAATGGTGGCAAAACCACAAGAGGCTGCCAAGCGCAGGGATAATAGTCTTTCATTTCCTCCTGCTGGAATTTCAATCATTCCCAGTAGCGAATTCTTCACTGCAAAGCCCACAACGTGTTGCCTTTTTTCTGCCTGCCCTCTACCCTTCAAAAAAAAAAAGGTGTAATTGTTTTCCCTGAGTGACCCTTCCTCAGCGAGGCGAGTCTCCTGCAGGCCAGCAATATCAATGTTAAGACGATTGAGTTCGGCATCAATCAAAGCCGTTTTTCTCACTGTCACTTGTCGTCCCTGGAGGAAAGTGGACTCGACAAGCACACCTTTAATATCCTTCTACTATTGGAACTATTGAATGACTTTTGTCTACACTCCTCCCTTCTGTCTTCCATACACTATATATTTTTTTTTTTTTTTTAGCATATCCTTTTTACAGGACTTAGCTGTCAACACCAGCATCTTTCAGCTGTATGTTGATCTCTTGGCAAGATTACGCTCAGTAGTTTGCCATTGCTTTCTGAGCGGCCGGCTCAGTATCCCGCAAGTCACGAGCGGGGGTCGAACCGCCTCAGCTCTCGCTCCGCCACGAGACTCTGCGTGATAAACGGGATTACAGAGAAAAAGTGTTGTAACCCCACAGCCAGAGAGACCGGCACACTATATATATAAATATATATATATATATATATATATATATATATATATATATATATATATATATATATATATATTAGGTATGTGCGAAACGAGATGGACAGGAGCAGGCATCAAGATAGAGGAAGATTTCAAGATTATTTATTCTGGAGGTGAAGATCGTCATAGGTGAGTGGCAATTATTCTGGATCGGAAAACATCAAAATCTATTCAAGGATATTGGGCCGTGTCGGACAGAGTTCTACTAGTTAAGTTAAGTGGCAGACCTTTTAGCATAAATATTATTCAAGTATATGCCCCAACAGGAGAATCCAGTGAAGATAGTGTAGAAGAATTTTATAACGACATTGAGTCTGCCTTAAAGAAATGTAAAAAGTCAGAAATAAACATCATAATAGGGGACTTCAATGCAAAAGTAGGAAATCAAGGAGATAGCTACACAGTAGGAAACTATGGTTTAGGAGAGAGAAATGAAAGAGGATACAGACTCGTAGAGTGGGCAAAAGAACAGGAAATGATTGTAGGACATGGAGGAGTCCAGATAGCAGGATTAGAAACCAGATTGACTACATTCTGATTAGCAGAAGATTTAGAAACGCATTAACAATAGCAAAAACAGTTCCCAGTGCTGATTGTTATAGTGACCACAGATTACTCACAGGAACATTGAGGATAAAGTTGAAGAAAGTCAAGTATATAACAGGAAACACTAAATATGATTTATGTACATTGAGTAATGACAAGGAAATACAAAACAAATTCAACATAGAAGTACAGAACAGATTTGAAATTTTGTCCGATCTAGAGATCCTATTCCAGGATGTGGATGATCAATGGGAAACGTTGAAGAATTCAATCAATGTGGCTGCAGAAACAACTATTCCAAAATTAAAGAAGGTGGGTCGTAAGAAATGGATGACTGCAGAAATTTTACACCTCATGGAAAAAAGAAGACTTAACAAAAATAATTCTGTCAAATATGAAGAAATTCACAGACAAGTCAGAACATTATGTAAGGAGGCAAAAGAAAAATGGCTTGAGGAAAAGTGCTCAGAAATTGAAAGCCAACACAACAGTCAAAACACCAAATTAGTGCACAAAAGAATTCAGGAACTTACTAATAAAAGAACAAGTACATCAACAGGGTGTCTAAAAAACTGAAGATGGCACAATCATAATAGAAAAAGACCAGATTCTACAGGTATGGACAGATTATGTGAAACAACTTTATGATGATAACAGAGACGAACAGTATGATATTAGATTTAATAATGAAGGACCGCCAATTTTGGAGATGGAGGTTCGAAATGTTCTTAAGCATATGAAAGCTGGCAAGGCCCCCGGTGCAGATAACATCACAACAGAAATGATTAAAGCTTTAGAAGAATTTGGACTAGAGCAAGTCACCAGACTGCTGAACACATTATATGATACTGGAGATATACCTCCTGATTTATGTAACTCTATATTTATTGCAATCCCAAAGAAATCAGGAACCTTGGAATGTGATCAACACAGAACAATTAGTATAATGAGTCACATCACAAAGATTTTGCTAAGAATTATCATGCAAAGAATGAGGAAGGAGATACAACCTGAAATAGGGGAAGAACAATGCGGGTTTGTAGAAGGAAAGGGAACAGTAAATGCTGTGTATATGCTGCGAACAGTTATTGAACGTGCTATAGAAGTAAACAAGGATATCTTTGCTTTATCGACTAAACAAAGGCTTTTGATAGCGTTAGACATGTCAGCATGGTGGATATGCTAGCAGATCTACAAATTGATGGGAAAGACATTAGACTTATAAAAAACATATATTGGAAACAACAAGCTGCAATAAGGATTGATAATGAAGTGGGACAGTATCAGCCAATTAAGAGAGTTGTTAGGCAGGCATGTGTAATGTCTCCAGATCTTTTTTCCCTGTACAGTGAAAATATTTTCAGAAATGTAGAGGATACAAATGGAATCAGCATTGGAGGACGAAACATCAATAACATTAGATATGCAGATGATACAGTATTAATTGCAGACAATCCGCAGGACCTGCAACAATTAGTAGATGCGGTTGTTGTACACAGTGAGCAGCTGGGGTTAGAATTAAATTGTAAAAAGACTCAGGTTATGGTCGTCAGTAGGAAGGAAGAAGTGCCTCAAAGTAATATACAAGTAAATGGAAATATTCTTCAACAAGTGAATCGGTACAATTATCTTGGAACAGTTATAACATCTGATGGGAGATGCCTTGAAGAGATTAGAACAAGAATCGCCATGGCGAAAGTAGCCTTTAGCAAGATGAAAAACATTCTGACCAATAAAAAGATGCAATTGAAACGAGAAAAAGAGTGTTGAGGGGATACATAGAGCCTGTTCTTTTGTATGGATGTGAAACTTGGACAATGAACAGTCAAGCTGAAAAGCATCTGATGGCTGCAGAAATGTGGTTTCTGAGGAGAATGCAAAGAATACCATGGACAGACAGAAAAACCAATGACCAAGTACTACAGGAGACAAATGAACAACGTAAACTGATTAGAGAAATTAGACGTAGACAGTCAAAAATTTTTGGACATGTTATGAGAAGAAATGGATTGGAGAACTTAGTGACAACTGGCAAGATTGAAGGGAACAGACCAAGAGGAAGACCGAGAGGAAAATACCTGGATGGCTTGGCCACATGGCATGGACGAGACAGGAACACTGAGCTGATCCACGACACTGGTGATCGAGTGAAATGGCGAGTCATGACCGCCCACGCTTTCCGGCATGGCACATGATATATATATATATATATATATATATATATATATATATATATATATATATATATATATATATATATATATATATATATCGCAATCCTTCATAACATACCCTGACAACAGTTTCCTCCAACAATTAATAACATGTTTATTGTTGAAAACTATGTCAGTTGTATGTATTGAATGTGTATATGTAGTTGGTAGTGTTTGCTAATGTGGGTGCAAGATATGGAAATAATGTTCACAGTTGGATCATCGTAAAATAATGTAATCCCTGTAAGTCTTTTCAGTAGACAGAGTTTTCCCTTTTTTCGGTTATTATAATCCATCCGTGAAAACACATCACAACTGTCCACAGTTATTTAACCGTTTTCTGAATATAGGTAAACTGTTCTACAGTTCTTCACTGTTTCGTTTAGGTGAGTACCCAATTAAAATAGTTCAGCCTATTTCGCTCTGTTGGTATAACTTAAAAGTTCTTTCACTGGGGTTCACAAAAACCTGTTACTTGCCATTCGTCATTTCAGCCCACAATTAGTGAATGGCTAGGTTGAATTTTCTCTAGTGACATACTTTCACTGCACCTGTGACTTTATGGTCTTTACTCTTTTCTGAACTGGTCAGGAGTATATATGAAACCTGGGGACATATATACAATCAGGTGAGATTAATCTGCTTCAACCTACTTCTTTTGTGAGTGTCCTTCTCTAGCCATTTTGAGAAGCCTCCGAAAGACACTCTCACATAAGATTGATGAGTGCACTAAAGTTAACCGATTAGATAAACGAATGAAAGGCTACAAGTCAAGAACAAACACCTATATCCCTATGCTACTATTACGCTAAGAGTAGATTACCTTATATCTTCTATTATCATCCAGGAATTGAAATTAATAATTAAGCACATCGGCACTAATATCCCATTGCCTTTAAACAATACGGGACTATAATTTCTTTTCCACACTAGGATTAATAGATATCTCTGTCCAGTTTTGGAACACACACTAAAACAGAAAACCCAGTTTCTACTATTTATATTGAGTGTCCAATCCTTCGTTGTCTTTTGATCCACAATCAAATTTTTCCCTAAGTCCCCACATCAAACGTCTGTGAACTCACGTCGTCAATTGCGCTCCGTCTCGTCCTCCGTTCTTCTTCGGTTTCCCTGAGTTCCCCTACGCTAGTACTTCAAAGCGTCCGAACCCTTTGATCGCCGTTCCGTTCGTTTTCCCGTTGACAGAGCTGGTCAATGACTCCTTACACGGTATCCTATTTTTATATCCGTCGGTCAATGATCTTTAATTTATCCCCCTCTCAGAATGAAGTACACGATTGTTAACCCTCCTCCTACATTGTAGTTTTATATGTAAGTTATCAAGGAATCACTAAACTAACAGTTTCCCGTGACATAGGCCCCCTCTTAAGAGAGTTGACCGCGTCGACTCTTCCTCACTGTAGGTTTGATTCCTATGATCCACCAACCTATTCCTCTTCCTCTGGAGTTGGATGTTCTAGATAAGAAATCCGCTCCTACATTCTCCTTACCAGGGATGTATTCCACTGTGAAGTTGTACTGTTGCAGCCGCAACGACCATCACATCCACCGTGCGTTGAGCTTCTGCCAAAGTAGCTATGAACATCACGTGTTGATGATATGATTGGATCCTCACATGGCTCACCTCCTTATCCAGTAGGCGACCTAATTGACACCCTACTATACTACTCATGACCGAAACTAGTGTTGGCTCATCGCACCTGTACGTCCGGTCGACCTACTTTCGACTTGCGTAAGCGACGGCTCACAATACAGACGGATTGTCCCATCCTGACTGTAACACTGTTTCCATATTCTCTTGGTTTCCCCCGGCCTTGCCTCTGGGGATGTTCCACCTCGTCCGCGTTGGACCGAGTCGTCTTTCCCAAACCTCCTGGACTTTTGCTTCCAGGACCATCTTGGACGATATTGGATATGGTCAGCCAATCTTCGGTTGGAGTCCTGGGTATTTCTCGCCTTTCCCGACGTTACCCACCCCTTCTGAACTTGGTTACCGGTGAAAGTTTCACTCGTGTCCTTTCCCTGATGTGTGATTTCCCTCCTCCTTTCGTTGGGTAAATCTGACCTATCCCGTACTTCCCCATATGCCCTCCTATGTAGTACTGGCGATCTCTGGTCTTCGTCTGGAACTGTAACCTTTTTATTAATGGCTGCCATCACCATAAGGTGCGAAGCTTTGCTCTCGGATCTCTCCTCATATTTCTTAATGAGATGCCTAGGGAGATTTTTCAGTTCTCCCCCGATCCTGATTCCGTAGGTATTCTTGGACACAACCTTTTCCACAGGATAAGGTCCTTTCCATCCTACTTGGAGTATATTAGTCTCTTCTGGATCCCATACTTCCACTTGGTCTTCCACCTTAAGAGCTATTTTACTCTTAGTCCGCTTGTTGGGTGGTGCTTTCTGGCACTCTGAACAAGACTTCACTAACCGGCGTACATCTCCGGTCATTCCTGGCCAGCAATAATGGCCGGAAATTTGCTGCAATGTCTCTCTGACACCCATATGTCGATTCTCGGCTATGATGTGTCCACTCTGAAGAATGTGAGGACGGTGGGTCTCTGGAACCACCCACTGCTCGTGCAGGTTGTCTCCCCTCCCAGCTCTCCGATAGAGTAGTCGATTCTTCAGAAAGTACTGTCCCCGTTCTGGTGGCTCAGCACTTCTTTGCAGCTTCCTGTAGCAAGGACGCAACGTAGTATCCTTCCTCTGGGCAGTATGCAATTCCCCTAGCACTGAGTTGTCGCATAGTGTCTCTGCCTCTTTTTCCTTCCCTTGAGATCCACTGGCTACTGCTCCCCTGTGGGCTGGCTGTTTGGGTATCCCCAAAAAGACATATTTAGTGCCAATGATCATGGGAAATAAGGAGTCCGATAATACAGCTGCTGGAATAGTGCCCGTGACGTACCTGGACTTAATCTCCACCTTGGCGATTGGCAGCGTCATGGTAACAGCACTCCTCATTGCCGGCTGTATCTCTATGGTCTCCCCTGTAAGTTGGTCTGGGCTTACCAGGCTGGCATCTATCACAGCTTCCCCATCCAAACCTGAATCGTAGAGACAAGCAACCTGTTGGCCATTGACTTCAATCAGTTCAACCACAGGTGGTCTCTCTTGGTCCGGAGTGTCTTTCATCTCCTCGACCTTTTCCTGGCATCGACAGTCCACAGTAGTATGTGTTTTCGACCTGCAGTGTGTGCACCATTTTCCCTTCCAAACTTTCCGTGTGCTTTCTTTGTTCAGCGTTTCTTCCCCGACCTCAACCTTGTCTGTGATCACCTTCTTATGAATCACTTGGCATGCCGCGAAGTGATGACTTTTCGGTTTCGATCTGCAGTCCTTTGTGTTATGAGAGGGCGACTGGCAAATCGAACACCACTTCTCGGACCACGGTCGTTTAGCTGGAGAATTCGAGGTGTTCTGGTTTCCTTCCTTCACCTTCTCTGAACTCTCCAGTGACGTCTTTATATAAGGTTCCACTTTTTCTCCTTCCCCGTTCTTAGGTTTCTTTTTCTCTTGTTTCTCCTGACCTTTGGTGGGTTGTATATTGGTGTCTTTAGCTTCCCCATGGACTTCTACGAATCTTTCCGCCAGCTTATTCACAACATCCAGCCGTTCCGCCCCTTGTTCTCCTAAAAATGTCTTCAGTGGTTCTGACATTTGCTGCGCATCTGGTCGACCACCATGAGCTCTTCCAAACTCTCATAGTCCCGCTTGAACTCCGCCAAATCTATCCATTTTTGGAGGTATGATTTCAGCCTTAAACTGTAGGCGGCGAATAGCTCTCCCGGCTCTCGTCTAGACGATCTAAACTTCTTCCGATACGTTTGTGCTGTGATTTCAAAATGCTTCATCAAAGCGGCTTTTAATTCCTCGTAATTATTTTCATGTCCTGGTGGTAGGCGTGTGTATACCTCATAACCCGAACCTATTAACCCCTGGGATAATTTAAGAGCCCATTTGCTTCTATCCAGTCCCATAGCAACGGCCATTGCTTGAAAACGACTAGCGTACTGGTCAAAGCGTTCTTTCAACTCTTCATAAACTGCTAAGGGAAACTTCATGGCAAAGGAACCCGTCCACTCATGTGAGTTGCCCCAGGTGAAGATGAACTTCCTTCTGCTGCATCTATTTCACCCTTAGTTTGTGTCTTGAGTTCTATCTCTCGCATGCGGTATTCATGTTCTCTGATCTTTGTGGCTTCTTCTGCTCCCAACTGGGCCTTTCGATCTTCCCTTTCTTCTTGGCGAATTCTCGCTCCCTTTCCTGTATGTAATCAGTTAAGTCCGAACCAGATAAACCAATTTCCTCTCCGTTTGCCCTCAGTTCAGCGGTAGTTATTTTGGGAGTGGCCATAGTTAAGGAAGGTAATCAGCAGATTGAGTAAAGACACTTCAAGGCAGTAAGAAGTACTCACTATAAACAGATAATCTATTAGACCCTATATCAATTTATCTATGTATATCTAAATATTTATTTATCTACGACTACCACACAGCACATCACAACCACTCTCTCAACCACAAGATGAGATTTAGGATAAAGACTTATGTAGACGTGTCAAAGTGTGCACAAATAAGTAATCTGTCTTAACACCTATCCACTTTCGTCCTGTCTGGATCTTTCTCACTGTAAAGTCACCAGCATTAATGTAATGTCTCTAACATGAATGAAATGGCACCATATATCCCATGGACATCCTTCCATTAAAAGTCATCAATATGCATACTCATAGGTATATCCCAATATGTATGTACCAATATGCCGGTACCACGCTTCAAGTACCCTGCTAGGCAAGTATCCTTATGCCGTTGAAGTACCTCGCTTGCACTCCAGTTAATGTGGGTATTATGTGCTACCTCGCTATGCATATGCCCTGCTATGCATCTACCATTTAATGTACCTATATGCAGGTACCCCTAAGCATTTTTGGTAACACGCTGCTCCACCATTTAATGTCACTTGTCGTCCCTGGAGGAAAGTGGACTCGACAAGCACACCTTTAATATCCTTCTACTATTGGAACTATTGAATGACTTTTGTCTACACTCCTCCCTTCTGTCTTCCATACTCTCTCTCTCTCTCTCTCTCTCTCTCTCTCTCTCTCTCTCTCTCTCTCTCTCTCTCTCTCTCGCAATCCTTCATAACATACCCTGACAACAGTTTCCTCCAACAATTAATAACATGTTTATTGTTGAAAACTATGTCAGTTGTATGTATTGAATGTGTATATGTAGTTGGTAGTGTTTGCTAATGTGAGTGCAAGATAGGACTTTTGACTTCGTATGTGCCGTATACTTTCTCGCCTCTTCTGTCGGCCAAACCACAGAACATCAAACATAGAAATGGACAGCTCTCACCCTGGATGCTTCGTTCTGCTTGAGTCTGGAAGTAATCCGATCTTGGAAATAATGTTCACAGTTGGATCATCGTAAAATAATGTAATCCCCGTAAGTCTTTTCAGTAGACAGAGTTTTCCTTTTTTAGGTTATTATAATCCATCCGTGAAAACACATCACAACTGTCCACAGTTATTTAACCGTTTTCTGAATATAGGTAAACTGTTCTACAGTTCTTCACTGTTTCGTTTAGGTGAGTACCCAATTAAAATAGTTCAGCCTATTTCGCTCTGTTGGTATAACTTAAAGTTCTTTCACTGGGGTTCACAAAAACCTGTTACTTGCCATTCGTCATTTCAGCCCACAATTAGTGAATGGCTAGGTTGAATTTTCTCTAGTGACATACTTTCACTGCACCTGTGACTTTATGGTCTTTACTCTTTTCTGAACTGGTCAGGAGTATATATGAAACCTGGGGACATATATACAATCAGGTGAGATGAATCTGCTTCAACCTACTTCTTATGTGAGTGTCCTTCTCTAGCCATTTTGAGAAGCCTCCGAAAGACACTCTCACATAAGATTGATGAGTGCACTAAAGTTAACCGATTAGATAAACGAATGAAAGGCTACAAGTCAAGAACAAACACCTATATCCCTATGCTACTATTACGCTAAGAGTAGATTACCTTATATCTTCTATTATCATCCAGGAATTGAAATTAATAATTAAGCACATCGGCACTAATATCCCATTGCCTTAAACAATACGGGACTATAATTTCTTTTCCACACCTAGGATTAATAGATATCTCTGTCCAGTTTTGGAACACACACTAAAACAGAAAACCCAGTTTCTACTATTTATATCGAGTGTCCAATCCTTCGTTGTCTTTTGATCCACAATCAAATTTTTCCCTAAGTCCCCACATCAAACGTCTGTGAACTCACGTCGTCAATTGCGCTCCGTCTCGTCCTCCGTCCTCCGTTCTTCTTCGGTTTCCCTGAGTTCCCCTACGCTAGTACTTCAAAGCGTCCGAACCCTTTGATCGCCGTCTCCTTTCGTTTTCCCGTTGACAGAGCTGGTCAATGACTCCTTACACGGTATCCTATTGTCATAGGAGGTGGAATATCAAGGACAGGAAGATGTAATTTCCTATACTTAAGTGCTCAAAGATAAAGAAGCGCAACACTGACTTTTAATGGGCCAGAGAAGAAAAGGACAATAAGGAGAAATAGAGAAAGAGCACTGTGTATATCCGCCTCTGCTAACAAGAAAAGGTTTAGAATTTAGACAGAAGATTCCAGGAGTTCTTAGGGCGGGGGATATACTGTTGTACACCCCAGACAGAAGATTACACTGCTGGACTGTAACAGGATCAATGAGTTTACACAACAAACTACAGACTAAACAAAGCAAATTAAGAACAACAAAATTAGGCTTTTATTGACAGAACTGCATGATTCAGTGACAAACCGGCATCCTGACATGTCACATAACTGACATATACAGAAATGGGAACCTATGTTCCCACAGTAATCACTGCTGCCTAACATCGCTATGCACATGACTAGGTACCCATCTCCACAAACCAACAAGGACATGGCAACAAAACAACAGAGCCTCAACGTAAACAACAACGGTAACAACAGGTATGGACTCTCTATTATTATCATCTCAGGACTCATGAACAGTCGGTACATACAGAAATGGGAATCTGAAATCCCACAGTTAGAGATAACTACTGCCTAGCACTGACTACAGGGGCGGTCTCTAAATGACAGTGAGACCTCAATCATGTTCAGTTGAGTCGAAGGGCACCCTCAATACCCACACAAGACACCCGCATCACATAAGTCGACTGGGACCAGATACAGCGAAAAACCATAACATAACGAATAACAAAACTATAACCCTAACAGCAGAGATATAGTGGAATAAACAGGTATAAACAGGTATAAACAGGTATACGAAAGGGTATACGAAAGGGTATATGAAAGGGTATACGAAAGGGGATGTGAGAGGCCTACGACATTAACCAGAGCTGGGGCTCAAGTTTGCTCTACAACAACCATGGCCAGGGGTCACTACCTGCAATGCATGACAAGGTACAACATTTAATTAATAATCATCGAAGCATCATTATTTGCATCAACACATGGACTTCACAGGACAACAACTACAGCAATGGTGTATGCAAACAGTGTCCTTGTGGCACAAACATAGACATGGACTGTGTAAGTTCACACCAACCACATGATACTTCAACTGGACAACAATGATATGGATAGGTTATACTCCACATAAAATATAAACAAAGCACACATGCTCTACAGCATCCTTCGAAGTGATTGGGCCCACAATTAATGCAACAGCCACCACCATATCATGGGACAATCTTAATGTGAGGACGGATCATCCCTCGTCACAATGCTCGCAGCTTTTCCTGGCTTCTCACCTAACTCAGTATTTACTTCTTGAACACTCTCAGTTCAGGGGGGTCATTACCTACAGATCTCTGACACAACACAACTTCTCATCCCCAACACTACAGGCTGAGAATACCACTCATGAATGCCAATGTTACACAGCAACACTCATCAACTAAAGTCAACACCGAACACAACTCAGCTACACCGGTGTACCACGACTCTAACAGGACAACACCATTTGAACATGTACATACAGGACATAAATACAGTCCAATGCAGCAACAGCAATCAGACAGACATGGGATATGCAATTCAACATGACATCACTGATGATAACTAGACAACATCAATTTACCAGAGGCACAGCTCTACACATAACACCAACAACAATCAGGACACAGGCTATAACATAAGTCACCGCCAACAACTCAGACATATAACACCACATAAAACCATCACAATCACCAAATGATCGCTCTCACCATAGTCATCACCACAATCACAATCCCAATCATCTTAGCTGACATCGCTACATGGTCACCCTCATCATGACCAAGCTCACTCAACAACACCCCAGATCCATTATGAGTGCCCTATTCAGCACCTCTTTCACTGGCTGGAGACTATTCTTACTAAGTTCACATTTGTCAAACCCGAACAACACAGATCATTATCCTCATAATCATGACCCTTATAACTATCAACAACACTATCATATGTGTAGTGTTCAACCCGACACCTTCACCACTGCACACAGTCATGAATAATTATTACCACAGCTACATTTATCTAGGAGAACATAACCGTCATTGTTATCAAGCACCATATATCTATTACTTTCAACGTGCCACTCTACACCTTCGTACGCCAGCAATCACTATAGTTTTGGCGTTCTCGAGTCATGATAAGTCATCTGACTTCAAACAATATAACATAATGGAGGTGTCTCTCATCCCATGGCACCCTTTACTTTCCATTACATGTGAGACATCTCAATACCTCAGTACATTATAATATAAAGACACCGGCCTTCCCCTTTGTTGTGGGAAGTTAAATCATACAACACATCCGTACCATGTTTCCAGTTCAACTTCATGTTCCTCATTATAGACCAGACTGGTATATACACCCAATGATGTACTTTGCCTCCCTCTTACTGACCTGGAACAGCCCTGGTCACCCCAGGCCATTCAATCTACTGTTATCTTCAACCTCACCATGCTACTATAATAATGGCATTATATTATGTATATCCTGCACACCTAATCTGGCCACCTCCATACAGGAATATCACCCACATAGAATTAACATAACCTAATATTTTATGCAACTTTGCTCCATATTTTCCTCTAAAGAGCCCCAACCATTATTTCATTATTTCCTCATAGTTTATGCTAGTGCTCTGTATTTTCCTCTTGTCAGAACACAGACTTTACAGGACAATACAAATACCTACATCCTCCTCTACTTTGAACTATGATACTACATATTTTGCCTACTGTACTGAATTCTGGACCTATCAAATTCTATAGAACTACCCAACACAGTACAGTATCGATACTTGATTACTTCCAATCCCTACTGGACTGTCTGCTACCTCAAATCTAAAAACCTACAAATATACACACCATCGTATGAGAACAACCTTTCTCCTGCATCGTCACTGAATACCCCTGGTACTAGTTTTCTTACTACATCCCTGCCAATCTGCAGAGTAGCACTTTTACAATCATTAATTGAGGCAAACCCATGTTGTTGTCATTCTGCCAGTCATCGCCATTTTACATGTCTACTAATTTTAGTCACTCCGGAACAGAAGAGCTCCTCGACTCGGTAAAACTATAAACCGCACTACTCCAAATTCTACCTCAACCTGGTGAATGTTAAGTTTGGGGCTCCACTATCCTATCTTTAATTAAACTATCTAAATATATTTAACTCACCAAGAGTCCAGTGACTGGGGAGGGCTGGTTAAAGCCTCCCTATTTGATGGTATCTACATCTCTACAGCGATCCACCTAATCGCTCCTTCGGCCACGGTTGTCTGGTTTTGAGAGACCGGGAAACTGACACGCGCCTCTATTTATTCATGCTTCCAGAGCGGCTTCCCATCGTACCCCAGGGCACTGCAAGGGACGCTGGTATTGGTAACATCATCATCATCATGTATCGTGTCAAGCGATTACACATCTCACCCCCAATTTTTCGACGGTCCCCATCGAATACTCTAGACCCTTAGGGTTTAGACAAAACACTAGGACTATTTAAATAAACAATCAATTAAGTGGGTTTCACCATGGGACTTAAACCTCTCAATGTAAATCTGTTACCAGTTATATTTTCTGAACCTGCCTTAAAAACATACATCAGTGACAATTTAAAAAAAACCAGTCCCTGACAAACGATAATACCATATCTTATGGGTGGCCCTGAGGAATATGCCATCTGCCTACAAAATAAACCAGCAACCCTGAGATCAACATCATCACTTAGCTCCATGGATGCAATAGATAGGGGCACCAAAAATAAAAATTTCACCCAGGCATCCCCTTAAATTTACAGTCCCTACTTGTAACAAAAAATAACGACCGGAATCACATGCATGCTATCCACTAGATCACCTGTAAACCAAGATGCAGACATCCTTGCCACTGAAAAAAAATATAATTCCCATGACTACGCAGGCAAACCCAGTTTTGTTTTCCCGGTCTGATTCTGGTAGCCCCGCTTCTGCTAGCCGCATCCACCAGTTCCATGGGATGAGTCAGTAATTTCTCAGTTGTCACCGTGGTGCCCAAATGAAGCGGGGTAGAAAAATACCTGTACATGGGGGGGAAAAAGCAAAACAAAACATGCCGGAAGACATGGCGTCTTAGACTCACTTTCTGTGGGTGGGGATTCCTAATTAGAATTAACATTGAATGACACAAACTTAACTAGTAATTAATTATGTGTCCATGTCGTGGAAATTTATAACGAATGTTTCTGTTTGATGATGGTCACTGGAGATTGTTTCCTCGCACTTAACGTCTTTTGAAATTTCTATACACAGGGGAAATATAGAACATCATTGTTCATTTGTCGCTCAACACGTAATATGCCCACCTATGATATGATGAAAATGGACGAACACGCTAGTATTAACTCCTCTGCTTCCGCCTATAAGGAAAGGATTTTCTTATCACCACAGGTAACATTGTCATCTGTCACTTCAAACGAACATGGTGAACTGATGCACAATAAGGGAAACATCCCCCTCGATGATCTCAGGTGATGGTGCCACCAGTGGGGATTGAATATGGATGTCCAGCGCTCTGCTGCTGGTGGGACACACTGGCGGGATGGATTTCTGGTGTCCCTTCTTCCAGACCAACAGGGGAAAGGTATTTCTATGGATGGCCCCAGATGTTGGTGCCACTGAAATCAGTCGCATGAGCAGTCCACAACTGTTCTCCCAAAAGATCAACATAATTTTTCTCTTGGGCAAGCACAGCCCCAGCCTCTATTGAATGTAGGAGCATTCTGCTCTCATGGAGTCGTCAACCACCTCTGTAGCTTTCTGAGTAAAGCTTGATGGTTTCAGTAGGAATATATATGCATATTCCAAAAGACTTTATAGCTAAAGTTTGGTGACCTTCGTTGGAGTGTTCGCACTCTTAATTTATACCAGCGGACTCAGGCTGAGTGCCAGCTGGGTGGGAAACTTCGGTTCCCTAAACATGGAATAAGGTCCCCTTTAATTTCGACGACTTGAGATGTGGTGTAGGTCTGGAGGCTCTTCTCTCAATGCTGTGCTTCTTGGAGACTTGGGGAAAAAACCTAAACCCAGTTAATGTCTTTGGCCAGGGACCTCTCACTACCCCCAAAAAGGCAAAAAAAAAAAAAACATGGAACTACCACCTAAAAGAATCATTGAAGACTGGAACAGACACCAACAAGATAATCTAAAGGCCGCCAAACAACCCAGGCCGAGGCTCGCCACTTGTCATAGGAGGAGAATATCAAGGACAGGAAGATGTTATTTCCTATACTTAGGTGCTCAAAGACAAAGAAGCGCAACACTGAGAGAGAGGCGGTGCAGTGGTTAGCACAGCTACCTGCTAGGTCGAAGGTCATGAGTACCTCCATCCAGGTGGGGACCAGGTCTACAACGGACATCAGGAAATGTCCTGGGGAGTCAAGGTGGCCGGCGTGGTACTGAAATCACCCATCAAGTGCTGTTGGTTTATGTTAGCACCTTATATCCAATACGTCTCAAAGGGTTGAACAAGTCCTTTTTTTTTTCCGGAGCCCGCCCACCCACACACGCACTGCACCCAAACTCTCACAATAAAACTCAAGTCTGTTGTGTTCAATGCACATTTGTGTTTCTTTAGGAAGACATGAATTATGATATATGCAAATGAGTCCATGTAACAGCAACAATACACATGGCAGGAAATGTATGGAGATAAGTTCATGAAAACACGGAAGTCACAAAGGATAACATATGTTCTATCGTACAAGCTGTCCAAACTTATGACAATGTAAAATATACACAAAGCTCTGGAAGTTTGGAAATGACGCACATACAAACACTGCTTACAAACAAAAAGGTAGTTTTAACGACAGTCTATCAGACACTTGCTCGACTGCCAGAGTCGTGGTCGAGGGTTCGATCCCTCTGAAACAGATTGCAGTGGTTAAAACTGGTCTTGCCAGCCTGTGATGGCTACCAGGACCTGTCTTGGGAAGCTAAGGCGGTCAGCTAGATACTGACCACATGACCCACTAAGTGCCGACGGGTCGACCACCACATGCCAGCATGCAGGACTCTGACACACAAGTGTCGGAATTTCTTCTTTAGTCACAGGCTTGATCTACTCATGGATAGCTTCCCCTTCTCTTAATAGTTTTGCCAGAGCTGTCGCCTCATAGCCTACCCTTTGTGATTGGCCAACTGCCATGGGATTTATACTGTGCACAACTGACTAACATTCTCTCAATTTGTGTCAGATCAACATTGGGGAGAACTTTCACACCACAGCATATTGAAGTGATTTCTAATTCTTTGTGAAATATTACAAAACGTGTTCATCACCTCACACTCTTGCATTAACTGTGGCACAGTTATGACCATTTGTGTACTTGTGTCAAACATAGAAAACTGTAGGTCCTACTTCCCTCCAGACCAAATCAAATCAAATCAAAATCAAATCAACTTTATTAGGGTCACAAATTGGGCGCGCAGGCCCGTCTTACATTCGGCCCTTTCTATCACTCGTCTTTCGTTCATCAAATACAATACCATACAATAGAAGGTACAGAAAAACAGATGTGTACATTCACATGAAATATGCAAGACCACAGGGTATCCTTCCCTCTAGACCAAACATGAGAAGAGCAGTGATACAGGCAGATAGTCTGTGTATGTGTAATTATACCAACCACACAAAACTACATCTGTTATGTTAACAACATTCATTTCACAATGTTTCTTTTTCTTCCTATGTGAATGTATAATGCTCTTGATGAACGAAAGATGAGTGATTGAAAGGGCAGAACGTAAGACGGGCCTGTGTGCCCAATTTGTGACCCTTTTAAAATAAAGCTGATTTGATTTGATTTTATTTGTCCCACCCTCAAGTGCGGCGTCAGCAGTCATGACTTTCCCCCTCACACCATCACCAGTCCCAGGTAATTTCTAAGTTCCTGTCCCAACTATGCCATTTGCTCATGCTATCCAGATATTAATTTGAGTTTTCCTAATGTTCTTTTCCCCTCAAATTTTCCAGTGTCAATATAATTTCAAGTTTAACTCTCCTTACAAACTGTGCAAAAAATCGTCAATACCAACTTCAAATTTCTCTAGTCAATTTCCAGTATCCAGGTCTTTTGAAGGACTGCTGTACATATCTTTGTTCTGTCCGTCCATGTTAATCTTTCCTCAGCAACCATTTTTCTGCTAGCATCTTGTCTGCCATATGTCCATGTTTCACATGCGTACAACAGTACAGGCTCTATGAAACACAAACTCTTATTTTCTGGCAGAAATTGACAGTGTCTTAATGGTAAATTGTCCATCTGACAAACAATTCGTTCTATCACTACAAATCAGCTTCCATCCAATGTTATGACTTCTGAGACAGTTGAAACAATTCACAGGTTTCAGATTTTAAATAAAAAACAGCAAGTGAAATGGTTTGGCCACATAACTAGACTACCAACTGACAGTGTACCACAACAAGCAGTGATGTACAGATTAAATAGATCAAGAAGATGAGGCCAACCATGTAAATGATGGACAGAGGGAATAATAGCCCAAGAGAATCTTGGATACATGAAGCCCATAAACAGGACCTCTCCCGATGTTTACGTTTCACATCAACACTGCAATGTACAAGAGGAACATTATGAGATGAGATAGAAGGGAACAAACAATGAAGTATTGAGAGGTGCAGATGTCACTAGATTACGACTTAGATCCCACAGAGAACCACACTTTGCGAGATGTACTACAGAGCAGATCAGACCACTAAAGAGCCTGGAGTGTAGTGGAGATAACCTGAAATGAACCTGACAGTGGAGCTGAAGAGGTTACAGCACCCAGTGTGGGCATGGAATCGCAGCAGTGACTGTTGTGGTGTGATGACTCGCAGACACTCATTCTGCTAGAATAGTTACACTATCTGATTCGCCGTCAATGACACACAATAACAATAGACGTTATAACCATGCACGCAGTATTCAACCACATACGTGTCAAGTCCATAACAAGGGAACAGAAGTAAAGTGTCTAGACTAAACTTTGTATGTAGAACAAATTTGAGAAAGTTAAGTATACGGTGTCATCAAAATGTGCTTCAGTCCACGGTGAAGCAATTTGCAGCGAATGGCTGTCGTCTGATGGGACAATTCTTTGCACTCCTAACAGAATTGTGTTATAAACGGAAGAAAGAATGTATTCAAATTTGTTCTTCATACAAAGAGTAGTTTTACTTTACTGTGTGTGTGTGCGCGCGCGTGGGTGTATGTGTGTATAATGAGGGGGCTTTAAATGAAAACCTTAAATGTTTTTTTTTGGGGGGGGGGGGGGGGGGGGGGGGGGTGTGAATGTATTCTGAAAAAGTAAAGAACAAATGTATCATTTTTCTATGCAGTCATCATTGCATTCAATGCAAGTCCTCCACCACCAATAAAGTGCTTTAATTCCAGTAGAAGAAAATTCTCTTAGTCTGTGTGTAACCACTCATGCACCACCTGCTGTACCTCTTCATCGGATTGAAAAGTCTGTCACAGAAGTCACACCATTTTGAAACTTCCTACTCCACTCATACACTTGCTGGACTGACAAGCATAGATAGATCACCATACAGGACCTTCATTCGTCGATGAATTGCTATAGGTTTCACCCCTTATCAAAAAACGAATGGTGCATGTCAAAAGTGCGGCGGCCATCTTTAAACTGGCTTTATGAAATCAGTGTGTTCATCTGCACAGTGATGTCACATGCTTAATACTCATGACATCCTTAACAACAATATTGACAGGTTTCAAGACAATGTTGTGGTTATTGTAATTTCTATCACACTTTTAAGGTTTTCATGTGAAGCCCTCTCCTATATTAACGTAGTCTTTCATGTAGTTGTGTAAGTGTGTGTGCGTTTGTGTGCTGAAGAAAGCTTTATCCGCCGCAACCATTTTGTGTGTATCCAGGACAAAATTGACCATGAGGGCTTTACCTCCTTTACTGAACGACTGTCAAATGGGCAAGTCTTCAACAGTGCAAGCATTCAAGGAAAGAGTTCAGTGTAATCAAACAAGATGCAATGTGCAGACAGAAGGAGCATAAATTATAAACTGGAATTTGTTTAATAAATGTTGGGGGTGTGTAGTATTGGTTGTGCATCAAACTCCAGTGTCCTGTGGGTAGTTGGCATCCATACACTTTGATACCAGCTGTGAGAGATAGAGCACTTATAGGAGTGTCCTGTTGCAGTAACGAAGCACACTCACGCACAGGCATATCATGTCAACCACACAAACCATCACATCATGTCAACCACACATCAAACACACACTTATGGGGTTGTCATGGAGTCTCATGCATTAACAACTGTTTCAGGGAATGTTCTACCACACACCAGCAGATCACTTCAACCACACATCAAAGACACTTATGGGAGATGTTCTGGAGTCTCATGCTTTAACAATTGTTTCAGGGAATGTCCTACCACACACTGGCAGATCACTTCAACCACACGGAGCCAGCCGACCAATAGTCAGACAATCAAAACAACTGCAGAGACTGGGCCAGTTTTATGTGGGCTTCAAACATGTTCACATAAACAATATCTGCAGCGAGACCTTTCTTGGCAGATTATGAGAAACAATGTTTTAAAAAACAAGAAACATCAGGCCATGAGGAGCATATCAATAGACACTCTTTTGTCTGGAACCCACAAGGCAGACAAAACAGCGGGAAACCTAAAGACACACAAAGAAGAGAATTACAGAGGGATGAATAATACTGGGAGGGTGATGAAGGAGACGGAGAAAGACAGGAGGTCCTGGCTGGGGTTGGGGTGGGGGAATGCTCCATTGGGGAATGAAGAGCAGAAGAGGGATCACATCAGGTCAAAGGTTGCTGGAAATGTTCAAAGGTCATGACATACTTTCAGCTGGGTGACCCCAAGAACAGTGGCACAAACCTCTAACCCTACATAAATGTGAATGCAAGGAAGTCTTGTCAAATGCTCATAACACATTTCATTTGACTGACCACTCACAGAGCTTTCAGAATCACACGTAAACCACGCTATTCTGGACCTGTGATATTATCCATACAGTTTCCACCTGGATCAACTATACATTTCCTCTCTATATACAAAAAACCAGTTCCATTGGTCAATCACATTTACACATTGTACACACACAAAACGACAAGCAAACAAGTTCAGACTACACAAATCAACAATGACCAGTGGCTACTTGTACAGACTATGTGCACAAATCAACAATGACCAGTGGCTACTTGTGCAGACTATGTGCACAAATCAACAATGACCAGTGGCTACTTGTGCAGACTATGTGCACAAATCAACAATGACCAGTGGCTACTTGTGCAGACTATGTGCACAAATCAACAATGACCAGTGGCTACTTGTGCAGACTATGTGCACAAATCAACAATGACCAGTGGCTACTTGTGCAGAAGAAGTTAAGATCTTTGAAGTCAACCTTCAGAACACCACAAAATGACCAGCAAGACTGATTACAGCAACAGATGATGATGATGGACGGTCGCTGTGCACCTCACACAACAGAGATGGACAAAGGGAAGAAATCAACTATATTTTGTCATTATTTACTGCCTTTCCACTTCTACCCCTGGAGTGTCTAAAGTGTCCTTTGATCCTGCTGTATTTTTACATAATTACACACTGAATAGAAAAGGTCTAGGCTAACATGGGCAGACACCATCAGAAATATTCTATAGCAACAAGAGATCTCAACATCCAGACTGACACATCTGGCTCATGAGAGACAGCTCCACAAAGCAAACAACCCAAAGATGATAGATACCTACGCCGCAGCCAGACATCCATGTGGCCGAATAGATAAGAGTGCTGGCTCTCAAACTTCCAGTTTACTGATGGCCAGGTAGGCAGTTCAACCCCTATACCGGTTTTAAGTTGAACATAAAATGTGGACATCTCAGTCAGAAAGCAATGGCAAACTACTGAATGTACAATTACCTAGAAAATAAACCTGCTCAATGTTGATCATAACATTCAGCAAGTGACATGGAACATTTACACAGCAGTTGCCATTAATCTGTCAGTGGATAGACAGACAAGACATATGGTCTTGACTTCAGTCTGTCGGTGGATAGACAGACAAGACACTTGGTATTGACTTCAGTCTGTTGGTGGATAGAAAGACAAGACACTTGGTCTTGACTTCAGTCTGTCCAAAGAATGTGGAGTGCCCTCTTATAACAGTCACTAGTTCCCCCCCCCCCCCCAGCTCCTGTCTTTCAAGACATCTGTCCTCCTTGCATCTGTCCATCATGTTCTAAGCATTGCTCTAAAGAACCACATCTCTGCAGTCTACAAGTAACAGCCATGTGTGGCTGATCAGCTGAATGTCCATAATTCACTCACAGACATAGGGACTGGTAGCATAGCTGCTAACTGCTAGGAATTCTGGGATTGCACCCCACAGGCCTCGGGTCAAGAACACAAAAGTGTGTGATTATGTTAACATAAAACAAGACCATATGAAACATGTATGTGTCAGGGTGAAACTGAAGTGCTGAACAAATGAATTATTCAACATCAAAATAGCATCAACAATATGTTGCATGCAATACGAGTTGGTGTTTGTGTGCATAACACACTTGTATAATGTGTGATTTACACACATGTACATAAACTATGCCACTGAAAAAACATGAACAATGTTGGAAGTAGTAAACGAGTTTTGTTATATAAACTATAAAATGAACTTTAAAGTGACCCCTATCAATGAAATCATTCTATCTACCCTATCAATCAATTATGAAATCATTATGAGCATTATGCAAATGCACAACTCTATTTCTTCATTTAAAATGTCATCAAAAAATAGGACATGATTTTAAAATAAGTACATGATGAAACATTCACCAATGTTGAAACAAAATGTGATAAACTACGAATTACATTTTGAGATTACCCCAGTAAACTGCAAAACAATAGAGTTAAATTAAATATTGTATAAATCTATTCCCTAGTTTGAATTTAATATCGACAAACATACCACAGCTTCTGTGAATTTGATCAAGTAAAATGTGAATAATTCACCACAAAACAAGTCAAAGGCTTTTTGATTTTGATGTGATCGCAATTAACATGAATTTTGAAATGGCCCCTATCAACTGTATGCCAGTAAGCACTTGGATGTATGAGATTTGCACTGGGATATGTATCTGGCACGTCTGAGAGATTCTGTCAGTAGGATCTAAATAACAAATGTGTTGACACTAACTAAGGCGAAACTGTGAAGTGCTGAACAAGTGAATTATTAAAAATCAAAATATCATCAACAATATGTTTATGACAGCTGCACGGACAACAATAAAGTATTGCAATCACTGTATGTACGAGGGTAAGTTAATAAGTAAATCACAAATGGCTGTAGAAAAATAACTAAAGATGATAACAACTTGAAACCAGTTTATTTTTATACATACATTGTCCCTTTATTTCTCAACATAATTTCTACCAACACTGATGCACTTATCACATCATTTTATCAGTCCTCCCAAACCGGCTACATAGAATTGCGTGATTTGTTTTCATTGACCTGCCATCCCACAGAACTGTGTGACTTACTTATTGACTCACCCTGGTAACGTTTTCTACCCAGCTATGCACTGCTTTACAGGACAAACATTTGTCAGCATAAACACTGACAACCCACCTTGGCGGGAGACATTTCGTGAATGACGCTGAAGTTGAATGTGAAGTGAAAACGTGGTTTAGAAAACAGAGCATGCAGTTCTATGCAGCCGGTTTGGGAGGACTGATATAACTATGGGATAAGTGCATCGATGTTGGTGGAAATTATGTTGAGAAATAAAGGGACAATGTATGTATAAAAATAAACTAGTTATCATATTTAGTTATTTTTCTACAACCATTTGTGACTTACTTATTAACTTACCCTCGTAGTCTTATTCAAATGTTTCCTCCTAAGTTCAAATCTGTCACAAGTGAGACAACATGGTGATGTTCTATATGCATTACGTGTTGTGTGTTTGTGTGCATAATACACACATATGGTGTGATTTACACACACACATACTTCATACTAAGCCACTCAGAAAATGAGCAAAAGTTGCGAACAGTTAATCAATGAACTATCTACCCACTGTCAATCAATGAACTATCCACTGTCCATCAATGACCTAACCATTGTCAATCAATGAACTATCTATCCACTGCCCATCAATGACCTAACCATTGTCAATCAATGAACTATCTATCCACTGCCCATCAATGACCTAACCACTGTCAATCAATGAACTATCTATCCACTGCCCATCAATGACCTAACCACTGTCAATCAATGAACTATCTATCCACTGCCCATCAATGACCTAACCACTGTCAATCAATGAACTATCTATCCACTGCCCATCAATGACCTAACCACTGTCAATCAATGAACTATCTATCCACTGCCCATCAATGACCTAACCACTGTCAATCAATGAACTATCTATCCACTGCCCATCAATGACCTAACCACTGTCAATCAATGAACTATCTATCCACTGCCCATCAATGACCTAACCACTGTCAATCAATGAACTATCTATCCACTGCCCATCAATGACCTAACCACTGTCAATCAATGAACTATCTATCCACTGCCCATCAATGACCTAACCACTGTCAATCAATGAACTATCTATCCACTGCCCATCAATGACCTAACCACTGTCAATCAATGAACTATCTATCCACTGCCCATCAATGACCTAACCACTGTCAATCAATGAACTATCTATCCACTGCCCATCAATGACCTAACCACTGTCAATCAATGAACTATCTATCCACTGCCCATCAATGACCTAACCACTGTCAATCAATGAACTATCTATCCACTGCCCATCAATGACCTAACCACTGTCAATCAATGAACTATCTATCCACTGCCCATCAATGACCTAACCACTGTCAATCAATGAACTATCTATCCACTGCCCATCAATGACCTAACCACTGTCAATCAATGAACTATCTATCCACTGCCCATCAATGACCTAACCACTGTCAATCAATGAACTATCTATCCACTGCCCATCAATGACCTAACCACTGTCAATCAATGAACTATCTATCCACTGCCCATCAATGACCTAACCACTGTCAATCAATGAACTATCTATCCACTGCCCATCAATGACCTAACCACTGTCAATCAATGAACTATCTATCCACTGCCCATCAATGACCTAACCACTGTCAATCAATGAACTATCTATCCACTGCCCATCAATGACCTAACCACTGTCAATCAATGAACTATCTATCCACTGCCCATCAATGACCTAACCACTGTCAATCAATGAACTATCTATCCACTGCCCATCAATGACCTAACCACTGTCAATCAATGAACTATCTATCCACTGCCCATCAATGACCTAACCACTGTCAATCAATGAACTATCTATCCACTGCCCATCAATGACCTAACCACTGTCAATCAATGAACTATCTATCCACTGCCCATCAATGACCTAACCACTGTCAATCAATGAACTATCTATCCACTGCCCATCAATGACCTAACCACTGTCAATCAATGAACTATCTATCCACTGCCCATCAATGACCTAACCACTGTCAATCAATGAACTATCTATCCACTGCCCATCAATGACCTAACCACTGTCAATCAATGAACTATCTATCCACTGCCCATCAATGACCTAACCACTGTCAATCAATGAACTATCTATCCACTGCCCATCAATGACCTAACCACTGTCAATCAATGAACTATCTATCCACTGCCCATCAATGACCTAACCACTGTCAATCAATGAACTATCTATCCACTGCCCATCAATGACCTAACCACTGTCAATCAATGAACTATCTATCCACTGCCCATCAATGACCTAACCACTGTCAATCAATGAACTATCTATCCACTGCCCATCAATGACCTAACCACTGTCAATCAATGAACTATCTATCCACTGCCCATCAATGACCTAACCACTGTCAATCAATGAACTATCTATCCACTGCCATCAATGACCTAACCATTGTCAATCAATGAACTATCTATCCACTGCCATCAATGACCTAACCACTGTCAATCAATGAACTATCTATCCACTGCCCATCAATGACCTAACCACTGTCAATCAATGAACTATCTATCCACTGCCCATCAATGACCTAACCACTGTCAATCAATGAACTATCTATCCACTGCCCATCAATGACCTAACCACTGTCAATCAATGAACTATCTATCCACTGCCCATCAATGACCTAACCACTGTCAATCAATGAACTATCCACTGCCCATCAATGACCTAACGACTGTCAATCAATGAACTATCCACTGCCCATCAATGACCTAACCACTGTCAATCAATGAACTATCTATCCACTGCCCATCAATGACCTAACCACTGTCAATCAATGAACTATCCACTGCCCATCAATGACCTAACCACTGTCAATCAATGAACTATCCACTGCCCATCAATGACCTAACCACTGTCAATCAATGAACTATCTATCACTGCCCATCAATGACCTAACCACTGTCAATCAATGAACTATCCACTGCCCATCAATGACCTAACCACTGTCAATCAATGAACTATCCACTGCCATCAATGACCTAACCACTGTCAATCAATGAACTATCTATCCACTGCCCATCAATGACCTAACCACTGTCAATCAATGAACTATCCACTGCCCATCAATGACCTAACCACTGTCAATCAATGAACTATCCACTGCCCATCAATGACCTAACCACTGTCAATCAATGAACTATCTATCCACTGCCCATCAATGACCTAACCACTGTCAATCAATGAACTATCCACTGCCCATCAATGACCTAACCACTGTCAATCAATGAACTATCCACTGCCCATCAATGACCTAACCACTGTCAATCAATGAACTATCCACTGCCCATCAATGACCTAACCACTGTCAATCAATGAACTATCCACTATTTCAATGACAGAAATCATTGTTTTCATAAACTACCTATTCTATATGCCCATGATATATGTATACAATGGGATACCCACATGTAGTCATACCTTTTCCCATTACACATCTGCATGTAACCACACTCTATACATCCCATTACACATCTGCATGTAACCACACTCTATACATACCACTACACATCTGCATGTAACCACACTCTATACATCCCATTACACATCTGCATGTAACCACTCTATACATCCCATTACATATCCGCATGGAACCGCACTCCCATTACACCGCACTCTGCATTACACTGCATATCCACATGAACTGTTACAAAAGCTTCATGACTGTTCCACCACATACCTACAAATGACAATGCTCGCCTAGACAGACACAATCAACACAGCTTGAGAACTCTCAGACGGTGTATAAAGAGACAACCACCAACAAGAACAGAACCAGAGAATCAACAGAAATGGAGAGGATAAAACAGAATTTCGGGCAGAATCAAGAAATATGAATTGTTCAGAAGACAGAGGATTGGTGGTTACGTAGACACAATCTTTCCCTGCACCGACGGACGATGACAATCTCTAGGTTGGACATTAGCAGTGGTGATTAAATTCAACATGGATGCCTGAATGAGATATATCATGGTCTGTTTAGTCTCCAGTATGTTTACTATTTAATGTTTCACGCCATAGCAATAAGACGAGAAAATAGTTCTTGAAACATTGTTATATTTACCGTCTTCATTGTGACTGCAAAGGTCAGTGATGTCTTCACATTATGCAGATGAAGACATATTACAAATCCAACGATGTGTCCATACGGAATCATACAAACATATATCATTGGCACCTTGCCGTCTTGACAGATGATAGTTTGTGCTTTAAAAAGGCATAATAACTTTTAACTATGGCGGTAGCGAGTGTGACTGATAAGGCCAATTTGCGCTGTAAATGTCCGTTCACAGTGGGTGCATGTGAACACGTGGTCATTTCCACCATCATGCACCATCTTACGTCTCAAACGCTTGATGTGTGACTTTTCTGCAATAATTTTCTCCTTTGACTTTATTCCATTTCTGATATTTGCCCTCCATGCAACACGTTCAGCGGCGACTTGCTCCCAATGTGCATTATCAATGCCTGTATCAATCATGTCCCGCTTACACACATCTTTGTATCGTAGTAGAGGCCGACCCTGAGATCTCTTACCCATCTGTAATTCACCAAAAAAGATATCCTTTGGTATTCTACCATCATCCATCCTCCTAAGATGTCCTATCCATCTAAGTCTACGAAGACTGAGCATGGAATAAACTGTCACACAACCTACAATAATAACAACAACAAAAATAACAACAGCAAAACCACAAGGCATAAATGAACTCTGTCCTGCCATGTCACAGGTAAACACACACTGACACTTCAGAGACAACACAAGCGACTTTGCCAGCAGCAGCAGCATGTCAGCTCATTTACAGCATTTGGAATCGGTCAACAATCAATCAACTTAAATTGCCCACAATCAACATTTGTAATTCTGTACACAAGATATATATCCATCTCAAAAATATGTACAATTCATATATGTGTAAATCTGCTTGTATGTACAAATGGTAAATTCCATATTGATTAAAAGATTTCAAAAACTGGTAACATAAAAACACAAAAATTATTTCAGATGTTGTGCACTATTCAACCGAAACAAAACATTGTGAATACTGCAACTTGAAATGTTCCCAGAAGTACAAACGGTACAAGTGAACGCTTGCAGACATGACTGTTCATTAGTTTGTGTAGAACCAACACACTGGCTCTCAGGGAAAATCCACTCATGCTCCATTTCTCTCAGTAATTGACACAAAGTGCAGTCAGCAAAAGAAATAATTCAGTCACTGATCGGCACTCACAGAAGTAGAGGAGAATTATTCAGATCTGAGGACATGCTAGACAATATACAAACTGGAAGCCACACCAGGATCAAGTGTCTACTAGAGCCTACACATGGAGGTGCTGGTTCACATCCCATATATATAGTTCATAATTTATCTTTCAATTTGTATATTGTCCATTAGGGAAAGTGCGCCTGAGAGGTTAAGGTGTCCACTTGAAGCTAAGAGGGTCCTTGGTTCAAATCTCATCACAGAGCTGGAAATGTCTACAAATCTAATGACATCACACAACCCCTGACCTCTTGGGTAATGACATCGGAAACCTAGCCTTCTTGGGTAGGGCCGAAAGAAAAAGTAGATATGGTGTGCAAATTGCGAATGTTAAAAATCCCATCACACTTGGACATCGCAAAGAGCAAGCCATAAGGCCGCTGACCTGGTAAAATTGTTAGGAAAGAAAACATAACTCATGGATGAACAGGACTCACTATCTTGGATGACCATAACTTGAGACCATAGAGGAAGAAAGCCTTACACAAAGCTAGACACATTGACCTCTAATATGCATCACAAACTGTGACACATTTCCCTAGAAAGAAGAACAAAGAAGAAACTATTGTGTATTGTGTCCTTTAATCTCTACATATTCCTCTCACTTCTCATGACATTTCCGTGGTCTTAAGTGATCCCCAACAATTGCTGTTGCAAGATGCAGTTACTGACTGTTCCAGTAATATGCAGGCTGTAAACGCTTGCCATACATCCTGTTACGTCCCTCTTGCTTACTGTTCCAGTAATATACTGGTTGCCACATTGGACAGCTGGTTTCCCTGGCCTAGGGGTTAAATGACTTTCCCCATAATCCTGTTTATCCACGTAGGGTAACGCAGCGCGCGAGAATTGGTAGCGGTTCTAGTCGCGTTGGTGACTTACGGGATAAGTGAGTCGGTCAATCAGAAAGCAATGGCAAACTACTGAGCATAATCTTGCCATGAAATCAATAACAGCGGTAAAATGCTGATGTTCACAGCGATGTCCTGTAAATGATATGCGGGGAAAAAAACAAACAATGGACATCCGTCCTGTTATGTCTCTGTGGCTGACTGTTCCAGCAATAACCTGGTTGTAAACACTGGACATCCACCCTGTTACGTCCCTCTAGCCAGCCAGACCTTAAATTCAAACTCAAGTATTCCTAAATAGGTGGTTGTGTCTGGTCAGGGTAGAGACATCCCCTATCAAAGGACAAGTAATGCGCCTCCTTCCCTGCCTAGCCTTTGGGAAACCATTGTGCAGGGTGGAGTACCCGCTGAGGTCACCAACCAGGGTAGTATGATTCCACACGAGCAGGCGGTGGATTCACCTTGAGAGCAGCAGGCAGAGGATCTCTTTACAGAGACAATGACTATGGTCACTGCCAAGAAGGGAAGCAATAGCAAACTACCTCATGTATAGACACCTGCTAGTAAACCATGACAAACAGATCTGATCCCAGACTCTGGTGATTGTGTGAGGTGGCAAACTATGACCACAAACACTAATCTGCATGGCCCACAATGATGATGATGATGATCATGATTTATATGTTACTGTCTTCACTAACATTTCTCCACAGATAGCCTTCTGTTCATCCGCTTGGGTCCAGCCTACAGCCACAATGTTTTTTCCTGTCCACAGATAGCCTTCTGTTCATCCGCTTGGATCCACCCTATAGCCACAATGTTTTTTCCTGTCGACAGATAGCCTTCTGTTCATCTGCTTGGGTCCAGCCTACAGCCACAATGTTTTTTCCTGTCCACAGACAGCCTTCTGTTCATCCGCTTGGATCCAGCCTATAGCCACAATGTTTTTTCCTGTCCACAGATAGCCTTCTGTTCATCCGCTTGGATCCAACCTATAGCCACAATGTTTTTTTCTGTCCACAGATAGCCTTCTGTTTATCCGCTTGGGTCCAGCCTACAGCCACAATGTTTTTTCCTGTCCACAGATAGCCTTCTGTTTATCCGCTTGGATCCAGCCTATAACCACAATGTTTTTTCCTGTCCACAGATAGCCTTCTGTTCATCCGCTTGGATCCAGCCTATAGCCACAATATTTTTTTTTGTCCACAGATAGCCTTCTGTTCATCCGCTTGGATCCAGCCTATAGCCACAATGTTTTTTCCTGTCCACAGATAGCCTTCTGTTCATCTGCTTGGGTCCAGCCTACAGCCACAATGTTTTTTCCTGTCCACAGATAGCCTTCTGTTCATCCGCTTGGATCCAGCCTATAGCCACAATGTTTTTTCTGTCCACAGATAGCCTTCTGTTCATCCGCTTGGATCCAACCTATAGCCACAATGGTTTTTCCTGTCCACAGATAGCCTTCTGTTTATCCGCTTGGGTCCAGCCTACAGCCACAATGTTTTTTCCTGTCCACAGATAGCCTTCTGTTTATCCGCTTGGATCCAGCCTATAGCCGCAATGTTTTTTCCTGTCCACAGATAGCCTTCTGTTCATCCGCTTGGATCCAGCCTATAGCCACAATATTTTTTCCTGTCCACAGATAGCCTTCTGCTCATCCGCTTGGATCCACCCTATAGCCACAATGTTTTTTCCTGTCGACAGATAGCCTTCTGTTCATCTGCTTGGGTCCAGCCTACAGCCACAATGTTTTTTCCTGTCCACAGATAGCCTTCTGTTCATCCGCTTGGATCCAGCCTATAGCCACAATGTTTTTTCCTGTCCACAGATAGCCTTCTGTTCATCCGCTTGGATCCAACCTATAGCCACAATATTTTTTCCTGTCCACAGATAGCCTTCTGTTCATCTGCTTGGATCCAGCCTATAGCCACAATGTTTTTTCCTGTCCACAGATAGCCTTCTGTTCATCCGCTTGGATCCAGCCTATAGCCACAATGTTTTTTCCTGTCCACAGATAGCCTTCTGTTCATCCGCTTGGATCCAACCTATAGCCACAATATTTTTTCCTGTCCACAGATAGCCTTCTGTTCATCTGCTTGGATCCAACCTATAGCCACAATATTTTTTCCTGTCCACAGATAGCCTTCTGTTCATCCGCTTGGATCCAGCCTATAGCCACAATATTTTTTCCTGTCCACAGATAGCCTTCTGTTCATCCGCTTGGATCCAGCCTATAGCCACAATATTTTTTCCTGTCTACAGATAGCCTTCTGTTCATCTGCTTGGACCTATACTATAGCCACAATGTTTTTTCCTGTCCACAGATAGCCTTCTGTTCATCCGCTTGGATCCAGCCTATAGCCACAATATTTTTTCCTGTCCCCAGATAGCCTTCTGTTCATCTGCTTGGACCTATACTATAGCCACAATGTTTTTTCCTGTCCACAGATAGCCTTCTGTTCATCCGCTTGGATCCAGCCTATAGCCACAATGTTTTTTCCTGTCCACAGATAGCCTACTGGTCATCCGCTTGGATCCAACCTATAGCCACAATGTTTTTTCCTGTCCACAGATAGCCTTCTGTTCATCCGCTTGGATCCAACCTATAGCCACAATATTTTTTCCTGTCCACAGATAGCCTTCTGTTCATCCGCTTGGATCCAGCCTATAGCCACAATATTTTTTCCTGTCCACAGATAGCCTTCTGTTCGTCCGCTTGGATCCAGCCTATAGCCACAATGTTTTTTCCTGTCCACAGATAGCCTTCTGTTCATCCGCTTGGATCCAGCCTATAGCCACAATGTTTTTTCCTGTCCACAGATAGCCTTCTGTTCATCCGCTTGGATCCAGCCTATAACCACAATGTTTTTTCCTGTCCACAGATAGCTTTCTGTTCATCCGCTTGGATCCAGCCTATAGCCACAATGTTTTTTCCTGTCCACAGATAGCCTTCTGTTCATCCGCTTGGATCCAGCCTATAGCCACAATGTTTTTTCCTGTCACAGATAGCCTGCTTCTTTTGTTTATCTATTAGGACCCAGCCTATATCCACAATGCTGTTTCCTGCAAGAACTGTGCTGTCTTCTGCAGATCTAGCAGGCTTCCATAGCTAAAGCCATTTAGGCTGGTTTTATCCAGCCACATAATCGACCTGTCTGAACTATAGTGGTCTTCAAAACACCAGGAACCAGATACTGATGCTCTTGAAGAGAAGCTACAACTGTACTGGTAGGACTTCACGCATATTAGCTCACAGTGCTGTAAGCTGGGATGACCAGCTGCACACCACCTCACCATTCCTTCCCATACAAATCTCATCAGCGTGAGTGATCAGAACCAGGCATTCATCATCACTGGAGGGTTCAAACTCAGGAATGTTGTACTGACAAGCCCTACAACAACCACCATGTCACTACAATACTTCACAGAAGCATGACAACTTAAATCAACTTCATTTCATCAAAAAGTGTAAAGATATAATACTTGTAAAAAGATGTACACTACAATAACTATACAATAGAACAAAGGTAAAGACATCTGCAACATACTGTCAGAGGTATTAGTTAGGCCCTCACACATTCAAGGTCATGTCACTAGGAAGTGGCTTCAGCACCTCCCTCTTTTGTGGCTTTTTCTTCCATGAATCAAATCTTGTGCATGCATTTTGTCAGAAATTGTCACCCAACATGGACATACTAGCTCTCGGGGCATGCTCATATTTGCTCCATCTCCCACAGAAGATGTTGAGAAGAGTGAGGGTACTTATGGGAGCTGCGATAGTGCAGGAGCTACCTGATGTGTGTCTTCTTGTGCATCAGCCAATCATTTATAGACAGCATCACGTCTCTCATACTCGATCTGTTTTTGTTTCCCCTGGAGGTCAGCCAATCAGAGTAATTCACACCACAGCTGACAGTAATTCACATCACTGTTGGCAGACAGTTCACATATGTTCATGTAGCTTCCTCATATGTCTTCATTGGCCACCTGTGTTTTCTTGCCCAGTGACAATTATGTGAAAGCCAGCACGTAACAGTGTGGAAATTGATGAGATAGTTGGGATGGATGCAACAAATGCCAGGCAATCAGAAAAGAACAATAAAAAAAGAAATAAGGGAAAACTCATGTTCTAAAATCCACAACGGTGCAAAAACCAAAATAGAGAATGAAGAAAATATTTTCCAAGGTTTAAAAATCTGGCATGCAGGTCTGTCTAACACTCTACCTTTCTGATCTCCCACCCTTTATACATTACTTCATTCACGTTTCACTCAGGAGAAACTGTAGAACCACACAAGAAGCTGGGACAATATTAGGAAACTGCTGGGAGAGACAACCCTGAATAGATGTTAATGACGAACTACTGCTGCAGCCCTATTCATGGAACAAAGAAGTATAACACATGGTACCAATAACATCTCTCAAACATTAAACAGCACAAACTCACTGTCACCTAACAGCACTGGCCTATTTAAAGAGGCCTTTCTGTTGCAGGAAATAAAATCTATGACAAACAGGCATTCATTGTCCTGGCATTCTTTCCTGTGGTTGGTTATAATAGAACTCTGTACACAAGGCAGACCAACAGCTCAAACAATATCTCACACACACAGATGTGGTCACAAGTATGTTAACCTGGGGAGAAATGCTTGACACATATGTTTAAGGTGAAAATTGTTTCAAATTTCCGTTTTAGAAATCAAACATGGATATCAGCCTAGAATTATTGCAAACTCTTAAATATCCCATGTCAGGGAAAACAATGACTAAAGTTTACTGCTCCTAAATTCCCTGCACAAGTGGGGCAGCAAGGAACAGTATTCATCCCTGCTTGTTGTCCCTATTCAGGATCCCCAACTGTGCTATGGAGTTCGTTTGAGTTTCTCTGGACCCAGGCTTGAGTTAGGAGTAGAACGGAGCACTTATGGGTTGCACCCGTGTGCCGTGATGTTGATCCACCGAATAAACTAAACTAAAGCTTGTCCCTACCCTCCCTATGTGATGGAAAACAATCACTGTTAAGTTTACTATTCTTAAATTTATTGCCTATTGAACAAAATATGGACGATAGTAGCCACCAAAGTGAGCTGTTTCTAAATTACCTGGCACATGTTAAATAAGGACATAAATATCAGACAACTGCAACAACACTGGCAATAAGACCATAAGATGTACTAGCATATGTCAGTATTACCATAAGATGTACTAGCATATGTCAGTATTACCATAAGATATACTAGCAACTGTCAGTATTACCATCAGATGTACCTAACAACTGTCAGTATTACCATAAGGTATCCTAGCAACTGTCAGTATTACCATAAGATGTACTAGCAACTGTCAGTATTACCATCAGATGTACCTAGCAACTGTCAGTATTACCATAAGATGTACCTAGCAACTGTCAGTATTACCATAAAATGTACCTAGCAACTGTCAGTATTACCATGAGATGTACTAGCAACTGTCAGTATTACCATAAGATGTCCTAGCAACTGTCAGTATTACCATAAAATGTACCTAGCAACTGTCAGTATTACCATAAGATGTACCTAGCAACTGTCAGTATTACCATGAGATGTCCTAGCAACTGTCAGTATTACCATAAGATGTACTAGCAACTGTCAGTATTACCATAAGATGTACCTAGCAACTGTCAGTATTACCATGAGATGTCCTAGCAACTGTCAGTATTACCATAAGATGTACCTAGCAACTGTCAGTATTACCATAAGATGTACTAGCAACTGTCAGTATTACCATAAGATGTCCTAGCAACTGTCAGTATTACCATAAGATGTCCTAGCAACTGTCAGTATTACCATAAGATGTACTAGCAACTGTCAGTATTACCATAAGATGTCCTAGCAACTGTCAGTACTACCATAAGATGTACTAGCAACTGTCAGTATTACCATAAGATGTCCTAGCAACTGTCAGTATTACCATAAAATGTACCTAGCAACTGTCAGTATTACCATGAGATGTACTAGCAACTGTCAGTATTACCATAAGATGTACCTAGCAACTGTCAGTATTACCATAAGGTGTACTAGCAACTGTCAGTATTACTATAAGATGTACCTAGCAACTGTCAGTATTACCATGAGATGTACCTAGCAACTGTCAGTATTACCATAAGGTGTACCTAGCAACTGTCAGTATTACCATAAGATGTGCTAGCAACTGTCAGTATTACCATGAGATGTACCTAGCAACTGTCAGTATTACCATAAGATGTACTAGCAACTGTCAGTATTACCTTGAGATGTACCTAGCAACTGTCAGTATTACCATGAGATGTACCTAGCAACTGTCAGTATTACCATAAGATGTACTAGCAACTGTCAGTATTACCATGAGATGTACTTGACCATAAGGTATCCTAGCAACTGTCAGTATTACCATAAGGTATACCTAGCAACTGTCAGTATTACCATAAGATGTACTAGCAACTGTCAGTATTACCATAAGGTATCCTAGCAACTGTCAGTATTACCATGAGATGTCCTAGCAACTGTCAGTATTACCATGAGATGTACCTAGCAACTGACAGTATTACCATAAGATGCCCTAGCAACTGTCAGTATTACCATAAGATGTCCTAGCAACTGTCAGTATTACCATGAGATGTCCTAGCAACTGTCAGTATTACCATAAGGTGTACCTAGCAACTGTCAGTATTACCATAAGATGTCCTAGCAACTGTCAGTATTACCATAAGATGTCCTAGCAACTGTCAGTATTACCATAAGATGTCCTAGCAACTGTCAGTATTACCATAAGGTGTACTAGCAACTGTCAGTATTACCATGAGATGTCCTAGCAACTGTCAGTATTACCATAAGATGTCCTAGCAACTGTCAGTATTACCATAAGATGTACTAGCAACTGTCAGTATTACCATAATGTATCCTAGCAACTGTCAGTATTACCATAAGGTATCCTAGAAACTGTCAGTATTACCATAAGATGTACTAGCAACTGTCAGTATTACCATGAGATGTACTAGCAACTGTCAGTATTACCATAAGATGTACTAGCAACTGTCAGTATTACCATGAGATGTCCTAGCAACTGTCAGTATTACCATAAGATGTACTAGCAACTGTCAGTATTACCATGAGATGTCCTAGCAACTGTCAGTAGTACCATAAGATGTACTAGCAACTGTCAGTAGTACCATGAGATGTACTAGCAACTGTCAGTATTACCATAAGATGTACTAGCAACTGTCAGTATTACCATAAGGTATCGTAGCAACTGTCAGTATTACCATGAGATGTCCTAGCAACTGTCAGTATTACCATAAGATGTCCTAGCAACTGTCAGTATTACCATAAGATGTACTAGCAACTGTCAGTATTACCATAAGGTATCCTAGCAACTGTCAGTATTACCATAAGATGTCCTAGCAACTGTCAGTATTACCATAAGATGTACCTAGCAACTGTCAGTATTACCATAAGGTATCCTAGCAACTGTCAGTATTACCATAAGGTATCCTAGCAACTGTCAGTATTACCATAAGATGTACCTAGCAACTGTCAGTATTACCATGAGATGTACCTAGCAACTGTCAGTATTACCATAAGATGTCCTCGTAATACCATTAAAAAAAAAGAGTAATTCAGACACAGGCACAAAGGAAGATAGATACAGAGATTGTGGACAGCACTGAGAGATGGTACAGAACAGACTTGCATCATGACCACGAGACACTGGCAGCACATGAACAATATATGATCAGCAGGAACAGAGTTTGCAAGGTTGCTCACAGTGGCCGCGTTGCTACCTGCCAGGATGAAAACTAAGTCACCTCCCAAAATCAGTTAACAGTGAACATCTCCAATCAACATATTCTACAACAACTGCAAAAGTAGCTACGTCAGAACAATACAAAATTTCATTCACCTAATGCGTGTTTGGTCATAATCTCCCTTTAATACTAATTCACAATGAGCCTTCAGAAATGATACATACTTTAATTACTAAAGTGTATTTGTGAATCATCTCCCATTAATACTAATTAATAACAAATATGATCTCCCTTCACACATTGTACAGACATGGCAATAAATGCATACTTTTTCATGAACTGTCTTTAATACTCATTTATACCAGAGACTCTGGCTAAGGGAGAGTGAACACATTTCACAATTCTGCATACCAGATTCAAAATCAGCTGCAGGAGATTTGGAAGCAGGCCGAATTGTGTTGTTTTTAAACAATGATTTGAATGTCGGTCATTCAGAAAGCAATGGCAAACTACAAAATGTAAATTGTCAGAAAATCATAGTCAAAAAATGGGAGGGTTGGCTGTAAAGGTCATGCAACTAACTTAGTATAAATGTATCTCCCTTCACAAATTATACATATTTATCTACAAATGCATATTTGTTCACTGTCTCCATTTAATTCGAACTCACAATGGACATTATTCTCCATCACAAGTTATATGTACTTTACTACTGCACATTTATTCATTATCCCCTTCAGAAATTATTTCATAATGAACATTAGCTTTGTTCACAAATTATACACTCTACTACTAATGGATATTTAGTTATTTCTCCACACTAATGCACAGCTGATCACGGCTAACAACCGAGATATTCTTGTGTATATTATTCTGATAAGAATCTGCATTGTTGTGTGTCTCAATGTTTCTAATGTTATAACAACCAGCGTTACACATACCATGGGAGCCACAGTGGTATGGTGGTTAGCGTGCCTGTCTCCCATGACAGTGGTCTGGGTTCAAACCCCAGCAGTACAGGATTACCGTTTCCAACAAGAATGGCTTTGTGGGGCCAACCAGACCTCTTGAAATGGGTACAGACAGTTTTTGTAGGGAGGTGGCAAGGAAGGAACCTGGTCGCCCTACCTCATTAGTGTATGACCTAGAACATGTGAAGGTCTAACACTTCACTCTCTTACAGCACTATCTGATGTGGGACCACCTTTAGCGTTAAACATGTTATATTTTCTGGTCTGTCTTTACTATTGGTGCATACTGTATATTCTGTTATCACCCTTTTCTTGGCCCTGATCTCGGCGACCTTGATTCCATTGGTTGCCGTCAAAGTTCTGCGGAGCTCTTAAGTCAGCCATACGCATCTCCATCACCTTGGACGCACTGTAAATGTTCATGAACCTTGAGGTGTCTACCTGGTTGTATGAATTGGCCACTGGTTCCGAGGCCAGAGAGATGCGCGGCCAATTGCCAGCAGACGACCAGGAGTGGTGAAGGTTCTGATCAGGGGTCCCCGGTGGTTTATAGTGCATGGTTTGTTGGACATCCCCCGAAGTCCCGTTGTTGGTCCCCGATGTGTTGACACCAGATTGTGGACCAGGTGTGTGCAGCTGTCGATTCATACCTGGCATGTAGTCGGCCCCGTTACCTCCTCCACCTGAAGGATTCATCCCCACCTGTTGCTGAGCCTGCCACTGCAGTGGAGGACCTCTTCCATCTGGTGTTGGTGCGGGTGTTGGTGTCTGAACTGGACCTGGGGTGGATCCATCTTGTTTAACTGACATACCCTTGTCTCCACCATGACCTCCCATCTGCTGCTGCTGCTGTTGTTGTTGTTGTTGTTGTTGCTGCTGCTGCTGTTGTTGTTGTTGCCCTATAGTATGTGGGCTTCCAACCTGCAGCGGATGTCTCACCACTACAGACTCCGACACAAACTGTTGAGGGATGTTCGGAATACCCTTACCTCCGTACATATTTCCTAACATCTCCTCATCTTTCTTCACAGCTGACACTCCGCCATATCCGTCCCTGTCCATATCCATTCGCTCAGTCTTCATCTCCATTGCCAGCTGATTCATCAACTGTGTTCTCTCTGCCTTCTTCTTGCCTCGTGTTGACCCACCTCCCCGATTCTTGCTCCCCCGAGGCCGGCCTCGAGCTGGCGTTGTTAAAAGTGTATTGGGCGGAGCAGGCAAGCCCAGCATGTGGCTAGCACCTGCTACTCCATGGGGAAGTGGGAAGGGCAAGTTCTTCATCCCGCTCATATCCATATTAGGAACCTTCATTCCTTCCAATCCTTCCTTCGTGCTATAGTCGTATGGAAATCGAAGCCTCATGGGAGATGAACCTTTCCTTTTCTTGCTTCCCTCTTTTGGTCTGTGTGAATCTGGGGTTTTCCCTTCCTCGTCAGATGTGAGATAGTCCTCAGAGCTGAAAGCATGTCAAGAAAGAAAGACAACATTTTAAATCATTAAACCAAATTGTAAACAAAACAATGAAATATTCAGACAGCATAACTAAATCTGCGTTATGGGAAGTCCCTAACTGAAATGGCTAGGATGTCACACTGACAGTGACATGAGCTGTCAATGCCAACTCTCACTTCTCACTACAGCAGGGAGAGACTGACCACTATTCCTCCATGCACTACAGGTCGGTCCTGGTCTTGTATCATAACACGTGAGGGATGAATGGTCATAGAAGCTGACTACAGATGCAACCCCTACTCAGGCCATCTGGACTTTCTATTCCTTGACTTTGGAACATAAATTACAACAGTGGTTCTCAACCGGTGGGGTAATTCCCCCCAGGGGGGAATTTTAGGGTTTTGAGAGGGGAGGGGGGGGGGGGATTAAGATTATTTCAAGATCGCATTAATACAAGAACCAGTTACTTGATATCTTCTTCTTCTTCTTCGTTCATCCGGAGTTTTTTTTTCCGGATGTGATTGCAATGTGCCTGTTTACAGCAGAGCTGCGTTCTTGCGCCGTTAGGCCGACACATCCGACTTCTGCGGGCATTTGTTGACCGGGTTAACCTTCCCGGGCGTTACTTGATATTGTTTTTCCCTCTAAATTTTACGGCTCCGTACTTCTCACCCTAATGAAATTCGTTTTATAACGTAAGTAGACCCGCAAATCACATTTTATGTAGATGTCTAGACTTGTTCTAGTATGTGTTATTAAACTTAGCTTCCATTTTTATGCATACTGTGTAAGGTGTGTGTGTGGGGGGGGGGGGGGGGGGGGGGGGAAAGAAAGAGAGATTTCATAGAGGGGAATTCGAAACGGGGGGGGGGGGGGGGGGGGGGGAGACGTTCTGAACATATGGTAAAGGGTGGGGCATGAGCCAAGAAAGGTTGAGAACCACTGAATTACAAGTACCTCAGAGTTGAAGTAGATTCACCTGATGGCGAAGGACACTGGTAACAGAGTAAGCTAAACCACATGCAAAATCCAGTCCAGTGCACTAAAAGCAATAACATGTGTATGGGCTAGGTTTGGGTTCAAAGCAAGTGAACGCCCCAAAAATAAAACTGCAGAACACACATGAAGGTATATATATATACTTCTTTCTGTGTGTCTTCTGCTGTTGCCCTGTATCCCCCCATCAGGGAATAGTCCCCCCAAGCCACTCACTCCAAGCCCTCTTATCTTTAGCTGTCCCATGGAGCTCTGCCCATGCCCTCCCTCTATTGTTTCTGTCTGTCTCTACTCCTATTCTCCATCCGTGTGTGTGAGTGTGCACACTTGTGTCTGTGAGCGTGTGTGAGTTTGGTGGGCTGCTCAGCATCAACTCTCAGATCTAACTGAAGGAGGTTCTAGTGTGAGCGGGCTGACTGGAGTGGAGGTGAGATTGTTGAACTCCAGGTAGTTTCACCTGGACAAGCAAGTGCCAACTCTACACATCTGCAAATTGACTCTCTGATTGATTGACATATGTATTAATTAAGAGATACCAAAGATTTAAGACCACAAATATCCATTATACAACATATCACTCACCCAATCAAGTAGCCATCTCTCACTCACGCATACATTCACTAAGCACAGCTGTTCTTCTCTTCTATTCACACATATGTAACTTACATACACCTGATTCACATACGCATGATAGTAACATGTATACGCACACCACATTACCACATCACACTGCCACACTGCACTGCGACAGACACAAAAGCCACATACCTGTGAGAGTCGCACTTGCTGACAACACTGACAGGGGAAGAGGACAGGCCATGAGCGCGGAGAGTTCCGTCGGGCCGGACAGACAGGCTCATGCTGTTCACAGGAGAGAA
Organism: Cepaea nemoralis; assembly: GCA_014155875.1. Classification (NCBI taxonomy): domain Eukaryota; kingdom Metazoa; phylum Mollusca; class Gastropoda; order Stylommatophora; family Helicidae; genus Cepaea; species Cepaea nemoralis. The sequence continues at coordinate 18,467 of JACEFZ010012046.1, read as the reverse complement.
AGTTGCGGCTGTCAGATCAGGTGTGGTGAGAACTGAAAAGCCAGTTTGTGAGCAGAACATGTCATCATCTTCTATCTGATCAACAGAACAAAACATGTCATCTTCTTCCATCTGATCAACAGCACGCATGTTTGACATTCATCACCACTGGGCTAACTGACTGACTGATTAAGTTCCACGTAAGGCAGTGTTTGTTATCTCTCTTTCTCGCTTTCAATAATAAAAATAATAGTAATATTCTCAAATGACAACTAGTATAATAAACCTTCTCCTAACTGTGGTATGTTACATCTACCTTCGCTAATTACAACTGCCATGTCAAAAATTAGTTTTAGTGAGTCATGAATTCTGATTACTGCACATTTTTCATGCATTTATAATGTAAATATAGTTTTGGTCATCTAAGATTAGCTTCGTAAGTGATGTATGAATGAAATAATGCATGAGAGTACAGAGATAACAATGGCAGAATGTCCAGAAAGGCCTGCGTGCCCAATTCTTAACCTTTTCAATATAAAGTTTGTTCGCCCATTCACTCTCACATACCTGTTTCATATTATATTATCATCATACCCTGCTGCAGTCATAATTTCTCTGACAGACAGATTGACTGATTTCGAGATTGATTTATTAATCCACATACTGACTGACTGATTAATTACATACCAATGGATTGATATACTGATAGACAGATTGAGTGATAAACTGAAACTGATATATTAATTGTCATATTAACTGACAGATCAAGTGACATATTAATCCACTGACTGACAGTATTCAAGGATCATCCCCAGAACATGAAAGTATCCTTGGTTGTTCCAATCTTCCCTGTTTTGTCACAATAAGACATCTCAGATCAGTGCACCAAATCTGTCACACCATGGTGTATGCATTACAAGAATCATGCTACAGATATTCTACAGCGGTGGCTGCTGTTACAAGATCACACATCAAAACCATCAGGAACAAACAAACAAAATGTACGGGACATAACAGAAGAGGTGGAACTGAGAAATTTGCCTGTGGGAATTATGCTTGGCAACAGAGAAGAAAGACAAACAAAGATGTACTAAATAGCTTGACAACAACAAAATATAAGTCTAAGAAACACAAACTACATCAAAGTATCAGCCAGAGAGGATGTTCCACATTAGACACTCGAAAAACAAGACTCAAACCCAATACTTCCCAAGCCTGATGATGCCTGATCGCTAATCCACTCCATCCCTTATTCCCGATGACTTATCATAAAGGACATTAAACATTGTTTCATGAGCTGTGTGGTCCAGTGCATCCAAAGAGAACAATCAACCACATTCCTTGAAAAGAAGAAAGACCCTTATAAAGACAGTCACAAAGCAAAGACCCTTAGAAGTCAGAAAACTAAACCAATAATGAGAAAACTAAAAGCTATTACTAACTTGATCAAGAAAAGCAGATGATGCTCTTCCACATCAGAATAGGACACAACAGACTGAACAGTCACTGACGTTGATATATTGACATCACCCCCACCCCCCAGGTTTCTAGAAGAAGAAGCAGAGACAGACCATCACGAAGATGGACACACGATGCTGAAGACACCATTGGCATAAAGATGGACAGTGGATGCTGAAGACACCATTGGCTTGAAGATGGACACAGGATGCTGAAGACACCATTGGCATAAAGATGGACAGTGGATGCTGAAGACACCATTGGCTTGAAGATGGACACAGGATACTGAAGACGGAATTGGCATGAAGATAATGACTGTGCAGTGTTTGAAAATATTGCCGGTCCAAGTTTTGTATTCACCCTCTGTAAAGTTCATGCAACATAATAGGTAAATACAAAACTTGGACCGGCAATATTTTCAAATACTGCAGTCGTGAAAAATACACCCTGTATTTTCTGAGTATTGTTTTTTAATGTTGCATATCCCTTACAGGACGTTGCAGTCAACACCAGCATTTTTCAACTGCTGTTGATGTACTAGGCAAGTTTTATGTTTAGTAGTTTGTCATTGCTTTCTGAATGACCGGCTCACATACCCCCCGTAAGTTACCAGCATGGCGTGAACCACTGCCGATTCTCACAGCTGCTCTTTTCCCCGTGTAGATATACGGGATTACGAACAATGTCGTTAAGCCCTTGGCCAGGGAGACCAGCTTTCTGAGTATTAAATTGGTGCTATATACGCTATGCAGATGACACAGTATTGATGGTGGATAATGCAAAAGATCTACAACAATTTTGATTGGACATTGTAGTAATAGAGAGTGCAAAGAAAGAACTCTCAGTGAATATCAAGAAAACAGTAACAATGGTGATATCAAAGAAACAGGTGACACCAAAATGTGAAATAGAGATAGAAGGGAAAAATTCTTCACCAAGTAGATAGTTTTAAATACCTAGGGGCATTTATAACATGAGATTAGGCAGAATAGGGCAAGCAAAGGCTCCATTTCAGAAAATTAAGAATATCTTATGCAATAAGTCACTATCATTGAATGTAAGAAAGAGAGTGCTGAAGTGCTACATAGAACCTGTTTTGCTGAATGGCTGAGAATCTGGGAATGTAAATGAACAAATTAGGAAGAGCTTGGAAGCAACAGAAACATGGTTTCCGAGATGAAAGCTGTGAATTCCTTGGACTGCCAAAGTAACTAACAACGATTGCCCGAAAGAGGCTAATGAAACTAGAACACTATATACAATAATAAGAAAGAGGCAAACAGCTTTTTTTGGTCATGTGTTGAGAAGAGAGGCATTGGAGAACATTGTGACAACTGGAAAGATTGAGGGGAAGAGAGGCAGAGGCAGACCAAGGGAAATTATGCTGGGTGATTTGAGACGGTGGCATGGAGGAATATCAACAGCGGAGTTGGTTCAGAAAACCAAAGACCGAGATCTGTAGAGAGTCATGAACGCCTATGCCAGCCAGCACGGCACTTGATAATGAAACTTATCACCTTACACATCAACATACATTTTCTGGGATTACAAATGGTTACACCCAAAAACAGCATATATTTTCTGGGAATTAAGCTGATCACCTTACACGTCAACATACATTTTCTAGGATTACAAATGGTTACACCCAAAAACAGCATATATTTTATGGGAATGAAACCAAACACCTTACACTTCAGTATACATTTTCTGTTATCTTCTTCTTCTTCGTTCATCCGGAGTTTTTTTTTCCGGATGTGATTGCGTTGTGCCTGTTTACAGCAGAGCTGCGTTCTTGCGCCGTTAGGCGGACACATCCGACTTCTGCGGGCATTTGTTGACCGGGTTAACCTTCCCGGGGGTTTCTTAGGACGTTTGACTCTCACTGTTGTGGTGTTATTCCCCATCCCAGCGGGTCCATATAGAACAGCCAAAGATCCTGGTCAGCCCTCAAGGGAAGGCAGGGGCAGACCATGGGCATTCCCCGCCATCCAAGGAGGCTTCCATACTTGCAGAGCCGATACATAGCGCTCTGGTACTGGGCTCACCCAAGGAATCGTCACGTCCTGCACATGGCTGCTTAGCCTCACTTCCGTATATTGGGCCTTCAGTTCACCATAGGCTGTTCTTCCGGAAACCAGAAGTATGCAGTCTGCAGATGACATCCACACAGTGAGCTTTCGATTCGGACTTTCCATGTAATGGATTTGCTATCCAAGCAATATTCCATTTCGTGCCACTGGGACACTTTTCCACCTTTTATGAAGCCCACACAGCGAGCTTTCGATTTGGACTTTCCACATAATGGATTTACTATAAAAGCAATATTCCATTTCATGCCTCTGGGTCTTCATGCACCTTTAAATGTCAACCTGTATATAGTTAAAGTAAGCTGCGGTCAACTTGAGCTTGTTGATATCTCCATAGAGCTTGTCTTCAAATGAAGCAGGTGTGGGCCAAAATATCTTTCTCTGTTCTGCATACGTTGGGCAATCCTGCAGCAAATGTTTTGCTGTCATTTTTCCAGTTCTACAATTACATTCATCGGTATCTCCTATCTTTAGTTTATTGAACAAGTGGTATTTCAGCCTGTTATGTCCTGTGCGGAGTCTGAAGATTGCTACTTGTTCTCTTCGGTCGAGTTTGTAATATGCATCATCCTTCTGATGGCCTGGATGCTCTGATTCCCATTTGGTTCTATAAGTGCTTTTTATCAACCTCTTTGCCTCATTATAGGTTATGTCTATGTCAGGCTGTGGTAGTCGTCCGCCCTCTTTTGCCAGTCTGTCAGCCTCTTCGTTTCCAGGTATACTGCAATGTGATGGGATCCACTGTATTACAACTTTTTTGGATTTCTGGCATAGACCATGGAGTGCTGCTCTTAGGTCAGTTAGTTCTGTGCTGTTATTGCTCTTCAGTATTGAGACAGCTGACTTTGCATCTGTGAAGATAGCTATTTGCTTCTCTTTATTTTCCTCCATCAGGAGCATTTCTGCTGCAGTTTTCAGAGCCTCTACCTCCGCTGTGAAGTTACTTGAAAATTTTCCAGTTGCCATTGAATGTGCTTTTTTCACTCCATTTTTTAAATTAAGGAGAATTCCTCCTCCTCCATTTTTAATTGAATCTTTGGCTGATCCATCTGTATATGCATGGGTCCAATTGCTGCTTGGGTAATGTTCTTTTATGTAGTTGAGGGTTATTTTTCTTCTTTCGGTTTCATTCTGAGTGTTCTTTTTCTCAATACCAGGAATGTTTTCTATCATCTCAGGCAGTTGCTGCTGTCTCCAAGCTGGGAAGTTGTGTGCATTGTAAATGGGCTTGACTGTTGATATGTTAAGTATGGGATCTGCCCTAATCTTTCGTTTTGCAGTTTCTACAAAGTTTCTACGCTTCAGTCTTCCTTTTCCAAAACCATTAAACCTGTTATACATAGGGTGGTCTGTCAATCTTCTAAATTTTTCTGCTTGTTGCTGGGCTCTGCTATCTCTTCTGTCCTGCATTGGTTGTAAACAAGTGATCTTTTCTAGTTCATTAATAGGCGTTGTCTTCAGGCTTCCAGTTATGATTCGCATTCCTTGGTTTTGGACTCTACTTATTCTGTTAAAGTTTGACTTAGCTGCTGTTGCCCAAGCTGCAATGCCATATTCCAGTACTGGCCTCACCCGTCCAGTATATAACTTCTTGAGAACTTTCTCATCTGCTCCCCACGTTGTACCAGCAAGCTTTTTCATGATTGCCATTCTCTGCCTTGCTCTTGTTCGATTTTTCTCAACCTGTGTTTTCCATGTCAGGCGACGATCAAAGGTGACTCCTAGATAGTTTGGATTTTCTTCAAGGCGCAATATTTTTCCATTCAATACCAGCTTAGGTTGCTGAGTTTTATTTGAGAGGGAGAACACTGTGCATGTTGTTTTCTCCTCACTTATCTTCACTAGCCATGATTTTGACCAGTCCTCTAGCGCTAATAAGGCTTGCTGTATTCTGCTGTTAGCTGTACTGATATATTCTTCAGATGTCCATATGGCTAGGTCATCTGCAAAGGAGGATGTGTGTACTCTGGCTGGAACATTTTCTGTGATGTCATTTATATATGCTAGGAATAATGTTGGTGAAAGAACTCCTCCTTGGGGGACACCTTGCTCCAACAGCATCATTTTGCTTGTTTGTCCTTGTACTTTTGTCCTGGCAGTTCTGTTCTCAAGGTAGTGGCTGATCCATTTATACATTTTTCCACAAACATGCATTTTTTGCAGTTTTACTTTCAGTCCTTCCTTCCATACTTTATCAAATGCTTTTTCTAAATCTATCCAGACTGCTAGTGTGTGCTTTTTCTCTTGGAAGGCATCCTCTATTTCCTGAGCTATATAGGTTATTTGATCTTCAGTGGATCTGTACTTTCTGAATCCTGCTTGGTGTGGTGTTAAGAGTTTATTTTCTTCCAGATGCCATGTTAGCCTGCCATTGATAATGCGTTCCATTAATTTTCCTACACAGCTAAGTAGACTGATAGGTCGATAGCCATTTGGTTCTTCCAGGTCTTTTCCTTTCTTTGGGACTGGTATTAGTATAGCATTTCCTTGTTTAATTGTTATTTGTTTGTTTCTAGGTCCTTCATTGTTCATGGCTTTCACTAGTTTCCATAGTTTGTTTCCATCCCTGTCAAAATTCAGGTTTTCTGTTTTTTCCCTCCAACAATCTCTTGTTGTTTGATTTACTGTTCTTTTATATTTTGCTGAGATGGCTTTGAGAGAGATGTTCGCTTCAATTGTTTGTTCTCTCTCTGCTGTCTTCCTGGCATCTTCAACTTTGTCCTCCAAACTTTGTAGTTCTTCAGTCCAGTATGGTTTGTAATTTTTCCTCGCTCCTCTTGGAATGGACTCAGTGGCTGCCTGTATTATCGCTCTGTTTAGACTTTCCACCATTTGCTTTATGTTGCCATATCGTGTATTTATGTTTTCACAATATTTGTCTGTTAGTATGGCAAATCTGTCCCAATCTGCTCGTTTGTAATTCCAGCGGGGCAAGGGCTTTTGCTCCTGTGGAACATACTCCATATTCATTTCAAGTTTGATTGGTCTGTGGTCACTACCTGCTAATTGGTCCAGCACATGGCGATCGATTTTGTGAAGGATGTCTCCTGTGCAGAAAGCTAAGTCTGGAGTAGAAGTGGTAAGCCATCTTCTGGAGTAGAAGCTCGGTGTGTCATCCGCTTTGTTGAGTAGATGGAGATTTGAGTCTATTTCCCAGTCCTCCAATTCATCTCCTCTTTTGTCAGTATCTGGGTATCCCCATCTTTCTGAACGGCTATTAAAGTCTCCGACAATAATGCAAGTTGTGTCAGTTATTTTCATGTTTGAGAGTGTAAGGTCCTTATCTGCTGGGCTATACAGATTGTAGATTCTTATTTTCACATCCTTTATCATTATATCAACACCTATAATTTCCGTTTGGTTGTCAGACATCACAGATAGTTCACTGCAAGGTATTGTATTTCGTGTAAGTATTAGAACTCCTCCTTTGTGTCCTTCGCGGTCGAAACGTGTGGCCTGATATCCTCTGACTGAGAATTTGTGATTGGCGTTGAGGTGTGTCTCTTGAATGCATGCCACATCTATTCTATCTTTATGAAGACGCTGTGTCAGGGAGTCTTTCTTCTTGTAAACTCCTTCGGCATTCCACTGTAGTATGTTGAGTGTCCGGGGTATTTGGTCAATAGCTCTTAACCTACTCCTCTGTGCCTTGACTCCACAGCACAGGGGAAGGTGACCACCAGTAGTCATGGGTGGACCCCCTCGAGGCAGGGGGCCCGGCACTATCGCCGCCTGATGGGACTTCACGGGATTAGCACCATAACGATTAATTTTGATTTGTGACATCATGAATTAAGTTACGTTGCACTGCTTTGTCAAGCCTGTGGCTCAGTACATCCGATTTCGACAAGCATTTATTCGGGATGCTTTCCCTAGCCTTTGACTGTCCCCAGTCTACCTACAAGGCAGCAGGTTTGTGCGTCACTTCGTCTGGTCCCTCTCCCTTGACCTGTCCGACATGGGTGGCCCTACCAGTAGCTGTGCTACCGTCGGCATAGCTCTTAGGGTCATTGGAACGCGCAAGCCCCTCTACCTCGTCACGGTGGACACACAGCAGAGGGGATTTTCTGTTATTACACCCAAAAACAGCATATATGAGGGTAATTTAATAAGTAAGTCACAAATGGCTGTAGAAAAATAACTGACCATGATAACAACTTGAAACCAGTTTATATTTGTACATACATTGTCCCTTCATTTCTCAACATAATTTCCACCAACATAATGCATTTATCCCATCGTTTTATCGATCCTCCCAAACCGGCTGCATAGAACTGTGTGCTTTGTTTTCATTTACCAGCCACCCCACAGAACTGTGTGACTTACTTATTGACTTGCCGTCGTAACTTTTTCTACCCAGCTATGCCTGCCTTTACGGGAAATCGCTAGGGTCTAAGTCCACTGAAAACCCACCTTGGCGGGAGACACTTCGCGAGTGACGCCGAAGTTGAATGTGACGTGAAAACGTGGTTTAGAAAACTAGAGCATGCAATTCTATGCGGCTGGTTTGGGAAGACTGATAAAACGATGGGATAAGTGCATCAATGTTGGTGGAAATTATGTTGAGAAATAAAGGGACAATGTATGTATAAAAGTAAACTGATTTCAAGTTGTTATCAAATTTAGTTATTTTTCTACAGCCATTTGTGACTGACTTATTAACTTGTGGGAATGAAATTGATTACACCCCACACATCAGCGTATATTTTCTTGGAACAAAACCGATTAGCTCACACATCAACATACATTTTCAAGGAATAAGAGTGGAAAGGATGTGGCCACGAAAGGAGTCAATGATCAGTGTATGATGATTAGCCTGGCATTGAGAATATATATCACCATCATCAAGTGTCATGCAGATAAGCGTGGGCTGTCTTGTTTCGCCATCTCACACGATCAACAGAGTCCTAGATCGGTTCAGTGTTTTTGTCTTGACCATGCCACATGGCCAAGTCATCCAGGTATTTACTTCTCTGCCTTCCCCTTGTTCTTGTCCCCTTAATCAAAACAAAGTGGAGTAGCCACCTTATGTCTGACCACAGATCACAAAAACATTTATTCAAGAACCCAGCAAATGCTTGGATTCCCCAACTTTCAATCACAAGTGCATCTGGGTGTCAAAACACAGACAATCCCCATGGTTGAAAATGTGTTATAGATGTGACTGGGTCAATATTATATGTGGTGGGTTATTTTCTTGCCACATTTCTTTCCAAAAGTTGAAATGGTAAGGAATTTGTGTCTTGCAGTAGCTTAGCAACCTAGTTTGAAACCCATTACACAGAACACACAGCCGCAAATTCCAGACACCTACCCCCCACCCCTGGTAGCTAACATTTCCAGACACACTCATGCATGTGCTGTCACAAAAGAATACACTTTGTACAGTAAAGCGCAACGGAAAAGTGGACAGACAGCCCTTCCACCCTTACCATGGCGTTTCATGTGTTTGTCTCTGTGGTGAGCCCGGAAGAACATTTTTTCACAGAATGGACATTTGAAGGTTCTGTGGTATTCACCTGTGTGTGTCTTGTAGTGTCGGTCGAGATGCTGCTTTCGTGTGAATGCCTTACCACACTCCGTACATGCAAACGGCTTCTCTCCTGTGTGGGTCATCTCATGGCGCCGCAGGTGATGGCTGCATAGAATAGAATATACAAATAGAATATACAGCATCAGTTCAGTCAAGCTCCCCTCTATATGCCAGAACCTTGGGTATATGGTGCTAAACCCACATGTTTACAGGCCAACTGATAGCCCAGGAGTGACAGTCAGTCTCGTGCCAGCCGCCTGCCTTGGCTTCCCAAGATACTTCCTGGAGCTCATGATAGGCAGGTCAACCTGGGAGCCCAGGTCAAGTCTGAGAATCTTCCTCTACAAGAGTTCTAACCCATGGCCGCCGGGTCCACAGACAGGTGACTAGCTCCTACGCCAGGTCAAATCTGAGAATCTTCCTCTACGTGAGTTCTAACCCATGGCCACCGGGTCCACAGGCAGGCGACTAGCTACTATGCCAGGCAAGAGGAAGTGTTCTTCTACTATAGTTAATTGAAGACAGCAGGTTCAAATCTCAGAGCATCTAACATCATCAATTGCCCTGCCAACTGTCCATGTATTTTTCCATCCAGTATCATTTCCATAGGTCTGTCTCTTGTCTCACTATTTCCAGTCGTCACAATGTTCTCCAATATATCTCTTCTCATTACATAACCAAAGAACGCTGTTTATCTTTTTTTTTTTAAATAATGTTCTGCATCCATTAGCCCCTTCCATGCAACCGTTGTTAGTTACTCTGGCAGTCCAAGGTATTGGCAACATCGTCTCAGGAACCACATCTCAGTGCACCTACAGATTTTCATTTCCTGTTGTCTGATGTGTCCTTTGATCTTGACCACCATCATCAATTGCCCTGCCAACTGTCCATGTATTTTTCCATCCAGTATCATTTCTATTGGTCTGTGTCTTGTCTCACTATTTCCAGTCGTCACAATGTTCTCCAATATATCTCTTCTCATTACATAACCAAAGAACGCTGTTTCTCTATTTTTTATAGTTCTTTATAATGTTCTGCATTCGTTGTTAGTTACTCTGGCAGTCCACGGTATTGGCAACATCGTCTCAGGAACCACATCTCAGTGCACCTACAGATTTTCATTTCCTGTTGTCTGGTGTGTTCTTTGATCTTCACATCTTTCCATTCTTGCTGTGTGTCCCGACAAAAATATGTAAACTAATTTCTGTACATGCCATACAGTAAACAAGATCAGATAAGAGAACAGAAGAAAATGTGCTTTCTGGGGACATAAGAGAATAGAAGTGGAAGTATATATAAAGAATTGGAAGCATATATAAAGATGTGGAAGTATATATAAAGAAGTGGAAGTATATATATAAAGATGTGGAAGTATATATATATAAAGATGTGGAAGTATATATATAAAGATGTGGAGGAATATGTAAAGAAGTGGAAACATATATAAAGATGTGGATGAATATATAAAGAAATGGAGGAATATGTAAAGAAATGGAAGTATATATAAAGATGTGGAGGAATATGTAAAGAAATGGAAGTATATATAAAGATGTGGAGGAATATGTAAAGAAGTGGAAGCATATATAAAGATGTGGAGGAATATATAAATAAGTGGAAGCATATATAAAGATGTGGAGGAATATATAAATAAGTCAAAGCATATATAAAGAACTGAAGTATAAAGAAGTGGAAGTTATTCCCTGCGTCCATCGTTTACGTGGTCGGCCTCTTCCTCTGTTTCCCTCTGGTCTGTACATCATTGCTTGTTGTGGTATACTGTTAGTTGGTAATCTACTTGCATGGACAAACCATTTGACTTGCTGCCTTCTAATACAATCTAGTGCAGCTACAACCCCCACTTTAGTCCTGATTTCTTTATTTCTGATCTTATCTCTTCTTGATACATTGAGTATTCTTCTCAGGAATCTCATTTCTGTTGTTGTGATTTGTCTTTTCTCTTTTTCTGTCATTGTCCAGGTTTGGCATTGGTAACATAGAGTTGGTAAGAAGATTGTGTTGTAAAGTGCTTTCTTAGTAGTTATTGATACATGAACCTGACAAAATGCAGTAAAATATGACAGGCAATAAATCGTGTAATCTATTGTCTGAGCCGGCCTCCCTGGCCAAGACGTTAACAACATTGTTTGTAATCCTGTATATCCACGTGGGGAAAGCAGCAGCTGTGAGAATTGGCAGCAGTTCGCGCCGCGCTGGTAACTTATTGGGATATGTGAGCCGGTCATTCAGAAAGGAATGGCAAACTACTGAAAGTAAGACTTGCCAAGAACATCAACAACAGCTGAAAAATGCTGGCGTTGACTGCATCTTGTAGGTAATTGTAGAAATCTGTAGATCTTGTAGAAGACTGCATCTTATTTGCAATGTACATTTACTTATAATCTCTATTGCAGCCAAACATTGCATTTTCTTGTAAGGGATATGCAACATTTTTTTAAAAAAATTGTCTGAGTCGTCATTATTCAAATGTCATATTATATTAAAAAAGATCAACGATCAGTCAAACCTCAGATTGAAGGCCTTGCCACAGATGCCACATGTGTAAGGCTTGGTGCCCGTGTGGGTGAGTTCATGGCAGCGAAGGTGGTGGCTGAGAAAAAAGTGGAAGCAATGCAAGAATAATTACTACCTAGTATGTCCACAAACTGTGCGGTTTCTAAAACTACTTAGTATTGTCACAAACTGTTCAGTTTCTATAACTACCTAGTATTGTCACAAATTGTATTATTTCTACAATTACCTAGTGTTATCTCAAACTGCTGTTTCCACAGGTATGATAGTTGTCTAGAATCATCACAAACTGCCGTTAGTAACAACCACCAGGTAATTTTACAAACTACCACCTCTGTAACAGCCACCAGGTAATTTTACAAACTACCACCTCTGTAACAGCTACCAGGCAATTTCCCATACTGTGTTGTCTCTATAACAATTCTTCATTTCAACCACTCTTCTCTTTCATATTACAATGCAGAGAAAGGTATGAACCTTTAATTTAGAACACCCTTCATTCTCTTATCTGTCATTTCCCTTCTACCGCAGTGTGGAGACAAGTAACACAATCCTCTGCCCCTGTCAGTTTAACATCAATCCCCCTCCATCCTAGAATGTACAGAAAGGTGAGAACAACCATTCCTCTTCTAAACCTATCATCTCCGACCCTCACCTACAATCATAAGGTGTACAGAAAAATAAAAACCCTCTTTCTGTACTCAAATTTTTTCTGCCAATCCTCTTCACCCTAAAACAAGAAGTAAAAGTTAACCCTTTCGCAGCTATAGACGAGTTAAGTCGTATCGCGGTACAATGCTGTTGACGAGTTGACTCGCCTCCCGTAATCTGTCCCCCCGGTGCTATGGACGAGCTAACCCGTTTATACCATCTATACAAGAAGGCTATAGCCGTTTTCAAGCGTTTATGAATGGGGCACAAAGGTTACCTATTTTTAGATCCAAATGACCTATTTCACAGGCTCAACAGGCGTTAGTGTGCTGATAATGTGTTGTTGAGACAGCTTCACCAGCAATAAGCCTGTTTTGTTCGTTTTAATTTCTACGGTGTACGGGTTTTATAATACCCCCGCGTTTGTGATAGAGTTTGTGAAACGGGCATACCCTTTTTGTAGATAATTGGTACACCAGTCCTAATTTGTTTATGTGGCTTCACGATCATGCAACTAATGCATGTGGCACGGTCAGAAAGAATAGACAGAATTTGCCTAAAATGGAAGAAAAATTATTTAAAAAAGGAATTTGCTATAGGTCTACAAGCTGTTTATTAGCCCTGAAATGGTGCGACAAAAGAGAAGTTTGGATGCTGTCTACATGTCACAATTCAGACATTGTACCAACAGAGAAAAAAGATTGGAAAACCGGAGAAAATACACAAAAGCCAAAGTGCATTGTTGACTACAATAAAAATATGGGCGCGGTTGATCGGACTGACATGCTTCTCAGTTCTATTGAGTCAATTAGGAAAACTGTAAAGTGGTACAAGAAATTGTTTTTTCATGTTCTAGATCTGTCTATTTTAAATGCATATTCCATGTACAAATTGGTAACGGGGAATAATATTCCTCTTGCTGATTTTCATTTATCTTTAATTCGTGAAATTCTACAAAAATATTCTACGGAGAGAAGAAAGAGTGGAGGGGGACGAAGGAGCGAAGATCTTCCACTACGATTGGTACATCGTCATTTCCCATCTACAATAGAGTCCACAACGTCACAGAAGAAGGGGCCAACAAGAAAGTGTGTGGTGTGCTCTAAAAATAAAAAAACGACGGGAATCAAGATATATGTGCAAGGATTGTGATGTACCTCTCTGTGTCGTACCTTGCTTCGGGGTCTTCCACAAACAACTAAATTATTAACTTTCCTTTGGTCTTTTCTTGTCATTCCATTCCTTGTTTTGCGTATGTTCCGTTACACTATCAATCCATCTTGTTATTGAATCTTATCTTTTGAATTTTAAAATAATGTGAATAGTTTATTTTTCTCTGTTATTGCTTCTGTAACATCGTCATTCCACCATATTGTTACATTTTATTTTTTTTAATTTTTCTATCTTTTACCTAATATCTTAATATTAATACATTATTATTTATACATAATTAAAATAACTTTAAACTAAACATTTTTAAAACATGAATAAGCTATTTTGTTGTTTTATCTCTTTGTAAAAGTGTTTGTTCAAACAATGGTGCCAACCTACCCAGTTTAGGAGTGCTTAAATTTTCCGGTGTTACAAAAATGGTCAACACCGCCGTGACATTTCCAGTTTCTTAGAGGTCAAGAAAGTATTTAGCACAGGCGGGGCAGTCAGCGGAGAAAGTATTTAGCACCGGGCGGGACGCTACTCAGAATTACGTAGCATTAAAAGGGTTAAGGAACCCCTGTTAAACCTGAGGTAATGTGTATATAGCATCAGCCTCACATTTTCAGACCAATCAGCAAAGTGGTCAAAATCAAGTGAGCCACATTTACTTTTCAGAAAATTTCCTGGCGTCCATTTTTAGGATGGGTCAACCTGAGAGCCAAGGTTAATGAAGTTCTTCACATATACGAGGGTAAGTCAATAAGCAAGTCACAAATGGCTGTAGAAAAATAACTAAAGATGATAACAATTTAAAACCATGTTTATTGTTACAGATACATTGTCCCTTTATTTCTCAACATAATTTCCACCAACATTGATGCACTTATCCCATCGTTTTATCAGTCCTACCAAACCGGCTGCATACAACTGCGTGCTCTATTTTCACTGACCTACCATACCACAAAGCTGTGTGACTTACTTATTGACTCGCCCTCATAACTTTTTTTCTACCCAGCTAAGCACCGCTTTACGGGACACATTTGTCAGCATAAACAGGAAACCCACCTTGGCGGGAGACATTTCGCGAATGATGCCGAAGTTGAATGTGAAGTAAAAATGGTGGTTTAGAAAACAGAGCATGCAATTCTATGCAGTGGGTATTGGGAGGACTGATAAAACGATGGGATAATGTATCAATGTTGGTGGGAATTATGTTGAGAAATAAAGGGACAATGTATGTATAAAAATAAACTGGTTTCAAGTTGTTTATCATATTTAGTTATTTTTTACAGCCATTTGTGACTGACTTATTAACCTACCCTCGTACAAGGTCGTGACATGGAGTGAGGTGACAGTTCGCTTCATTCACAGATTGTTCTGAAAATTATCCGGCACACATTTTATGAGAACTGGACAACCCCAAAACTGTACTGCCGGCATAAAAATTAGGCTGCTACGAAGAACTGAACCCAAACCACTACGATGGTAAGCAAGCATACAATCACTATGTCAGTAGAACCTCCAATAAATACCTTTCAGATCAATAACCCACTGGCACCTTGCTGTCTTACAGATGATTGTTACATTGTGCTTACAAAAAGGCATAACTACTACAACCCACGGACGGTAAGACCGGCATGGAGCTAATTCATCTCCGTAGCACAAAATCTGGGTGGAACTGCAGAGCCCATGAGTGCCCAGGCAGAATGGTCCCTCTCTCGGCCTGCCTAGTTTACTCCAGAGGAAAGGTCATACCAATGCAGATAGTGCAATCACATGGTACCATTTTGATGAGGTTCGGAAGAGAGGAGTAAACAAGGTTCTCATTGGGGCCACAAGCAAACACAACATTCAAATGGCCATATATATAAATATTGTAAATATTCAAGAGACATTCAAATTTTTGTGTACAAGACAAATCAAAATGTTCTCCTATTAACATGATCTCCAAAATGAAAACCCACCAACCTGCGTCTGAAGCTGTGACCACAAATGACACACTTTAAGGCCTCTCGCCTGTGTGGATCCGGACATGCCGTCGCAGGTACTCTTTCTTGGCGAACACACGCCCACAGAAGTCACAACTGCATGGATATTGGGGCCGTGATGACTGTTTGTGGTTGGGCATGACTGACAGTTGTGCCTTGACTGTGTGAGATTAGCCTGGCACCAGCATCAGCCCACTGCGAGCCAGGCGCTCTTCAGCTTCACCTACAAGGAAAGTATTCTTACACATTTCATATACACATCATACAGTAAATGTTTTTGTCAACAGATAAAACCTGATGTAGTCTCACCACAAAAGAAAAGAATCACCAAAGACAGCCACCAACATCAGCATAAGGCGAAGGCGAATGCCATATTATGGACAGACCAGAACAAATCATGATTCTGTGCCTCAGAATAGACACAATCTATTACCAGCCCCATGTATACAAAATGTAAGACCAGCACATCAGCCATGTGCACATGTGACCTGGTGCCCCAGACAGCAGATCACATACTCCAAGACTGCCCCGCTGGCCTAGAGAAAGAACTCGTGAATTGAAATAATACAAATACTCAGTGAACTAACAGAATACACTTATAACCAGTCGAAGGCTGTAGTCTATGAAGCAAATATGAAGACTACAATATGTTCTCTGCATTTCTCCAAAGATAGTTCTCATGTTGAAGATGTGGTCCCTGGTTCTTCTGCCCTATCTGAAACTACTGTACTTCCTGTAATTTGTATTCTAATTTACTTTCACCCTCTCCATGATGATTCGCAAATAGATTTTGCTGGCACAATTTTACAGTACTGTGGTTTGACAATTGGTGCAGTTTTAAAAGTTCCTTTCTTTAATGGGGATGTAGATTGTCCTCTTCCAGTTCTGGGCCAATTAGCGCTTGTGATTGTGGTTAGTTTGTTTCCATAATTATCATGGCTTAGATATATATGTTACTGAGGTCAGTATCTTTGAAGTAGAGCATCTGAGTGTCATACATATTTGTGTAACTATAAGAAGAAGAAGGAATAGAATACCATTGTGTGCTTTTTTCTAGATCAGTGTGTTGTTGTCGATCTCAGGCTAGGGAATTATAGTATGCAAAGACAGATAGCCAAGCTAATTTAGGTTTTCTGTATGAGACATGTGTAGGCCATCAGGAATAGGACATGAACAAAAGTTAGATTATAAATTTGTCTCTGCTGCAACAGGCACAACGCAATCACGTCCGAAAAAATTACTCTGGATGAACGCAGCAGAAGAAGAAGACGGCTAACTCACCACTCACACCTATACACTGAATGTGTGGTTTACATACCAACACTTCGTCTACCAGGGAAGGAGGAACCGAGAAGAGATTGTAGCACCCACTTACCAGTCAAGGGACCAAGAACCAGCAGTTAAGTGGCATATCACAGATAGCCACATCACAGCTTTTCATCATTTTTTCCATTCCAGGCCAGTTAACAGTGTCAATGATTAGCATGTTCACTAGATGAACATTGCCAGAGCACAGGATAGCCTTTATGACATACCTATAGGAGTTAGGTTAAACAGGGAATTGTGTCTCCCTTATCGTGTTCTGCGAGTAACCCGTGGTGTATTAGAAATAACATTTTATGTTGTATTGTAAAACTCAAACAAACCACGTTTGTTATGATAACATTAAGATAAGTATAATTAGATTGTGTGACGATTGAAAGGATTGTGACTGTATACATACATATAATCTGTCTATCTCCTTGTGAGAATGATAACATTTGGGGACTCATATTCATCCAGGCACAGTAGCAGGAATTCCTTGACATACTGTCTTTCTTTAGTATGGTTGGTTGTCATAACTTTCCGCCTGGCACTGTTAGAAGTCGTGACCTGTTCTGGGACCTTTAGAAATCTTACGTCTAGAATTTCTTCTGCAGTGTTAGACCCTGTATTTTGGGACGTCTATTTTGTATCTACTTTGATCTATTCTGTATCTTAGTAGCATACGCTACGCTACATTCACACATTTTCACGTGAGCTGTCCACAGTTCACTCACACATTTTCACGTGAAGCTGTCCACAGTTCCACTCACACATTTACACGTTAAGCTGTCCACAGTTCACTCACACATTTTCACGTGAAGCTGTCCACAGTTCACTCCACACATTTCACATGAAGCTGTCCACAGTCACTCACATTTTCACGTGAAGCTATCCACAGTTCACTCACACATTTTCACGTGAAGCTGTCCACAGTTCACTCACAACATTTTCACGTGAAGCTGTCCACAGTTCACTCACACTTTTCACGTGAGCTGTCCACATTCACTCACAACATTTTCACGTGACGCTATCCACAGTTCACTCACACATTTTCCACTGTTCTTCATCTGTAGCTCTCTATCTCCCTGTGAGCATATGCCCTCATCAACTCACTCCAACTCCACTACCCTGAGCAACCCACCGCAGCTGTGTCATGTCCTTCCCATATTCTTCATTTCTGTCTCTACTTTTCCTCTCCGTGAGTTTTTAGATCTGCCTCTATTTCTTCTAAACTACTGAACATAAACTTGCCCAGGAATCACGAACAGCCAAATAATGTGGGTGACTGCCTCATCTGTAAACGATATGCACTAACTTATTTTTTCAAACTATTTCTTTGCCCTGAGGTTTCCAGACTAGGCTTCTCTCTCTCCTCTCTCTTCTCTTCTCTCTCTCACCCACCCGCCACCACACCACCCCCCTTCCAGTTCACTGTATTTGCTGGTTCTCTGCATGAAGTCTACAATGGTGATTTTGACATACCATTGTTTTACTACACCCGACAGGCACCAACACACGTTTATTCATATCACTCCCCCAGTCTGTATTCACCCTTGTGTCTGACCTCTCCCGTTCCCTCCCCTTCGCTTCGCGCCCTTTCGCCGTCGCCGTCCCCCTTTTTTGCCCTGTTCTGCGCCGCCCCGGCTTGGGCGCCTTCGTGCCCCCTGGCCCGCTCGCCGGGCCCCGCCCCGGGGGCCCGCGCCGGTTCCCTCCCTGGCTTGCTTTGGCCCCTGGCCTGGTCCGGGCCCAGGCCCCTTGTCGGCTGCTCCCGACTCTGGTGCT
>JACEFZ010012045.1:290000-316078 GCA_014155875.1 Cepaea nemoralis | reverse complement strand
GAGAGAGAGAGAGAGAGAGAGAGAGAGAGAATATTAAAAAAGTGAATATAATATACCTGATGATATGTATAGTCATAAATTAAACAGCAGAAAATAGGTAGCTAAATTAAAACAGCAGAAAACACATAGTTGGTCTGGATAACAAAGATGAAGCAGTCAATATGATCTAAGTCAGAACTCACATAATCAAACTGAATCGCATAAAACAGTAGCACAGACATCAGAAAACATATAGCTGGATATATAAACAGCACATGATGATGTCGATCATTGTTCAAACAAGATGACAATTCACTCTCCCTCTCTCTCTCTCTCTCTCTCTCTCTCTCTCTCTCTCTCTCTCTCTCTCTCTCTCTCTCTCTCTCTCTCTCACACACACACACACACACACACACACATATATATACACACACAGACACACACAGAGATTCACACACACAGATAGACACACACACATCGTTTAGCGCCGATAAACATCAGATATACAACAAACAAACAAAAACAGGAAAATATATTGTCTGTAAAGAATGCGAATTAAAAGACTTCCATTATTATTGCTTGTAACGGTGTGCATATTTACACTAGGTCACTTCATTATGTGATTTGGTTACCAGTGATCCTCCTAGAGACTGTTCCTTCATACCTAATTTCCAGAAACTTGGGAAAATTATTATCCTAACCATTTTACGCAACGGTGTCAACTAAAAATATGCACAAGTTAGGAAATAATTATACGGATTGAACCCAAACGTATGTGCTGATAAGCCAGTGCACTAATAATATGTAACTGCGACATTACCGTTATTATTAAGAGAAGGAGATGAAGGAAGAGGTAAAAATACTTTTATTCATTGTATGTTGTTTATCCTTTTAAAGATAGCAAAGGGAAATAAATGTTATTCCTTATTTCACATAGTAAGGAAACTTTGACAGTCTCCCTTGGTATTTGTGTGAACACATATTCTCCCGATCTGTGGTCCACGGACAACTTTATGTAAGGAGAATCTCCGTTATATATATATATAAACCGAGTGGATAATTTTAGATACTTAGGGGCATTTATAACATCAGATGGAAGATGTACAACAGAGATTAAGAGCAGAATAGGGCAGGCAAAAGCCGCATTTCAGAAAATGAAGAGTATCTTATGCAATAAGTCACTATCAATGAATGTAAGAAAGAGAGTTCTAAAATGCTATATAGTACCAGATTTGCTGTATGGCAGCGAATCTTGGAGTGTAAATGAACAAATTAGGAAGAACTTAGAAGCAACAGAGATGTGGTTTTTAAGACGAATATTGCGAATTCCTTGGACTGCCAGAGTAACTAACAACGATTGCCTGAAAGAGGCTAATGAAACTAGAACATTATAAACAACAATAAGAAAGAGACAAACAGCTTTCTTTGGTCATGTGATGAGAAGAGAGGCATTGGAGAACATCGTGACAACTGGAAAATTCGAGGGGAAGAGAGGCAGAGGCAGACCAAGAGAAATGATGCTGGACGGATTGAGACGGTGGCATGGAGGAATATCATCAGCAGAGTTGATCCAGAACACCAAAGACCGAGACCTGTGGAGAGCCATGAACGCCTGCGCCAGCCGGCAAGGCACTTGATGATGATGATATGATGATGATGATGATATGATATATATATATATATATATATATATATATATATATATATATATATATATATATATATATATATATATATATATATATATATGATTCCTCAGAAGAATATTCAAAATATCAAGAAGTGCGAAAATCAGAAATGAAATCAAATCAAATCAACTTTATTAGGGTCACAAATTGGGCGTGCAGGCCCTTCTTACATTCGGCCCTTCCAATCACTCGTCTTTCGTTCATCAAGAGCATTATACATTTACATAGGAAGAAAAATAAACATTGTGAAATGAATGTTGTAAACATAAACAAGGCTAATTACCATGTAATGAGGCCCATCTCCCACCTATCCATACATCACCCCACCCACACACACACACACACCCCCACCTACCCACACACACACGCACACCAAGGGACACATACATACCCCACCAACCGACCCATCCCCCTCTCGCACATCCCCCACCCACACACACTTGCCCTCACCTGATCCCCCAACCAAAACACACTCGCCGCCCACAAACATTCCCCCACCAACCCACACATCCCACGCCCATCCACATACACATCCTAACCCACACATCCTCTCCCCACTCACACATCCCCAAACCACCCATCCCCCAGCCACATCTCCATCGACAACATATTCCCCACCCACGCACACAATCCCCCACCAACCCACACATCGCACATCCACTCACACATCCCCAAACCATACACACACATCCCCACCAACTGACATGTCCCTACCCCCCCCCACACACACACACATCTCCCTAACCACCCATACATCCCCAATCCACTCACACACACCCAACCACCCACACATACAACTTCCACCCACCCACACAATCCCCCACCCGCACATCACATACACCCCCTACCACGCACTATTCCCAACCCACGCACCACACACACACATATCCCTCACCAACACATCCCCACTTACACACCACACACATATCCCCCACCCAGATACCACACAATATTCCCACCCACACCCACACAGATACCCTTACCCATCCACCCCACATACCCCCACTCACACATCACAAAAATCCCCCACCCACACACACATACCTCACCCACACAATATCCCCAACCAACACACCACACACCTCTCCCCACCCACACACGCATTCCCTACCCGTCCACCAACACACACTCACTCACGCATACATCCTCCACTACGCAATCACACACCCCCACCCACCCCCAACCAAACATCTCTCGATCACAATACCCCTACCCAGACACATCCTCCACCCACTCACACATCCCACCCCGACACATACAACTCCCTCACCCACCTACACATCCCTAAGCCACTCACACATCCCCACCCACAAATTCCCCATCCATGCACACATCTCCCACCCACACACCCCCACATACTTCCCCCAACCACCACACATCCCCTACTCACCCACACATATACCCCACCCATACGCACTTTCCCCGCACCCATCACACACATCCCCCACACCACACACTATCCTACACCCACACACATATCCTCACCCATACCACCACAAATATACCCTCCACCCACACATCATTCACACATCCCCCACCAACACACCGCACACATATCTCAAACCCACACACCATACATTTCTCCCCACCCGCACTTGCATCCCCAATCCACCCAACACAATCCCCTACCCACACAACCCCGCCTCCCATACATACTTCCTCAAACCATCCACACATCTCCACCCACATAAACACACATCCCCCGCATCCGTCCCATACACATATCCTCCATCCATACACACATCCCCCACACCCATTCCCACACCCCTACTTTCACCCCCACACATCCATCCACACATCCCACCAACACCCACAAATATCACTACTCATTCACACTCACGCTCACTCATTCTGCCTCTCATTCACACTCACTGACTCTCTCACTCAACTACAGTAATGAACATGAGTTTATATTATGCATGATAAAATAAAATGGTATTTAACTGATAATATGACAGATGAGAATACACAAACATCTAGAGTTGGAGTTATAGGAGATCTAGATTTTATCAGAAATCTGCAGATTAAATGGTTTGTCCAAATAACTAGATTACCAACTAACAGTATATACCAACAAGCAATGATGTATAGACCAGATGGAAGCAGATAAAGAGGCCGGCGACGAAAACGATGGAAATAGGGAATTACAGAAACCATGGAGACCTCGATATATGAAGCCCATACACGAACACTCTCCCGCTATATATGCCTCACCTCGACACCGCAAGGTACAAGAGGAACCTGATGAGTTTATATATATTAGGGACGTTCCTTTGAAACCCGTTCCAATGGCTTTACTACAAAAGCATGAAAGAAACATTAACAGGTGTGGTAGAATTAACAAAGCATTCATTTTGAATGAATTATGCACCATGGGTTGGTCAGAAGAAGTCGCCGTAGGTATTCAGGCAAGCATCCCATTGCTTAGGTAGGCGGCGAATGCCGTCCGCAAAAAAAAAGGATTGTGGTTACTCACTGAACCAAGTGTTTACCGCATTCATCACGTCTGCATCTGTGTGTAATCGTTGCCCCTTGAGAACTTTTTTAGAGGTCCGAACAAATGAAAATCACATAGTGACAAATCAGTACTATAGGCTGGATGTTGCAGAATTTCCCACTTTTTCCTTGCTAATGCTTCCTGTACAATCTTTGCGACATGCTTACGAGCATTATAGTGCAACAAAATCACACCGCGAGAAAGCATGCCGTATATTCTTGATGGCTTTTTGCAGCTTGTCTAGTGTTTGCAAGTAGTGGGTAGAATTGATGTTGACATCAAGTTCTTTAAAGTCGGCCAACAATAGCCCTTCATGGTCAAAAAATGCATTCAGCGTAACCTTACCAGTGGAAACCTGTAACTTGAATCTTTTGGCTTTTGGTGATCCAGCAAGCTTCCATTGCATCCCTCTTTTGCTGCCCGGCTCAAAGTGGTGACACCATGATTTATCGCCTGCGACTATGCGGAAGAAAAATGCATCATCCTCCACTCTGTAAAGCAGCAAGTGGTTAAAATACCATCCCATGCGTTCCTCTTTTTGGTGGTCGGCCAACAACCGTTGTACCCACTGTGAACACACCTTCCGATATTGCAGTTTCTTACGAACGACCTTTTGAATTGTCCCAATTGACACATCAAATTCTTTCGCTAGCGAATGTATGCTTCACAAACAGGTTCATCTGTACTTCTGCATCAATTTTGGCGATGTATTTTTCTGGTGGAGCAATATGCGCTTGACCCGGCGGTCGAAGATCTGTCGTGAACTGATTTCCTTTCCGAAACATTCGTGCCCAGTCTGTCAATGTTATCTTCGACACACATATGTTACCGCACGCTGCCTGCATTCTTCGATGAATGTCCACTGGTCGACATCCTTCAAATGAAAGAAACTGAATCACCACTCTTTGAGCTTCTTTGGGCGGATTTTGGATCAAACCGGTCATTTTCTCAACGGTGAGAAACAGAACCTACGCATGTTGGGACGATAAGCACTTGCTCTTTTATTCATTGGTCAGTACTTATCACATGACTATGACATGATCCTGTTAATCGTACGCAATTACTCGCGGTGCAGCACGAACAGATTTCAAATGAACGCCCCTTACATATATATATATATATATATATATATATATATATATATATATATATATATATATATATATATATATATATATATATATATGACCCTAGGGCGGAATTAATATTTTATAACAGTATATTACCGTCTTCTTCTTCAGCCTTTTGCCGCCCACTGGAACATTGATCCCTTAACCAATTCACCCCTAGCAAGTTTTTACACTTTGTTGTGATTGGTTGAATTTTCCAGCTATAGTTTCAATGGGCTGAAATTGCCAGTCTAACGCTAAACCTCTTTAATCGCCTTTTGCGATATTTATGATACCTTACATTTTTACTATATTTTGCATCACGTATGGGCCCGGGTTGCACACGGTACCTGGCGGCCGGTATTTTCTTTTAAAATTTGACCTGGGCTTCCCTGTTGACCCAGTCTAAAATAGATATTAGGACATGTCCTGTGACGACAAGGCGGCCGACGTGATATTGTAGACATCCTAACCGAATACTAATTTATCTATAATAATATGAGACTACCACCACAAACCCTGTACGCTTTAAAGATGTAAAGGGGTCATTTACCTACTTAACTTTATATTACTTCCAACTATATTTTCTGGTTCAGCGTTCATGAGGCTTGATCGATCCTAGGACCATGTGAACACACACATACACACACACGCACGCACGCACGCACGCACGCACGCACACACGCACGCACGCACGCACGCACACATATTCATACTCACACACGCACGCACGCACGCACACACACACACACAGTAAGAAATTCTGCTTGGACGGCTAGTTAAACCCATGACGACCTGCAGGCAGTAGCCTCAAATAGCCACCACGCAACTGGAGCTTCGCTAAACTGTAAGTGTCAAAGAGGAGGAGGAAACAATAAGAGTATGTCCGCAGATGTCAAAGTGAAACGGAAACATGTTGGTTGATTTGTAGGCTGGCTGGTTGGTTTTGAATCCTCTGGAAGACTGTGAGCTTTACCTCTTCTATTTCTGATAGAATTATGTTCAGATCGCCCGAGCCCTGATTATAGCATGCATCTACGGAAGTGAGGTTATTGTTAAGACTGATCTCCCGACCTCTTCCAGAAGTACCATCTCCACGGGAAGTATGGTGCAGAACTATCTTTCCCCTCTTCAACCCCAGACACTATCTGGGTGCCCAACATAGGTACTGGAACTTCACACTTGCGGAGAAGCGTGTTAGAATGTAACCTGGTCATAATTCACACAACGCAAGTGTACTGGCTGGGATTACCGTTCATTTTGTCATATTTCTTCAATATCATCATCATGTGCCACGCCGATAAGGTATGCGGTCATGTCCCGCTATCTCGCACTATCATCAGAGCCGTGGATCAGCTCCGTGTTCTTGTCTCTACCATTCTACGTGGCCCAGCCATCCAGATATTTACCCTTCTGCCTTCCTCAACAGGATCTCGATATTTAATAATCAACAAATAGCAAACCAAATCCCCGAGGGAAAACTGGCTGAGGAGATTACTGTCTGTTAAGTAAACCACAGAAGAATATTTTAAAGTTCATGGGACGGAAGTGAGTACATACAGATCTATCCAACAAGACATCAATATTGAGAAAGATTGATTATGAAGGCAAGCAAAACTGGGAAAAGCGAATTAGTTTTGGACATGTAAATAAACATGAAAGTCTAGAAAAGATAATTGCAGATGGAAGTGTACCGGTGAGGCGGAGCAGATAAGAACCACAGCGTAGATGGGTGCAAGATGTGATAGCTAATTAAAACACTACAACATGGCAGCAAGAGATGCACGACATCTGGCTTATGGTATACGACATTTTCGAAAGACAATTATGTTGAAGAGGTTCTGCGCGGGATAGGTCAATAGATAAGGACATGAAGCCCAAACCCTAGTTATGGCTACTGTAGTAATCATAGATATCGTGTTTACAGAGGACTTGTGTTGACGGCTGAGTGTCAATTATCTAACATGGTAATTATTTCATGGGTAGTAATTAGCACTCATAGAAGACAAGAAGTAGATACAAGAGCGCACATCAGACAATAGAAATAGCTATCTGTTATATGTTCTCATCTTCATTCTGTCAATATGCTGACATTACTGTCTGTAGTATCTTGCGGTGTAGAACAGGCGGGGAGAGGGAGGGGTGGCTTAAGCCTGAGGAAATAAGGCCGTCTGGTTAATGTAGTTGCCGCGAACTGTACAGGTTAGGGTTTTCTTTTTGCCCCTGACAGAAACAAAATCCATAACCTTACCAAGAATTCGAACCCTGACCTCCCGAAAGTAACCTTGCATTCTAGCCACTTGGCCAGACTCCTCTGCGTGTTCATTCTATGTCATCAAAAGTTATCATTCTATTAATCTGCCTGCCTTTTCTTTCACACAGCTTCTATGGAGCCGGGGCTTAACGTTTATTGCGTGTGCGAAACAATCGGGATATCAAATATACGAGTAGTTAGAACATTTAAAAATAAATGTTTATAGAACACACTACAGAAACGAAAACTATACCTATGAATATATGTATCCTGTTATTCTTAAATCAGACTGAAATAGTATTTATGTAAACAAAATCTATTTACATTGAGCTTGAAAACCATGGATTATTGTAGTTGAAGTCCAGCTTCGCAGTGTAGGCGTTGACTCCCAAAACACGTCGTCCGGGTACCGGAAGTATAAGCGCATGAGCATTAAGTCCCGCGGCCAGCCATGTTGATCTCTATTGTATTTAGGTTTTTCCTTAATTCTCAACTTCATCTCCGCGAACATTGATTCATCCACTCGCTTTATCAGTCTTATCAGATTAGGATGAAAAATAGGAAGTTTCCTGGTTTGCATGTTAACATTCCCGCGACAGATGGAAATCCCAATAGCGAGGGCGCATCGCCGCGGCTCTTACAAACGTGTACGGTAAAACTGCTTGTAACGGGAGGTTAGAGCCCCTGCGTTTGGGATCTGTCTAGAGCAGGGGTGGGTAAACATTTTGTGCGGAGGGCCGCATTGACAAATGTAAAGCTATTGGCGGGCCGCATATATATATATATATATATATATATATATATATATATATATATATATATATATATATATATATATATATATATATATATATAACATGCTTGATATTCAAACCAGCTTTACACAGACTTTCTTGATAAATCACACAGTGAAATGGTAATATTGTGTGGTTTGGATATTCTGCTTTAATCTTATCACTTATCAACTTTATCAGACCTACATGTTTTTCCAGTCAAAGCACGAGCTCAGTCAGTTGTAACACTTGCCATCTTGTTCCAAACCAACCCAGTTCTTTCAATACAGTTACTAACAGCATTGAATATATCATGTCCTGTGGTTGTGTCTTTGAGTGACTCAACACTCAGTAACTCTTCAATGAGTTTGAAAGAAGTGTTTATTCCACGTATAAATATCAATAACTGGGCAGTATCATGTACATCGGTACTCTCATGCAATGCAAGAGAGTACCACAAAAATTGTTTACTTGCATCTTGAAGTGTATGCATCAAATTGTCACTTATCTTGTCAACACGTCTGACCACAGTTCTCCTTGATAAAGTAATGTTGTCAAATCTGTGTTTTTGTTCTGGACACATAATAATTACTGCATCTAGCAAACATTCCTTGATGAACTCGCCATCTGAAAATTGCTTGTTCTGTTTTACAATTCTGTGTGACAGCACAAGACTAGCTTCAGTTGCAGCATCTTGAATTGAAGACTGTTTAGTGAAAACAGTTTTCTGTTTCTCCAATTTTTCACCAACTCACGGCATTTCCTTTCCCTCTCTTCGGTTGTTACATTGTATCCGAAATCGGAATGTTTTGTTTGATAATCATAATGTCTTTTTAAATTGAACTCCTTGAAGACAGCCACTGACTCACGACAAACAGGCAAATTGATTTGCTACCAGCTTTAATTAAACAGTACTTAGTTGTCCATTCATCACTAAAAACACGGCATTAATCTTCAACCTTACGTTTGTTATTGACACTCATTGCTTTAATTAATATAATTCTAACAGTTATAATTGTACAAACCTTTAAAACGGAAATGAAACAAAACTTACTTCCGGCTGTGTGCGAAAATAAAATATTCGGAAAACAAGTAGTAAACTCAGAACAAATTTCAGAAATATATCAATACTACTACTACAACAAATAAATTAATTTGAACATTGTAAATGTGGAAATAATTTATAACAGCAAAAGACTTAAATTTAATATTTTCTTGCAAAATAAATCATTTTATTCACCGGAGAAATATCTGTTTTTCATAAAATCATCCTTATTAAATTTTTACGTATCGATAAATATTTCTCTATATAAAAATCGATAAATTCCCATTTTAGCATTACATGGTTCCAAATGTTGCTGTAGGTAGCCAGGGGCAGCGTTAGGGTGAGCGCCCAACCTTGAAAAAATACCCTAATGGCTCGTGCATTCATCACCTATGCAATAAAAGTCCAACTCCTGGCCTTCTCGTGGCGGAACTATTTTAACTTACAGGAGAAGGGGCGACGGCGAGTCACTGGCGCCGAGAAATATACAGAATGCTCTAGATGTGTATGCACGTATATGCATGCGCAGAAATGTGTGTGCATGCCTACACACCTAAACTCGAGTAAGACCACAGTCTGCTCTAGCAAAGGAAAGGTGCTAAATACGGAGGCAACGAGCCGGGAGGCGCACCACAGAAATCAGGATGCCGATATCACGCGTAATGAAATATGTCGACTACTGCTAAATGTTATGGTGCTCGCCCTGCTTTGGGCCCCAAGACAGATGCAGTGCCGGGCCATATGCTTCGAAAGGGTCCAACCACAACTACTGGAGGTCCTTCTCAGATGTCCTGTGGAGCCAGGGGACTTGAGAATAGAGCGTCTGGCCATACCAAACAAAGACTAAAACTAATGCACTGGAATGCGGAGGGCTTCAGCAACAAAACAATAAAACTAGAAAACATCTTGGACCAAGAAAAGGTAAGCGTATGTTGCTTGCAAGAAACTCACCTTAACGAAAACGAAATGATGTCTTGGAAATTGCCAGTACTAAGGACACTACTTTCTGAACTTAGCAGCCAGCATAAGGTCACCATACAGTGGATACCATCCCACTGTGGAGTACCCGGAAACGACATAACTGATCGATTGGCTAAGGAAGGAGCTAAAGAAGAATAGCCTGATGTCCCGTTAAATACCACCAAAAGAAAAGAATGATCAAATCAGTCAGAAGGCCACCAAAACCTGCTCAAGACGACTACCACGTTATGGACAGACCAGAACAAGTCATTATTCTGCGCCTCAGACCAGGACACACTAGATTACGCAACCACATGTATACAAAATTCAAGATTGGTGAAACAGCCATGTGCACATGTGGATTGGCGTCGCAGACAGCAGAGCACATACTCCAAGACTGCCCAAAATATAACATATCTAGGCAAACCTTCTGGCCTAGAGAGACGACAGAGGAAGATAAACTCTATGGACCACTGTGTGAACTAAAAAGGACAGTTAAATTCATACAAGAGGCAAGTTGCAGTTATAGACATATTTAAGGCGAAAGAAAAAAGAAGAAGAAGCATTACATTTCGAAGGTCAAGGACTGTTTACAAACATAGATAATTAGAAAGAAATGTTATCAAAAATGTTAAAACAATCATAACGGTACATGAAATTATTTAAAATTCAACAAAATAATTTAAAAAGGAAATAAAAAGTTTTATTCCTAAATGCCCTCGTGGGCCGCATAAAATCAGTTGGGGGGCCGCATGCGGCCCGCGGGCCGTAGTTTGCCCACCCCTGGTCTAGAGGAAGTGATCCTTATTGAAACGATCACTGAAGTCGCACACACTGACTCACTGGTGCATAACTAGGTCTGGCACCATTTAAAAGAGAAACGCGGAAGAATAGGGAAATCCCCTGAAGCAGATGTTTTTAATTCGCGACCTGCAGCTCTCTTATGTGGAAAATGCCTGATGAGATATATGTGAGAAAGTAAAGGCGTCCGTTTTTATACTAAGAAGAAGAAGAAAAAGAAGAAGACGAAGAAGAAGAAGAAGAAGAAGAAGAAGAAGAAGAAGAAGAACAAGAACAAGAA
The DNA here is from genome assembly GCA_014155875.1 of Cepaea nemoralis. Classification (NCBI taxonomy): domain Eukaryota; kingdom Metazoa; phylum Mollusca; class Gastropoda; order Stylommatophora; family Helicidae; genus Cepaea; species Cepaea nemoralis. The sequence continues at coordinate 304,692 of JACEFZ010012045.1, read as the reverse complement.
CAAGAACAAGAACAAGAAGAAATACAAGGAGAAGAACAAGAAGAAGCAGAGGAAGAGAAAGAAATAGAAGAAAGAAATCAACAGGGAGTTAGTCTCTTCTTGAAATGTTTTCTTCTTGTTCTTCTTCTTCTTGTTCTTGTTCTTGTTCTTGTTCTTGTTCTTCTTCTTCTTCTTCTTCTTCTTCTTCTTCTTCTTCTTCTTCTTCTTCTTCTTCTTCTTCTTCTTCTTCTGCTGCTGCTGCTGTTGTTTCTCCTGCTACTGCTGCTGCTGTTGCTGCTGCTGCTGCTGCTCCTCCTCCTCCTCCTCATCCTTCTTCTTCTTCTTCTTCTTCTTCTTCTTATTATTATTATTATTATTATTATTATTATTATTATTATTATTATTATTATTATTTTCCTGCAGTAGGGAGAGATTGTAATAGATGTCAAGTTTCATGAAACCATTATCACACACAAAGGGATCCAGTGAATCAACCTTGAACCTATAATATGAATGCCAGTTAGTTAGTTAGACGCAGTTCCAACTTCACAGCAACGGGTCGTTCCCATTATGCTCCGTTCCTGTGCCAGTGAATATCACATAAAATGCTCCCCACTGCCCAATGTGAAAAGTGGAAAAGACAGGAGTCTCGACAAACAACAGCCCGCACAGATACACTGTGCATAATGTCGCCGCCAGAATGTCAACACAATAGTCCCCCACGAAACACCCAGTTCATCTCTGATGGAATCGGCAGTCATTTTCCCATCTGTATGTTTCCTAGATGTTCACCCACACAGTCCACGAAAATACAGTTCATCGTCGATGGCAGTGGCAGTCAACCAGAAGCCCAGCAGCCACGCATTTCTGCATAAGTCAAAAACCGGTCAACTCTGGGACATAGCCATCTGCCATCACTCCGAACATGCAGTCACGTTCCAAAAACCCTCGGGCAGATTCAAAAGCATTTAACACAAAACTCACAGCTCACAGTGTCGCACCACGCACTCACTCAGTAGCAGGGCGACGGAACCATCAAGCCTCCTTAGTCGCCTCTTACGACATGCGTGGTAGGCTACAGTGTTGCTATTCTTTGCTTCCCTTATGGGCCCCGGCAACACACGGGAGATATGAATGCCAGTCTGTTACGTCAAGTGCTGGCTATGAAAATTTGATTGTTGATATTGGCTTGAAAGTTGATTATAAGCATCATATTTCGTGTCTCTAGGGAGGTTTGTTTTTGTTGTTGTTGCTATTGTTGTCAGTGTTGACCCGAAAGATGATTTTATTATGTAAAAAAAAAAATAAAGCTTAAATTACTATGCTGCAGAGTTTGCACAGCTTTGCAAGTCCTTCTGCTCCTGGGATGTTACAATGGTCGAGCACGCATTGAATCGTGCATCTGTGATACGCTTTGTCAAGTTATTACAGGAAAAAAGTCATATGAATTATTTCTCTATTTCTAGTCATCTACATTGTGGTTACACAGCGTTGGTAAACATTACTTTTTGTGTCTTAGCATTGGTTCCAGATTAAACGAAAACATTTCAGATGAGGACATCTCTATCAACGGGTATAAAGTGTTTAGAAGAGATCCCTATAGGAAACATGAGACAAGCATAGCAGCCTGTGCCTCTAATTGACTAAATGTTCGCCGTAGGCTAGACTTTGAAACTTGCGAAATAGAATGTATTTGTGTAGAACTAAAACTTCAAAACCGCACACCCCTCATAATTGGCTACCTCTATCGAAATCCCAGTGCTGGACACGTCTGGTTCGAAAACTTCACTACCATGATGGATCTGGTTTTCGCTTCCGGGAAGAAAATTATACTACTCGGAGACTTTAACACTGACACCAAAAAATCCAACATAATGTGGGGAAATATAATTGCATCATACAATTTCCAACAAATAGTACAATAAGCTACTAGAGTAACAAAATCATCTTCAACACTCATAGATCACATTTGTGTAACTTGCTCAGACAACATCACAGAAAGCACCGTGCCCAATTGTGCAATGAGCGATCAATACCCAATATGCTGCACGTGGTCTAAAAAGGAATTAAAACTCCTAAACATAAACACATAAGTGTAAAATATAGAAGTTACAAACATTTCAACCAAAACGCATTTTTACAGAACTTGCTCAGTTCACCTCTAGACAATGTTTATCAACTTCCTGACCCGGATGATGCTCTAGTATTCTGGATGAAGACTTTATTGATGTGTTTGGTAGACATGTGCCGATCAAGGAAGTTTGAGTATAACATCATGTCAAACCTCCTTGGATCACCCAGGAAATACTTGAAATTATGAGAGACAGAGATAAAGCACATGCAAAGCGAGATGTAACCACATACCGTACTCTTAGAAACAAAGTTCAATATACCATACCAAGGGAAATGAAAAATGACTTTAAGAACTTCTTAATGGATAAAACAAATTGTAAGGATATATGGAAGGCAATTAACACATTGACAAACAAGTATAACTTCCCAAATTCTTTACCATCAAATTATATTACATGCGACCAATTCAGTAATTTTTTCCAAACTGACATAAACCAGTTGAAGGCTTCAATACCAAATTATCCTTGCAACCTATCCTTATTGTCATCGTTTTGCGAGAATAGATCATCCCGGGATAGTCTTTCCGACATATCGCTAATGACAATCACTGAAGTATTCACTGACCTAAGTAACCTAAAAAAACACAACCTCATCTGGGTTAGATGGAATCAGCAACCGGATTCTCCTTTGTGCTGCACCAGTGATCTGTATATCACTAACCTATGTATATAATCAGTGTCTCACCAAAGGCCACGTTCCATCAGCTCTTAAAATCGCTAAAGTGTACCCTCTTCTTAAATCTGGTTCATTGGACAATGGTCTCCCGAACAATTACAGACTCATTTCCTTACTATCATCACTATCTAAACCACTAGAAAAACACTTCCATAAAGTAACGTTATAGTATTTAGTTCGCAACAAGCTTATTGTTGACAGTCAATCGGGATTTCGACCAAAATATTCTTGCAATACCGCGTTTGCAAACATGATAGAAAATTGGCACCAGATATAAACAACAGTCTATGTGGAACTGTGTTTCTTGATTTTAGGAAAGGATTGGATATGATAGACCATGTTATTTTAATTAAAAAACTAGAGACAATGAAAATTGGCCCTAATGTAGTCACTCTAATAACATATTTTCTATCAAACAGAAAGCAAGTAGAATCGCACAATAAATTTCTGTCTCAAACCACTACCTTTAATACTAGAGTACCACAAGGCTCTATTCTTGGCCCTCTATTATTTGCCATATATATATTAACGATCTATCTGTGCATCTTTGGTCGTCCTGCGATCTATTTGCAGACGACAGTACAGCGCACACAAACGCTGAAAACTGTAATTTGATGGAGCCGTCTTTGCAACAAGAATTAAACAATGTAGTTAGATGGAGCTATGCAAACCGTATGCAAATTAACATTACTAAAGCAAAAGCAATGTTATTAACAACTAGACAAAGATTTCAAACTTTAAATTCACACACATCACTTCAACTTCACATCGATAAATAACATGCCAGTAGAAAGTGTAATTGAGCACAAAACATTAGGTCTAGTCATTGATAGAAACCTAACCTTTAATTCCCACGTTCAAGCACTCATTAAAGAAACAGCGAAAAAAGTCTACCAACTCTCCAAAATTAAAAATTTCCTTGATGAGAACACGAGGAAAATATTCTATACTTCTCACATACAGACACATTTTGACTACTGCTCTACAATCTGGGACGGTTGTTCTATTCAAGCACCAAGCGACTTTACTCACTCCAGAAACGGGCCATGAGTTTAATTTATAGCAAACACTTATCTGACAATCCTAGCCTGCATAAGCGCCTTCAGTTACTACCACTCCGCAAACGCCTGCTTTTCAATAAGGCCTAAACTAATTCACAAAATCCTACATCGGAATGCCCCAAATTACCTTTGGCCATTGTTTAAATATAATGCTAGACACAGTAAACGATTAAATATATTACACATTCCGAAGCCTAGGATTGACTTATACAAAACAAGCTTAACTGTACTCTGCAGCTCAGCTGTGGAACAATCTTCCACAAGAAATCAAAGACATTACCAATCCCTATACATATAATCGCAAATTATTCGAACACTATCTCAGTACGGATTACCTTCCCCCTTAATAATAGAAATAATAATAATAACAAAACCCTATTATAACTGCCAGTCCTCTTTTGGTAGACCAGTATATTCCACATAGCTGATAACAAGTGTCACACTATTATCTAATATTACTGAGTCGTGTAGTATTGATGTTCGCATTTTGCCCATGCCTTTATAATGCATGCCATTTATATTGTTGCTGCTCTCTGTTAGCCTTGAAAGATGTGTGAATGAAATAATGTATGAAAGTGAGTGATATAAGGGCAGAATGTAAGACGGGCCTGCGTGCCCAATACCATTTTAAAATAAAGTTCGTTCGTTCGTTCGTTCCATTCTGGATAAGTATTTCTGCCTCTCGTCTTTAGAACTTCTCAGATGTTCAGAACTTTTAGAACAGTGGTTCTCAACCTTTTTTGGCCCGTGCCCCTCTTCACCATATTTTCAGAACGTCATTCTCCCCCCCACCCCCCCCCTCTTTTACGTATTTCCCACCTAAAAATTTGGCCCGTGTCCCCCTTTACCATATTTTCCGAACGTCACCCCCCCCCCTTTCGTATTTCCTACCTAAAATTCCCACCCCTGCCCCTACACAGTATACATAATAAAGGAAACTAAATGTAATAGCAAATACTAAAACAAGTCTAGACGTCCACATGAAACATAATTTGTGGGTCTACTTATTTTATAAATTGAATTTTAGAAGGGTGAGACGTACAGAACCGTACAGTATGAAGGGAAAAACAATATCAAGTAATCGGTTCTTGTATTAACGCCATCTTGAAATAATCTTAATTCCCCCCTGGAAACCCTAAAATTCCCCCCTGGGAGGGGGGAGGGAAATTCCCCACCGGTTGAGAACCACTGTTTTAGAATGTCAGCATTGTTCTTCTTTTTGACCATCGCTATTCTATTAATTGTTCTTTAACAGTTAATTTCTTTTGACCATCGCTATTCTATGAATTGTTCTGTAACAGTTAATATTGGAATTACTTCTTTGATGATTGCCCCAGAGCCCAAGATTTCGTGTGTTGCCTTGAAAGATGCATGTTCTAACCATGTTTATTTAATTTTTTTAAATGGTATATCTACAATTAACATTTAAATGGTAATAATGTGGAATAGTAAAATGATAGTTAGAGTTTAGAAATTTAACGTAGTGGTTGCTTTGTAGTCAGGTATAAAAACAGTGTCGGTGAGATGTAAATTAGCTCAGCTAGTTGAGGTTATTGAAAGGGGATGATATTTAGTGTGATTGGGAATGGGGGGGGGGGGGAATAGGGGAAATGTCCAAGGGTGGGATATTCCAGTGGGGGTCTACTGGGGTTCTACACTTCGTATATTGGTATTTCCTTGTCTTGCCCTAACTCAGGCCAGGGGGAGGAGCTCTTCTGACATGACAGAGATTGGTTCACTGTCATGGATCTGAGTAAGACTGTAAACCTACACTCATCTAATAGGAGTCAGTATCAGATTGCCCTCACCGAGTCTGTTGTGTCTCTTTCACAGGTTCCCCTCGGGTTTTCAAAGAACAGATGCTGAATTGTTTGTATCATGGAGAACTTGGTACGAGGAGATCTGTTCAGTGGCCTGTGCATTTGGCCCATAAGAAAAGGGTTTATTATGTCACACCACGGGTGTAAGAACAATATCGTGTTTGATTATCACAATACAAGTGAACTAACATTAAAGTGTTGAGTATCACACTCTAAGTGACATAACATTAGAGTTGAGTATCACACTACAAGTGACATAACATTAGAGTTGAGTATCACACTACAAGTGACATAACATTAGAGTGTTGTAACATTTTCACACCACCTGTGAAATATTAATAGGTATTAAGTCAAGGAACAAGAACAGTGTAACTGTGAATACGGTAGGACTTGTAAGGATGAGTCATTTATTCCCAGGAACCGTGTTACTTATTTTCCATAGGCAAGGAAGGTTTATGGTTCGGAACCATGTAGACATTTAGTAACAGGGTGTATGATCGCTGCCAGATCAACATCGGACTATATTCGTGATTGGTGACCAGGTATCTGGGTTATCAAAGGGGCTACCGTTGAGAGTCAACATCGCACAAGAGGGACACGGCGTGTGGTGAGGTTTTTGTTTACTGACCCGTGATGATGTGGTGTAACTCGTACAATGATGATCAGAATGTGATCCGGAGCTTCGTTTTCAATGTCTACATATACACCTAGAATATGCGACACACATTCTACACATTACACACATACACACTTCTCCCACATATACTCTTAGCTTTAATAAATTTCTTGTATTTATTTGTTGAAGCTAGAGGATTCAAGTATGTTATGTTGGGGAAGAATGAGAGGCGGCATGATCCAGGGGTGAGCAAGAGTGAGAAGAAGGTGTCCTTGGACTGAGGGAGTGTTGTGGACGGAGTCTGGTGGATATCTCCAGAATAGTGATATTGAAACTGGACACAAAAATGTGGGTGTTGATTCCCCTCACTCCAGGGACGACACTATAGAAGTAATATCTCTCAAGACACTATATTAGAGAGAGAGAGAGAGAGAGAGAGAGAGAGAGAGAGAGAGAGAGAGAGAGAGAGAGAGAGAGAGAGAGAGAGAGAGAGAGAGAGAGAGAGAGAGAGAGAGAGAGAGAGAGAGAGAGAGAGGGTACTTAACACGACAGTATCTCACTTCTGTGTATTGTTGGAAAAGTATTTGCCAGAATTGTTCTGCGCAGACTTCAAGTCCTAGGAGATCAAGTCTACCCCGAATCACAGTGTGGCTTTCGAAATAACCGATCTACCATTTATATGATATTCTCACTGCGACAAATGCAAGAAAAATGCCGTGAACAGAATCAACCACTGTTTATTGCCTTCATCGACCTCACAAAGGCATTTGATTTGGTCAGTCGTGAGGGTCTGTTCAAGGCACTAAAGAAGATTGGCTGCCCACCAACTCTTCTGTCCATTTTGAAATTGTTCCACACAGGCATGAAGGGTATAATCAAGTTTGATGTTGCAACTTCTGAAGCGTTTGAAATCAAGAGTGGAGTTAAGCAAGGTTGTGTACTAGCTCTCACCCTCTTTGGAATATACTTTTCACTTCTACTGAAATATGCCTTTCGTGATCAGGATGGTGGTATATACATTCACTCACGCTCAGACGGCGGCCTCTACAATGCTCAGACATTGAAGGCCAAGACCAAAATTAGGACGGTACTGATCAGAGAGTTGCTTTTCGCAGATGATGCTGCAGTTACGACCCACTCTGAGGAAGAATTGCAATGTCTACTATCTGCATTCTCCAATGCTTGTTCTGAATTTGGTTTAACAATGAGCAAAAAGAAGACACAGATTATGTCACAAGGTGAACATTGGGTACCATCAATCTTTATTGACGACGCCGAACTAGAGATGGTAGACCATTTTACATATTTAGGATAAGTGGTAAATAGCAAATTATCCCTAGATCAGGAAATCAACATCCGGATTGGTAAGGCAGCAACAACAATGAACAGGTTAATAAAAAGAGTGTGGGAGAACAGGAAGCTTACTGCCAAAACAAAAGTCCTTGTCTATCATGCCTGTGTCCTTAGTACTCTTCATTATGGCAGTGAAACCTGGACAACTTACTCACACCAAGAGAAACGTTTAAACAGCTTTCATATGCGGTGTCTGCGAAGAATTCGTGGTATTAAGTGGCAAGACAAAATCACAAGTACTGAAGTATTGGAAAGATCAGGTTGAGTGACGGTTTATTCCATGCTCAGTCTTCGTAGACTTAGATGGATAGGACATCTTACGAGGATGGATGATGGTAGAATACCAAAGGACATCTTTTTTGGTGAATTACAGATGGGTAAGTGATCTCAGGGTCGGCCTCTACTACGATACAAAGATGTGTGTAAGCGAGACATGATTGATACAGGCATTGATAATGCACATTGGGAGCAAGTCGCCTCTGAACGTGTTGCATGGAGGGCAAACATCAGAAATGGAATAAAGACAAAGGAGAAAATTATTGCAGATAAATCACTCACCGAGCGTATGAAACGTAAGATGGTGAATGATGGTGGAAATGACCACCTGTTCACATGCACCCACTGTGAACGGACATTTAAAGCGCAAATTGGCCTTATCAGTCACATGCGATACCGCCATAGGTAAAAGTTATTATGCCTTTTAAAAGCACAAACTATCGTCTGTCAAGACGGCAAGGTGCCAATGACAATGAGTATTAATAATAGTATTAATAGTAACAGTAGTAGTAGTAGCTGTAGTACTAGTAAAAGTAGTGGTTGTGTAGCAGCAGCAGCAGCAGCAGCAGCAGCATCAGCAGCAGCAGCAATAGTAGTAGTAGTAGTAGTAGTAGTAGTAGTAGTAGTAGTAGTAGTAGTAGTAGTAGTAGTAGTAGTATTAGTAGTATCTGTAGTAGTAGTAGTTGTAGTAGTAGTAATAGTAGGAGTAGTATCTGTAGTAGTAGCAGTAGTAGTAGTAGTAGTAGTAGTAGTAGTAGTAGTAGTAGTAGTAGTAGTAGTAGTAGTAGTAGTAGTAGTAGTAGTACAATTCCAACTTCATAGCAAACTGTTGCCCCATAATTACTCTTTTCCTGTGCCAACGAAAACCACAATAAATGTTTATCATTATTACGTGTGAACTCGTACAAGACAGCAGCTTCTTCTTCATTCGTTCGCTTGAAATATGTCTATAACTGCAGTGATGTCTTTTGTATGAATTTAACTGTCTTTACAGCAAGTTCAACAAAACCAGATAGCCAGAGCAGCTACATCCAAGCCGCCCTTCAATTACACATGCAGTTCATTGTTCAAGATAACAGCAGTCTGAACATACACATACATATGTGAAATACTTCAATTTTCAATAGTAAACATTCTGTTGTTGTGTTAAGGTCAAGGAGAGTCTGCCAAAGTCGCATGAAGAAATTCTAAAGTACTAAATAGCATATGTCCACAATATTTATGTTTTCGGGATACAAGAGCTTTGATTCAAAGTACAGAAGAACAGAATCGTAAAGGCAACTATTTCAGTCATGTGCCTCTTTGTTGAATATTTTGGATTGTTCGTACCAACGGTTCTTGTAAATACGTCATTAAGTATAATTAACTTTTCTTCTGGGGTACTCTCAAACGCAGTGGCTAAAGCTGTTGTACACTGGCGGTGACGTCATTATTTTGGTTGTATCTATAAATAACAGACCGGAGGAACAGCATTATGTGCTCGTGTGTCGAGTAAGACCATAGTCTACTCTTGCAAAGGATAGGTGCTGAAGACGGAGGCAGCCAGCCAGGAGGCGCACCACAGAAATCAGGCTGCCACGCAATAACGCCGTGAATTATGTCGACAACTGCTACATGTTATGGTGCTCGCCCTGCTCTGGTCCCACAGACAGGTGCAGTGCCGGGCCTTATGCCTCGTAAGGGTCTAACCACAAATAAGGGAGGTCCTTCTCAGATGTCCAGCGGAGCCAGAGGGCCTGAAAATAGACCGTTTGGCCGTACCAAACAAAGACTTAAAATAATGCACTGGAATGCAGAGGGTATCACCAAAAAAAGAATAGAACTAGAAAACATCTTGGCCAATGAAAATGTAAGTGTATGTTGCTTGCAAGAAACTCACCTGAACGAAAATATAGCCTTCAAAATCAGAGGCTACCAGTGTTACCGATCTGACCGAAAGGACAGGCGAAAGGGTGGGATACTGACTCTTGTCAAAAACAACATTCCTGCTTCCCAAATTGAAGTTCACATGGAAGGGGCTGAGTATCAGGCACTTAAACTTAAGACAGACAATACAGACTTTCACCTGATCAATTACTACTGTCCAAATGACCGCCCACAGGCACTGGACACACTACCATTAAAAGGAAAAATGATTGTGTGTGGCGACTTCAACAGCCATTCGCAGAGCTGGGGCTATGATCACATGGACCAGAGAGGAGAGAGATTGGAAGATTGGCAGGATGAGAATAGATTCATCCTGATTAACAAGCCGTCTGACCCACATACCTTCTACTCGAGATCATGGCACTCTACAACTACACCTGACCTGGCGTTTCATTCACCAGACCTGGAGTGGAACATTACACGAATTGTTGGGAAACAACTTGGTGGCAGTGACCATCGGCCAGTCTTTCTAACTGTAGAAAATGAGCTTGTAAGTGAAAGCAGCACCATCTCGAGGTGGAACTACAAGAAAGCAGACTGGGCAATGTACAAGCATCGCACTAGCATACTGGTTAGAAACCTGAACACTGAGAAGGACATAAATAAAGTAGTTGAAGAGTTTGGGAAATGCATACTACAGGCAGCACGCGAAACAATACCAAGAGGAGCCCGTAAACATTATAAACCCTACTGGAATAGTGAACTGGAACAGTTGCATAATGATGTGGATATATGTAGAAAACAAGCAGAGGCCAATCCCAGCCAAGAGCACCACAATAAATATCAGCACGCAAAAGCCAAATTTCAAAGGGCCCAACTGCAGGCTAGACGGAAAAGCTGGCAGGAGAAAACAGAGTCACTGAACTTTGAAAAAGACACAAGAAAGTTATGGAGGCTAATAAAACAGCTTAACGATGAGGGCACAGGGAGAAACTCAAAAATTGCGCTACATAAAGACGGAAACACCTTAACAGGAAAGCAAGCAGCTGACCATTTTGCGGACTCATTCGCACAAGATAACAATATTGAAATTAGTCCAGAGAAACAACAGGAGATTCGAGAGAAATGGCAAAATACAGGACAGAAGGAAGTTGTACATGAGGTTATGGAGACACCTATCACATTCAGTGAACTGGAGCTAGCCATTTCAAAACTGAAAATGAGAAAATCACCAGGAGCTGATGGTATCTCCAATGAAATGATCAGGAACCTAGGAACAGAGGCCAAAGCAAAGCTGCTACAGATCTTTAATAATACATGGACCTTAGGCAGTGTTCCACAAGTCTGGAGAGAAGCAATCATGATACCCCTCCTAAAATCTGGGAAAGACAGTTCCATTGCCTCCAGCTACAGACCCATTAGCCTCACCAGTTGTCTCTGCAAAACAATGGAACGCGTCATCAATCACAGACTACAGTGGTACATTGAAAGTGAAAACATCCTTGTGCCACAACAGGCTGCCTTTAGGCAGTGCTACTCTACGGAAGATCAGACAACCTACCTCTCTCAAGAAGTTGAGGATGCATTCCAAGAGAAGAAGCTGGTACTTGCGGCTTGGATAGATCTGAAGAAAGCCTTTGACAAAGTCTGGAAAGAAGGTCTGATGAAGAAACTGAGAAACTGTAAAGTCAATGGAAGAATGTACAAATGGGTAAAAGCATACTTGCACAACAGAAGAGCCCGAGTACAGATAGACGGTCTCAAGAGCAAGAAAGTACTATTGCGTCACGGTGTTCCCCAGGGCGGAGTCCTGTCCCCAACACTTTTTCTAATCTTCATCAATGATCTTGTTGCTAATCTACCCAATGGAATTAAAGCGGCAATGTACGCTGATGACCTGGTTTTGTGGAGCGCAAATGAACATGCATCAGTGGCCACCATATTGCTACAAAGAGCTGTAGATACATTTGTTTCATGGGCGGATAGATGGTGTATCAGCATAAACACTGACAAGTGCAGCACCACTCTATTTACTTTTTCTCCGAAACAAAAGGCAGGGAGCATTCAGATAAATGGAACACCCTTAAGAGAAGATAAGGAACCAACATACCTTGGTGTAACATTCGACGACAGGCTGACATGGAGAAAACACATAAAAAAAGCAGTAGCAAAAGCCAGAAGGAAAATTGCCATCCTGAGAAAGCTAACTGGAACCACTTGGGGAGCCAGTGGGAAAATACTTAGCAAAGTTTATCAACAGAGCATACGACCACACTTGGAATACGGGTCAACTGCGTGGTGTTCAGCATCAAAAACTACATTGCAGGAGCTGGACAAGGTGCAAAATCAAGCTCTTAGAGTCATCACAGGAGGGATGAAATCAACCCCTATAGTAGCAATGGAGAAAATGGGGAGGACACAAGCTTTAAGAGAACGCAGAGATACAAAAACACTAATACAAGCAGAAAAGTTTCTCAGCTTGCCAGGCCACCCTATGAAGAACAGATTTGAAAACTTAGCTATGGGGCGGTTGAAAAGAAGTAGTTTCATCCACCAGGCCAAACAACTCTGCAGAGAAACCATCGATCTTCCCACAGTTGATATCCCCCTGACAACTATTCCAGAGCGAACCCCGTGGAAAGATGAACATAGAATATCGCTACAAATCCAGTCAAAAGTGAGAGGAATATTTGACAAGGAAGAACAGAACAGTGTACAGCGCAGAACAGCCACTCTCAGCTTCCTTGATGACGAATACCCACAGGACCTCTGGATCCGAGTCTACACAGATGGGTCAGCACAAAATGCTGTTCGAAATGGAGGAGCGGGAGTGTATATAGAATACCCAAATAATACTAGAGACACGGCCAGAATTCCAACAGGAAAGTACTGCCATAATTATGATGCTGAAATTGAGGCAATCAAGATAGCCACAGAGAAATTACAAAATACCAGCCATGGTACACAACCTGTGGTGATATTGACAGATGCAAAATCCGTAATAGAGGCGCTCCTGTCTGGGAAATTGCCAGTTCTGAGGACACTACTTTCTGAACTTAGCAGTCATCGTAAGATCACCATACAGTGGATACCATCCCACTGTGGAATCCCCGGAAACGACAGAGCTGATCGATTGGCTAAGGAAGGAGCACAAGAAGAACAACCAGATGTGCCTATTACATACCACCAAAAGAAAAGAATGATCAAATCAGTCAGAAGGCCACCAAACCTTACTCAAGACGACTACCACGTTATGGACAGACCAGAACAGGTCATTCTTCTGCGCCTCAGAACAGGACACAATAGATTACGCAACCACATGTATACAAAATTCAAGATTGGTGACTCAGCCATGTGCACATTTGGTTTGGCGTCGCAGACAGCAGAGCACATACTCCAGGATTGCCCAAACTACAACATATCCAGGCGAACCTTCTGGCCTAGAGAGACAACAGTGGAAGATAAACTCTATGGACCGCTGGATGAACTAAAAAAGACTGTTAGATTCATACAAGAGACAACATTGCAGTTATAAACATATTTTAGGCGAACGAAAGAAGAAGAAGAACATACACACCACACGCATGATCGCATTACGGCAGCCGCCTTATGAATGTTGGCTGCTATAGTCCACCAACATTCTCCTGTCTTCGCACGTTTGCCTCTTATAACTTTATTACCAACAAGCGTTCACATTTCTTTCTTTCCGTTCCTCTCAATTAATACACGATCGTGTTGCCATAGTAGTTGCTTCATAAACGCTTCAGATTTATTTATTATTATATATATTTTTTTTACATTGCGTTCGCTCTCTTTGAATGCAAGCGTAGTCCATCCACGTGCAACTCATACAAGTAGTTGCTACTAAAGGGTGCATTTGTAATGACTGTGCAGTGTTTGAGCATATTGCCGGTCCAAAGTTTTGTATTCACCCTCTGTAAAGTTCATGCAACATAATCGGTCAATACAAAACTTGGACCGGCAATATTTTCAAACACTGCTCAGTTACTAAAAATACACCCTACAAGACTGATTTTCCGTGAGGGTTAGCTTTCCTTATTACCGATGTCACTCGCCATCACGCAAACCTTCGCCGACTTCAGAGGTACTTGTAATTTAGATCCACAAGTAACGGAAGATAAGACAACATTTAAGTCAGACTAATTGGCGTGTGGAACGGACCTCCATCGTCAATGTCAGTAGAAAAAGTTTAAGAGCGTTAAACTGCTCAGCCACAGATAATTATTACTTACATTTTTCCTGCCCCATGCCGATACATAGGTTAACAAATCAGCCATCTTTTCTTGTTTCATTCTATTTGCATTAGCAGACGTCAGTACAGGCGGGCAAACGACGTAGTAGCATTCATAATCAATTCGCAACGGCACCAGTCAGCATTCCTACATTCCAACACACATACACACACTCACTCACACACATAAACATACAAATACACACACAAACACAGACAGACACACACACAGACACAGACACACACACACACACACACACACATATATATATATATATATATATATATATATATATATATATATATATATATATAAAAGAATGTATGTAAGTATGTCTGTATGTATGTCTGTATGTTATTTATGCGTTCGCGAACGGTCCATCCAATTGAGATGAAATTTTCTACACGTCTTCCTCTCATTACCGTGCTGCCAACTGTCATAGTTTTTTTTTTAGTGTACAAACAGTTATATACTTAATATTATTTAATATTTCAATTTACATTATAATGTATGTATAGCTAGGGGACATAACTTCTAATAGCATTGCTATATATGTAAAATTGTTGCATATTTCTCAAGTAGGTGGACCTTTCACTACAGTTATCTACAGGCATATGCGTTATACTCTTCCACCTAAATCCTCCTCCTCCTCATCTCTCT
>JACEFZ010012045.1:262500-285000 GCA_014155875.1 Cepaea nemoralis | reverse complement strand
AGCATTTATTTTGGCTGCTCGTGATTCCTAGGCAAGTTTACCTTCAGAAGTTTGCCATTGCTATCTGAACGACCCGCACCCATACAATTCATAAAAAACCAACGCCAGAGGGTCTGCTGCTAAATCGCCCGCAGCTGTATTTCGAACGCGGTATGCGAGATTACGAACTGCGCATCCCTTCTCCGCGGAGCCGGCTGACCTCTGTACTATACTTGTAATAACAATGTAAAAGCCAGATTCCAAGCCTGGGGGAAATTGTGTCTATATGGTATCAATCTTTTATTGTATGGACCTATCGGCACTGGGTGCATGATGTGGTAAGTATAAAGGCAGTCGCATTTTCTTCCCAGAATATTTCATTGGGCACATTTAGGCAGAGTCGACTTGGCCGTTCAAATCAATGCAAACAAAATATCCCTACTTTGATGCGTTGTTGACTATATGGCAGCCAGGCTAACGGGCAAGAGTGCTAGCCACTGCACTAATGCAGTTTTGTTACTTTTGTATCGTTGACTTATTTCTTTATGTGCAGATTTTTTCTATCATTCATTCAGTAGCATGTTCTTTGCAGAACCTCGCTCCCATAACACGCTACCGGAAAACTTCTCGGTCATAAGCAAGATGTCCCGCATCCGCTACACCCATCTGAAGATCATCCGCTACATCCTGACCCATCTTCTCTTTCGCCTTCCTCTTCCTCTCTTCATGGCCATATACCTCTCTATTATTGTTTTCTCCAAACTGTCATGGCGTTTCAAGTGACCAATCTATTTCAATTGTTTTCTTTGTCTTATCGTCTTTAGTAGCAAACCTTCTACAATATTACGCTCTTTTCGTATGGATGCATTTGTTCTTTGCTGTATCCAAGATATTCTTAGAACCTGTCTATAACACTTATAATCAAAGACATTGTTTGTATCACTTTTCTATATTGTATTGTTAAGTTCTTGTATCATTAAGGTACTTCGATCTGTGCAAATGTTTTAACAATGTTCTATGTTTTATTGTTTACTTCTTGTATCATTAAGGTATCTTATTTCTGTACTGGTTTCCTTATCATTCGTCTATACCATTTTGGTTATTTATTGTAACATTGGCCGGCTTCCTGGCCTAGAGGTTAGCGACTTTTCTTCGTAATCTCGTATACTCTCGTAAGTAACGTGACGACGGTTAAAATCAGCAATGGTTCGAATCACGTCGGTAACTCACGGGGTATGTGAGCCGGCCGCTCAGAAAGCAATGGCAAACTACTGAGCGTAATCTTGCCAAGACATCAACAATCAGCAGAAAGATGCTGATGTTGACAGCGATGTCCTGTAAAGGATATGCAAAAAAAAAAAAAACGTAACATTCACATGTTTCTTTGTGTATAACTTTTCATGTTACTCTTATATATTGTACCATTACTTTTTGTACCACATATATATTTCATTATTTACCATTCAAGCAGTATTGTTTAGTTTACAAGTTTGTAAATTTGCCTAATGTTTTCCTTGCATTTATTTATTATTCTTTGATACAATGATGTTTACTTCGTATATGAATTACGTGCTCTTCCCCATCACTCGTCTCATCACGTTTCACTATTTAACTGTTAACTTGTATATTTTATATTTTTCGTTTTCTATCGCATACAAGGACTATGATGATTTATGGGGGAAAAAGAGAGATAGGAAAACAACCAGAGAACATTCTTAACACATTTTAATCGTGGTATGGAAAAGTATCAGCAAATGAATGGTATATTCTGTTGTGTACACCGAGATGTGGAGAAGCATGAAGCGGCAAGGCACCTTCTAAGGAACGTTATCTAATTAAAACAATTGTGTAGATTCCAAGACGTGACGACAAATACTAAATGCATTGTAACCCACTTCTTCATGTGACAACCCCCACCTTGGTCAAATTCGCCGTTTTACATTTTCGCCCTGCTGCAATTACTGTTGATTACTACACTTCGTACTGAAACTAGATTTATGAAACATTTCAACTAGTGGAAACTGCATAACAACGCCTCCATGTCCAAGAATATCAATGACACATTACAGCATACGAGTTGTTCATGGCAATTTGGACCTTTTGGCACCACGCCTTGTAAATTGATTTCCATTCTCATTCATTCTTGGTGCCAAGAAATGTAAATATCGAGTGGCGATTGTACACGAAATAATCTCACGCAAGCTATTGACACGGTTTGTGGTTGTTCGTGTTGTTTTGAAATTAGTATCCTAACCGACGCTGTTTCAAGAGAACTGTGAGTCCAATTCTCTTCTTTGTCAGTATCCATTTTGTGCTGATTAGCTCGAATTTAACTGGGTTCAGCTGTGCAGAGAAAAATATAAACAATTTTATGCGCGCACAGAAAAACGAAGATTGCAGCTCAATAAACAAATGGAAACCGTTAATTGATTAAAGAAATTAGACGCAGCCAGTCAACATTCTTTAAGCATATTATGAAAATCAACCAAAACAAGTCCCGTCCCTGGATATGGCTGATGTGAAGTGTTAGGACGATCACATTTTATATGTGTAGACCTGAGTGCATGTAGGAATAGGTGGTCAGTCTTTTCCTCTCGTAGCGAACGACAAAGGCTGGCATCGTACACGTGTCCAACCACGCAGTTTCAGGATAACGTCCTAACCATTACACCGGTGGCCCGCTGGATGGGTAGAAATAAATGTGAAACTTTAGTGACTACTTGAAAACGTTGACTACTTGAAAGAGAAACATACATAGATAAATATCTTTACGGCTTGGCCAAATAGGTGTCTCGATACAGGAACACAGACCTGATCCCAGACAGTGTTGCTCAATCGATTTGCCGAGCCATGATGCCAACGCATATCGACATAGTCCACGATGATACCTATTTATTTGACAATCCCCCAAACGTACTGAGTCGAGGGTTCCAAATCAGCCGCTTGTATTTGGAAGCAGGTGGCTTTGAGTTGATTTCTACGGAACGAAGCGACAACCTCTCAGAAAGCAATTAGAAACTGCTAGACGTAAAATTGCGTAGTAGATCACAATAGCAAAATAAATACTGGGGTTAAGTACAATGTCCTGTAACATGCACAAAACTTTTTTAACGAGAAGATTAACCTCATAGATGTGCTGTTCGAAATTGAAAAACAATCCAATCATACTGGATTGAATATAATATGTGTGGGAGTGCTCTAGTGTGATGTAGTGTGTGTGTGTGTGTGTGTGTGTGTGTGTGTGTGTGATATTTTATGAGACTGAATAACGAAGACACACACAATAGATAGCCCGATTTATTGCTAGGCATATTTCTCTGCATCTCGTCAGGTACATACTGCAGAAATCATGCACCAAAATGTAAAGTAATTAGATAAATCCTTCAAGCTGAAATATTCATCTCACATGATCACCTAGTAATTTGAATTGTCTACCATGATAATTTAAAACTGACTGGCATGTCCTTTTGTTTACACACTGTTGGATTCTGTAAATCAATGGCAATTACCTTTACCAGCTTTAATATGTAACCATTTTATGTGTTAAACAACTCACGAAACGCAATTTCCCTACCAATCACTTCAGTGATACTTTAGTTTATGTTGTGTGATTGCTGTGGTGTGTACGAGACGAGATGCAGCGAAATACACGAGGCAATAAGTCGCGCAATCTATAGTGTGTGTCATCAAATATTCACTAAAGGAAGACATTGTGTTGAATGTTCTGTTTGGTTGCCACAGAAAAAAATGAAGGACTTAACGTGCATGTATTACATGTACTGGGAGACAGTTGTGAGCTGTTATGGTGATGAGGAGGGCCCTTAGCTTGATTTAGATGTAAACAGATGCCATAATTCAGATATATTGGGAGGAGAGCAAATCGTAACGTTTGTGTTAGAGAAAGGCGAAAGCCTAACTCTAACAAAATAATGGAGAGGACTTCATCATGGTCCACTAAATGGAGAAGAAGCAACTGACCATCCACCAGAGTGAAGGACGACTTAACTCTGACCTGTAAGGAAACGAGGGTAGGCATTGCTTTAACTGGAGATTTAGCTACCCAGGGTGAATTGATTCCTTGTCTGTTTACTCAGTCTCCAGATGAAGACGTTACAAGCTCATATCCGATGAGATCAGATTAACTTACCACCCGTATTATTGTGTTAGGAAAGCCACGAGGAAAGCATCCAATCCTTCATTGTTATTTGCTCTCAGCGTTAAGTAGAAACGCAGAAATATAGTGGCCCTTATTTTGTTTTATCTGATGTTCTTACCACATGATTTTATTTGCTTTCGTCTTCCTGGTTTTCTTTCAGCTGCCTACTGAAAGATTATGTTTGAAACGGCAATCAACGTGGAAATGTCGGACGATAACAACAAAAGCGGATAACTCGAATGAGTTCAGAAACGTTAATAAATAAATGCTCAGTTATTGGTATAGGATGACAAGAACATTTGTATTCTGGTAATCATTGTCCCATGTCTGAACATTTTTTGTCAAGTGTTTTATGCGTTAGCAAAGTGGCTAGCACGCTTGCTTGCATGCCCGGCGTTCATGTGTTCGAATCCATATATAGAAGGACGTATTTTCAAATTCTCCTGGTCTCACAGATCGACACCAACCTTCATATGGTACCAGGAAATGGTCAAGATAGTAAAGAGGACCGGCGAGATATTGACTAACTCACCCATTGAATGGCGTTTGGTCTATAAAGCTATGGGGAAAGCCTCATATAGACAATAGTTCTTAAGGCGTGTAATAGGGTGCTTTATTACACATACCTTCTGAGTGTAGAATTAGTTATAGTATGTCCCGCAAAGAATGCCTTCATTCACGATCAATTATTTTGAAAACTGTCTGTTGCATCGTTATGAAATTTTTCCAGCCGTCTTATATTTACTCCCACCCAAGGAATATGTCTTTGATAGGTCCAAAAACAACTTAAATCATCGAAAGCTGCGACATTTCTTTGGTGTTTTGCTGAAAAACTAGTGATTTCTCGCTAACAAATTTATGTTTACATTAATGAAAGCCCCACCAATTCAGATGACACGCAAGGCGTATCTGGATTCGTATGGGAATGGGTGCAATGAAAGAAGTAGCTTAAAATCTACAGGGTGGACTGCATTGCTCCGGGTTTTTATCCCATATGGCTCAGTGTCTTTCCGCAGCGTGGAAAGCGTCGCACAAAGCGCGAACTCCGTACCTTCAGCGACGACCCTCGGGAGTCTCCGAAAAAATGCACTCGTGAAATGAAAGACGCAGCCCGGAATCGAACATACACCCTTCTGAGCCCGAGTCAGACGGCTTGACCACTTCACCACGGAGAATCCCGAGAGGGGTGCAATGTGTAATATTAGTAAAGACAGAGAATTTACAGAGGCATGGGGTACGTAATTTGTAAATTAACAGGAAAGTAGAAGGAATATATTTCTTACCTTATTTTTCATTTACTTCTTGTTTCTTCAGCTGCTGGTTAATAATGTGTACACAAGTATTCGTGTTAGCTTTTTATATTGAGTTCGTGAAAGCTTCCAAATAGCTGTGCGTTAATGTGCAGTATGGAGTGATCAGAAATGATACCGCAGTTTAGTCATCATGTTTCCATTTTTAAGGATCTGTTCAGCTGTCTGTGTAGTTTGTTCACAGGTACACGTGGGTGGCAGACCCGCTTTGAGTCTTCGTGAAAGATTGTCTACTCTGCTGTTTACCGTTCAGAGTCGGAACATGATTACCTGTTTTGCACTATGAAAATAGTTGTCAGTGTCTCTGTAGTGGGCTTTCTTCTTACCGACCAAGATGTCCTCTTTCCATTGAAGTTTATAGATTGATTCGTATGCACGTGTGTTGTCCCCTAATTTGACAACGTGTTTACTCTCACGTTTCTTGTTGTGCCACAATATGTTAGTTTCCACCGCAATATTACTCTTCTGTTGGTATTCAATGCGTTTAGTGTGTGTGTGTGTGTGTGTGTGTGTGTGTGTATGTGTGTGTGTGTGTGTGTGTGTGTTTCAATACAGTTGTTTGTCACCGCTGAGGGCTTGCGGAATTGAAAATTCATCACTGTGGAATACAAACTGTTGCCATTGACATTATGCTGATGCTGTAATGTTTAGGGCCTGCAATTCTTCTGAGCATTTGTAGCAAAATATCCCAGTTGGTGTGCACGTGGATTAAGGTCTGCGATCTGCTCAGACCTTAATTTGTGTCGGACGATTCCAGTAGGTTTATGACTGCTCTCGGTTGCATAAAATTCAATCCATCCTTTCTCCAATAATCCTCTTCCTCTTTCAACACATGGTCCTCACATTTATCCAGTAACTTTATCAATATTTAATAGCGCGGACTGGATTAGTATCCTGACGTCAGACAATTTGAATATAGTATTGTCAGCTGCCACCTGTTCTTTAATTTTAGCCCACACAAGTTCTATAGGGTTAAAATGAGAATGGTACGGCGGAAGTCTCAAGCACCCATGACGATGCTCTTCTATCAACTTGTCGATTTGATATTTCTTGCTTTTTGGCGTCTGTTTCACAAGGGACAACAATTCTAGCTAGAAATACGTTTCTGGAAATGGTATGTTTTCCATTCGGAGTCATATCTTTATGGCTCCCTTTGTGCTCGATGCCGTAGGTATTTTGTCTTCTTGGGCAACAACATTGATATCATGCATTGTTCATAATTGGACACGACGGTCTGTCTAGGGATGGAAGCACAGTATTCTCAAGCCAATCTCTAAATACATTACCATTCATCTTATTATGATAATCCCTATTGTCTGTATGCTTTGATACGAACACGAGCCCAGCATTCTGTTGTAAGCCATTATGCGTATTACCAGCATGGGCCATGACCAAAAGCTGTCCTATACTACTGGGCACATATCGCTTTATCTTTCCATCCACTGATTGCCATTCCTTATCACTTGTGTGGTGCGCATTGATCCACATTTCATCCAAACACACTATGCCATAATTTTCTTTGCGCATTTCCCTTATTTCACGTAGGTATCTGCTTCTCATGGCTCCTAAATGCGGTTGCTCGCAAAGATTATTTCTACCACCCTTGTACTTTCAAATAGTGAAGATAATGTCCTTATAATTTTCCACAAAGTTGTTTTGGATAGCTCTATGTTATTGTTCTTTCTGAACCAAACCCTAAGTTTTCATACAGTCACTGTTTCTTTGGCATTCAGCATTTTTATAATGCTGGATAATCCTGGATATAAAATCCTAACATTTTATAATTTTAGGAGTCTCCGTGGCGAAGTGGTCAAGCCTTTTGACTCGTGCTCCAAAGGTCGTGGGTTCGATTTCGGGCCGCATTCTTCGGTACACGAGTTAAATTTTTCGGAGACTTCTGTGGGTCGTCGCTAGAGCTGCGGAGTTCGTGCTTTGTGCGATGCTTTCCGCGATGCGGAAAGAGACCGAGCCATATGGGATAGAACCCGGTGCAATGAAGTCGACCCTGTCGTATATCAAGCGACTATTTAAAGCATTTTTATAATAGCTCGCCTTATGACATCTATGTCAAAGCTGTCGACGAAATGACCGTTTACTCAAACCCAACGCATGCAATGTTCTTTTGTCGGAATTTGTAATAATATAAAACAGTTTCCTGCGATCAGCTCCTTGACAAAAATATGTGTACACCTTCATAGTGTATAATTTCGCATTCAATCCCATTGAAAAATATTCACACATTTCAATGTTAGCGATAAGTGGTAAGATTTAGAACAAAAAAACAACAACATATTAATCAGGTTTCTGAAATAACCTACATTTTGAGAACCTCTGAATGAACAGTCCTAATTTAAACAACGCGGGTAGTTGGCATAAGGCCAATCCCGTGAAAAAACGAACAATATTCAACACTGAGCGCTGATTGTCTGGCTACGCTGTAATACATTTAAAATTATGAATTTAATCTCAGACCCGTAAATTATATACCGCATATAAACAAACTTTGAAATCTGCTGTAAATTCTCCAGAACCAAAAAATATTTTGTAGGGTGGACATAATGATAAGGTTATATACTAAATCTCATAATTTTCCCTCAGTTGGTTACTGAGATATGGATGTTTAGTTTGGGGCCAAAAAAAAAAAACGTACTATAGTTTACTTTCTGTGTGTAGAATCGGTTAGTTTCCTTTCTGATCGTAGTATGAGTTAATTAACAACTGGAAGCAGTTTACTAGCTGCTAGTAATCGATTCAGACGTCCGCTTGCTAACTCGTTAGGTTTTAGCAATCAGCTAAAAGAGCTAACATGAGCCACGGCGCTTCTGACAGGCCTGACATTACTGTTCGGATATGTGATCACCGGGCCAAGAAAGGTCAGATTCCGGATCGGGCCTGTGATCTATTTTAGGATTTTTACTTAAGACCAGGGATTTTTTAAAAATTTCTTAGATGGCTTTGGCTCCCAGTTCGACCGATCCTATAATGGATACTATAAATGTTCTGGGAAGTAAAAGCGGCCGGTGGTTTACTGACCATATCAGCAACGAGCGCCGATTGGTCCATGATAATATATATTAACACCATATACCCACTAAGCATGGAGGGGTTGTTTTCTTTTATTTTGGACACGACCAAAGACTTGATTTTGGTTAAACGAGATCAAGCCAGGTGTTTCCTGTAGTTGTGAAAGGTCGTCGCGTCAGAAAGCAGTTTAGTTAAGGGTTTGCAGGAATGTTGAAGTGCTACATAGAACAGGTACTTTTGTATGAATATGAAACAATTTAAATGTGGACAATGAGCAGACAGGCTGCAAAACATCTAATGGTAGTGGAAATATGGTTTCTGAGGAAAAGACAAAGAATACCATGGGCAGACAGAAAAACCAATGAGCAAGTTCCATAAGAAGAAAATTAAAAAAGTAAACTCATTAGAGAAATTAAACATAGACTGTTAACATGTTTGGACACGTTATAAGAATAAATAAATTAAATAACTTGGTGGCGGCTGGCAAGATTGAGGGAAAAAAAATAATGTATGGATGTAAATATATGGATGGCTTGGGCACATGGTATGCTCGAGAGAAGAAAACGGAGTCGAACCACGACTCTGGTGATGGTGCAAGATGACGACACGTGATCGCCAACGCTTATCGGCATGTTACATATGGTGATTAATTTCTTAAGACAATGGTCCCGGATCAATCGTTAGCGGATGCATAATTATTTGCTTTCGACTTCTGGGATGACACAACCTTATATTGATGAGCATCACACCATATTCAGATTTTTCTGGGATTTGTTTTGGCAAAAGATGACCAGGAAGGGAACTGACCACTGCATCTCAGATGCCTAGACTATGTTCAGTTCAGTTCAGTCGCGGTTCTAACATAACGGCAACGGGTCGTTCCCATGATACTCCGTTCCTGAGACAGTGAATATCACACAGAATGCTCCTCATTGCTCCATGTGAAAAGTGGAACAGACAGGATTCTCGACAAAGCAACAGCCAGCACAGCCAGCCTTAACAGCTCAACTGCCTATCCTCCATGCCAGGGACCTGTCAAAAGCCACACTGCTTCTTAGTAATCTCTTATGTCATACATGATAAGCTACACTGTTCCTATTCTTTGCTTCGAATACGGACTCCTTTAATAGACAGGCGAATGTCTGCTATGGGACTACCGTTACCTGTTAGTATAAAACTTCACAAAATAAAACTGTTCCTAGAATGAAACTCTTCACAGATAAGTGGTGTCAAGCAAAATTAGATATTACAGTCGACAACATGTCTCGAATTCCTGAAGTTTCCACTCGTTTACAGAAAATAAGACACAAACATTTGATCGTGTCAAGTTTCAGAACATATTTCAACTATCTGACAAATAATTTAGATCGGGGGTGTAAGCGTCCTCCCGCACAAAACCCAACCGCTGTCTTCCAGAAATGTGTGATGATATAAATGTATCTAATATAAATGCATACATTTGTGGCTGCATGTTTGCACGTTGTTTGTTGACATGTATCGGTTGGTGGGTCCGGTCCATTCGACCGTTTGTATGTCTGTCCATCCAACCCCTGTATCTATCTATCTATCTATCTATCTATCTATCTATCTATCTATCTATCTATCTATCTATCTATCTATCTATCTATCTATCTATCTATCTATCTATCTGTCTGTCTGTCTGTCTGTCTGTCTGTCTGCTTGTCTGTCTGTCGGTCGGTCTGCTTGTCTGTCTGTCTGTCTGTCTGTCTGTCTGTCTGTCTGTCTGTCTGTCTGTCTGTCCTCTTATATGCTTGCCTTCTGGCAGATCAATATTATTTCTCGGCCCTTGTTTGTCTCTCTTTGACTCTCGTATGTGTGACTCGTTATTATTTCTCTCTCTCTCTCTCTCTCTCTCTCTCTCTCTCTCTCTCTCTCTCTCTCTCTCTCTCTCTCTCTCTCTCTCTCTCTCTCCCCTCTCTCTCTCGCTCTCGTCTGTCTTTCAGTGTTAGTTTATTTGATAATAGCGTTAAAAGTAAAACACTACAGTCGGCAAAGCTCCTGTCATTATGCCATGGTTCTACCGGGTGATCTGACCATTTCCGTACCTTATAATAACTGATACCATAATATAGCAAGTCATGTAGTCCTTCTTCTTCCTTTTCTTCTGTTCCTCTTTTTCTTCTTCTTTTTTTTTTTATCTTCGTACCTAATTTGGAGAGGAAGAGTGGCTCAAACCAAGGTCTGCTTTTAAAAGATCAGAGAGCCCGACATCGGCAGGAATTTGTGTACTGTTTGCCTCCTCTAGATAGATTCCATCCAAGGTCACGGATTCTATCTACCCGAGGGTAGGATTTCTTTCCTAACAAATTTGCCATAGCCGTGTACTTACAGCCTGCTCGTTTCGATGTCCAACTCCCGTGTGAAATGTTAACGTTGCTCTGTTTTTTCGCCGTTATCCGAGAAGGCTTATCCGATCTCTATCCAATAATGAGATACCAATGGTTCTTAGAAACATTGCCTGCCCTATGCTGGGATCGAAGCATTTACCTTCTGAGCCTATTGCAGAGACAGTAACCTCTCAGCAACGGCACAACGAATACATGTACAGAGTTTCTGAAGATCATTCGGTTTTCATAACCGCACTTCTCACTGACGTATACACTGACGATTTTCTACCACAGGCTGTCATTGCGGATATAAATACAGTTGAACTTCGATTAACCGTCACCGTCCGGACCGGGGCTGTGACGGATAACCGAATATACATATGTACAGTAACGTGATTTCACTGCCAGCTTAGGAGGAAAATGAAAATAAAATCCATTAAAAGTGTATAATACATACATATTGTATTTAATTTTAGAAAACGATCAATATACACTTCAATATGAGAGTAATGATATTGAGAAGTGTACTGTAATACTATACACCTACGTTACTTTAAAATAATCTGTCATTTTCTTCTGTGTCTTTGAGGCTCGAGCTTTCTGTGCGGCGATTTTCCGTATCTTACGCAGAAGTAGGATCTGTGTTGCATTTTCCTCCTCTTGCATTTCAAACCAGTCGATGTACTTTGCTAACATTATTTTTGCTTCTGAGTAACTAGTTGTAGGATTTTGGTTAAGAACTGATCCTTCATCGTCATCAGTTTCCTCTTCTTCAATGGTAATCACACTAGAAATACTTTCATCATCGTTCTAAATTTAAAATTTTCAAATTTTGTCACATTCCAACCAATCTGCTGCTTCTTAACCCATGTTCGATCCTCGGTACAGTGTGGGATTTTTTTTATGTCGGGGGCAAACAAATCCTAACCAGCACAGTTCGCGGCAACTACACTAGTCAGGCGGCCTTAATTCCTTAGGCTCAAGACCCCCCCCCCCCCGCCCTGTCCTTCAATGCAAGACAATATAGGCAGTAGATGACAGATGACAGACAATCCTACATTATTGCACAATTGCACAATGTCGTCGACACTAACAGTCTCAGTTCCTTCAGCTTCGTCAATAGGTTCAGGCAAGAGTTTATTCCACCCATTCTTTAGGTTAAACACTGTGAGGTCTTCACATGCAGTGGCCACATTGAAAATAGCCTTCTTTATGTTGTATCTCTTCCCCTCACACCCCCACATTTTTTTGTTTAAAGAACGATGACGAATAACGGTTAAATGGGTGACGGTTAATCGAAGTTTAACTGTATTAGTATGATTGTGTTATGTTGTCACTTGGTGTGTACATGTATACATATGAGAAAATGGAATCGAGATAAAAGAACATAAAAGAAAAGAACATTTACACATATACGCATACACATACATACACATAAACATAAAAACACACAACTTTAAATATTTTACTCCATTCATTTTATTATAATCAAACACGCTGATCCTTTGAAAGGCGTGTCCAGCCCACAACAAGGATACAGATGAGTAACCTTTATATCAATATTTTCATGTAGTCGTGTCGATTTGTGTGTGTGTTGTTGTTGTTGTTTTTTTTTTTTTTTTTTTTTTTTTTTTTTTTTTTTTTTTAAATTCTATGCTGACGAAGGTTTAGCCGCAACGTCTATTTTGATACTTGTAATCGAGTGCGGATCACTCATTGTTTGGTGATTCATTCACAACTTTAATCACACAGATCCAAGCAAATAACCGAATTTATAACTGTGAACTCAGATGATTGTTAGTTGCAACTCCTTTACTCTTTTCAATCAACCCTAGAATCTACTGGCTGTTTGTGATTAATTTAGCAGTGTTAGTTCAGTAGTTTGTTATAGCTATCTGAGGCTATATGAGGCTATCTGAACAGCCGATGCCTCATACCATCGAAATCAACGCAAAACGGTATGCTCCCAAATCGCCCGCTGGTTATCTGGTGAATGATAGCGCAAGCTAATTATAGCATCTTTTGGGTGCCTAGTTGGTTTGGTCTCGGAGTACAGGTGATTCTTTAAAGAAGCGTTGTAGTTCTTTGGATGCTTAAGGTTCGAATGCAGGTATGCTTATAACTTCCAGTTGTTATATTGTTTCTTTTTACGTACGGTATCTAAATTGTTTATTGTATTTGTATATGAGCTGGTCCATACCAATATGTTTATTATTTATGCCCCTTTGCTAGATGATAAAATACGTCTTAAATTTTCCCTTTCGTTGCATCGAATGACATAGATTAATGATGTTAAATAACACTTAAAGATTATGTTTCTTCTTCTATGTTTCTTTTGTTGATTGCGCTCGCTCGCTTTGAACTCAAGTGTAGTCCATGCACGCTACTTCTAGTAGCACTGGACTTAATTTTACTTGTGGATCAGCTTTCCTTATTACCAGTCTCCCTCGCCATCTGGCAAAACCACTCCGACTTCAGAAGTAATTGTAATTTACGTCCCAAAGTCAAGGACGAGAAGTCAACATGTTAGTCCAACTGACCGGCATGGCCGAATGAATAAGAGCGTTCATTCTTAAACATCCGATGTGCTAATGCCAGTTCTGTCCTAGCGGAGGAATTATAATATTTCCTCTTTATCTGTGTATGGTGGATGGAAAAATATGTTGTTTGATTTACGATTGGCCAAAATAAACATGTTTATATATATATATATATATATATATATATATATATATATATATATATATATATATATATATATATATATATATATATATAAAGACGATGTATGTATGTATGTCCGTTCTTTATGCGTTCGCGAACGGTCCATCCGATTGAGATGAAATTTTCTACATGTTTTCTTTTCATTCCCGTGCAGCCAACTGTCATAGTTTGTTAGTGTACAATCAGCTATTTACTTACTAAAATTTAATATTTAAATTTACATTATCATTTCTATATAGCGAGGGGACTTAACTTAAGAAAAGTTATTTCAAGGGGCATAACTTTTAATAACATTGCTATATATTTTATATATAGATTGTTGCATTGTTTTCAAAGATTTATAAACTCTTTGTCTACAGTTATTTACAGGCATATGAGTTATAATAAATAATGATATAATCTTTAAGGCATTTTCAAAGTTTTCATAAAAATAATGCATCTATTTAAATAGTGAAAATTTTCTAACTCATCTTTTTATGTTTAAAGAAGTTATCTACAGTCATGTAGGTGATTAAAAACAGTTTTCATTAAAAATAATGGATGGTGTGTGGAAGGACATTCTTAAGTTACTTTTTTTTGTTATATGAATTTAATGAGACGCTCCCCGCCAGGAGCTGGGCGAAGCCGCGCCGGGTCAGATAGATAGACAGACAGACAGATAGTCGGGAACGGGAGCTTATATGACTACTTATATGAATTAAATGAGATGCTCCCCACCAGAGGCTGGGCGAAGCCGGGCCGGGTCAGACAGACAGACAGACAGACAGACAGACAGACAGACAGACAGACAGACAGACAGATAGATCCCCGCCAAGGGCTAGGGGAAGCCGGGCCGGGTCAGCTAGTGTGTATATATATATATATATATATATATATATATATATATATATATATATATATATATATATATATATATATATATATATATATATATATGTGTTAGTTTTGTTGTATATATGAGTAAATGTGATGACATGTGATTAAATTAGTGGATATATGAACGAATACACAGGAAGGGTTGATGAGAGCTTTGAAGAATTGATAATATGTGGAGGTGACAAGTGAAATGAAGGATCAATGGACGTATGACGGATTGATGATTAGATTAAAAGCTTACAGATAGAATAGTGAATGGTTTGAGTGTAAAGTAAAAGATCCCATTTCCACTCCATGTAGCGTATTGTGTAAATGGCACTAGATCCATGTTTTAGACTAATCGACACTCTATGATATCAGACCGCCCACTTGACATCTCAGAAATAACACGTTCTGGCAGACTGAATCGGCCTTGCAGACCAGGTACATTTCTAAAAACGCCTTGCCTCGTTTGGGATATGAAGCAAATGACCACCACATTTGGCAGACAAGGGTGTTGGTCAAAGTGGTACCGCCGCATATGAGTGAAAGAATGGATGAATGAAAGGATGCACTGGGTAGAGTAATAGAGGTAACAATTCTGCACTTGTCTATTTCATCAGACGCAATATGTCTGATATTTTAGCTTGTCTGACTGGGCCATGTGTGACCTCTATAGTTCAGGTTCAGTGAGTCACTATCACTAAATGTTAGATAGAATGTATTGAATGTTACGAAGATAATATTGTACTGTATGGCAATGAATCCATGAACGTGAGGGAATAAATTAGAAAGAGCTTAGCACCAATGGCGATATGGTTCCTGAGACGAATGTTGCAAAAAGCTTTAATTGCCAAAGTAATTAACAACGACAGCATTGAAGAGGATCATGAAAGCAGAAAATTATATACAACTATAGGAAACAGACAAACATCGTTATTTGCTTATATAGTGAGAAACGACGCAGTGAAAAACCATCATGACGAGTGGAAAGATCAGTGGGAGAAGATATACAAGAATAAGCGAAATAATTATGCCCGATGGACTGAGACAGGTGGCACTACGGGAAATCATCTGCAGAGTTGATCGAAGTGGTCAAGCCGTCTGTCTCGCGCTCGGAAGATCGTGGGTTCGATTCTGGGCTACGTCTTTCAGTTCACGAGTGCATTTTTCTCGGAGGCTCCTGAGGGTCGTCGCTGGAGCTACGGAATTTGTGCTGTTTGCGACACTTTTGGCATACGCACTGCGGAAAGAGATTGAGCCATGTGGGATTAAATCCAGTGCAGTGAAATCGATCCTCTCGACTTCTAAGACCTTTTTAAAGATCCAGAACACCAAACTCCGAGATCTGAGGGGAGACATGCACGCCTAAGCCAGTTAGCAAAGCACATTATAATGATGTGTTGGGTATCAATTTTAGACTATTAGAACAAGAACTGCCTTAGTCTGCTCACGTTCAGAGATGTACACGGATTCCTTTGGATACTCGATGCCCCAACTGTGTTTTTCGTAATATGTGTGTTACACATATACTACCATTGGCAGGTCTATATGTAGTTAGTACCACGATACCCTTGAGTGTGAGATTTAAGCTCTTCTTAAGTTGGACTGCTCTACACCAAATATGAGCAAGACACGCACCTGTTGTACCAACAAGAAATTGCTGTCAAACACAGTATACTTGGACGTGGATTGCAGCTGACAAACAGTATCGCCTCTAAATTAAGTTTATGAGCAGGTTACAGATAGAGAGGAAGAATGGTGTTCAAAATAAGTTAAACAAGTTTTGGTTGAATGTGTCGACCCCTCAGAAATAATAGAGAAATAATTTTGTTTTTCCTTTCTAATACTGAAATGTGAATACATTCGAGGACCATAGTAAACAAAAGTAAAGTGTGTAAACCTACTGGCATTCTAGAAATCAGCGGTTTTCAACATTTTAGAGTTCGCGGCACCCGATACCAATTGCATTATTTTTGTGGAATAACTGGTGAAACCTGGGCAATGCCTTGATAACATTTTCTGGTGACGGGCGGTTTGAAAGATTTTTTGAAAATGCAGTTCACACTACAGCTGCAATTGAATAAGATCACATTAGATCTGCGATTGAACAATTTCACAGTACACTTCAATTGGACCAGCTCACAATACAGTTAGATTGAACAAGTTCACAAAATACCTACGATTAAACGAGTTCACAAAACACCTGCAACTGAACAAGTTCACAACACACTTCTACTGAACAAGTTCACGATACACTTCGATTGAACAAGTTCACACCTGCGAATGAACATTTTATTGAAAAATTAAGACAAAATATGAAATTCGTGCTTTGTGAAAACCGTTAATATAAAAAACTGTAGGCCCTTTGGTGTAATGGTTAGGACGGTGTACTGAAAATAACATGAGCGTGATCTACCCGGTGTTCGATACCAGCTCTCGTCTTTCGCTAAGGAAGGGAACAACTGTCATCTGTTCAGGCTTATAAAAATGGGATGGTCCTAACAGTTCGCAAACCACAACCGGTTGCTACTACTGGATGTGCTATTTGCTTTCTTATTTTTAACTACACAAACGACCAACAGAATGGACAAACTATTGTCTGGTTAGAAACAGGCGCCTTCACACTTCATTTATTATCTCAGAACCATTGCACTGGTCACATTTACTTTTTGCATGAGTAGTTTTCTAATGCCGTTGCGATTGTATGATTTACAGTTGAGCTGAGTTGAGCTAAGATTCGCCATCACAGCACTTAGGACATACGCGCTCCGTTCCCTAGTTCAACGGCCAGCGAAGAGTCATACTACTGGTTGTTCCCACCGCTAAATCTAAATGATTTACAAATATGCAGGTACAATGGTTTTCTGAAGGGGCATGATTCATTTAGACTACACATGGGAGTCTCCGTGGCGAAGTCGTCAAACCGTCTGCCTCGCGCTTCGAAGGTAATGGGTTCGATTCATGGCTACGTCTTTCGGTTCACAAGTGAATTTTTCTCGGAGACTTCTGGGGGTAGTCGCTGGAGCAATGGAGTTCGTGCTTTGTACGACGCTTTCGTTGGGCCAACCTGCGGAAAGAGACCCAGCCATATGGGATAAATCCCGGTGAAATGAAGTCGATATATTTAGACTACAGAATTATGCTATTTCGACAAAATATATTTTACTTTAATGCACAAACAGCACATTTTGAAATGCCATCGGTGTATACTCATTTAAATTTATAAATATGGCGTCTAACTCATTCATGTTCACATCTGCTTACTTAAGACATCTTGTGGGACATATTATTACGCACACATTTTATGAGAAGACAAAAACGGGAATATGTTGTGACAACCGGAAAGATTTGTGGGAAAAGATATATAGAAAGACAGCGTGAGAACGTTCTTGACAGTCTTGTGTCATGACACGGAAGGGAGTCAAGACACGAATTGATCAATGCCGTCAGAGATCGCAATTTGCCGATGAGCATGGCCGCCCACGCCAGCCAGTAGGGGACTTGCTGATGATGATATCAGCAGCACCGATTTCACAATTTGTTTGACGTTTTTTTGAACAACAAGGCGTAAGCGAGATAAAATATATCATAATAAGCATGCCTTTACAGATAGTGTCTTTGGGATGTGAAGTGTTAATTGTGTACGCAATTCATGTTCACAGAATAACGAGATCATTACGGTCAGTTCTCTTACTCCTTAGCAGAGACATTACCAGAACATTCTGAAAACTAGTCAGTTCCTATTTTATATGTCTGAATTACCCGATAGCGGTAAGTACGAACAAGTAAAGAGTCCTTTATACACGTCTTGAGTCATATTGGATATAAACTGATGGTGCATTATTTCCATTTACTAATTGACAGTCTAGGGGTATTGTGGTCACTTTACTTCCTATAACATATCTTTGTCTCCATTTTAGGCTAGTCCGACCTCTGAGCCCAGGTCTATTTTAAAATATCCGCCTGGATGTGAACTCGATCCCTTGACAACAAGCAGACAAGCGTGCTAGTTCACTAATCTACACCGTCTGCCAGAGTCTTTCTGGTTGGACAATTGAATCATGTCATTGCTGAGGTTATAATCCAGACCACAACCATGTTAAACAGCGCACTAACCTCTACGCCACCGATGAGCCGATAAAACAATACGTTTTGACTTAAGAAAAATGTAAATTGCAAGCTGTATAACTTTTCTCTCACATAAATAAAAACATCATGATCAGTGGGCAAAAGAAACCCGATCGTCTTCCACCATTAATATATGCATGAACTTCCACCACAAGCGAAGCTTAATCTTTGGGAAGGAAAAGTTTGCAAACAAAACTAATTCACCCCACCTACCCAACTGCCGTTCCTCCCACGCTTCTTGCTTGTACTGATGTCCGATATACGTGGATGCAAGTAGAGACGCTATGTTTGTGTCCGTTCCATGTGATTCTGGCTTTCTTTTCCACTCTTATTGGTTAATCAGAGCAGACGAGAGGCCGCGATGGTAGCGAATATATGATAGTAATGTTTGATATTTCCAAATTTTTCCTTAGAGGATATAATATCGTGGAATTTGCGCTGGAAAAGTGTGCAGTATAAAAGTGTTATTATGTATCGCGTATAGTTTAGTGTATATAATATATAAGTGTATAAGTGTACAAGTGGTTTCCTTCATCTGTCTATTTCAAGTACGGTTTTGGTCACAGCGATTCATCATTGTTACTGTATTAATCTTTCTTGGTGCGTATTTATTCTCATTTCATTGACTGTAACGAATTACATAATGTGTAAGGTAATTGTCACATATCACGTAATAGTTACGACACATGCAAGAAATCATATTATATTAGGATAGATTTGACAAGTCACATCCTGTGTATTATAGATGTAACTAATCGCATATTGTGTACGATAGCTATTATTGATCACATAATATGTAGGATTGATGTAACTAATCACATAATACGTAGGATAGATTAAACTAATCACATATGATATAGGAAAGCTGTAACTAATCACATATTACGTAGGATAGATGTAACTAATCATATATTAGTTATGGTAGATGTAACTAATCACATAATATATAGGATGGTTGTCATTAATTACAAATTATGTAGAACAGATGTAACACATCAAATATTATAGCAAGATGTTTGCATATCCTTTACAAGACATCGCTGTCAACATCAGCATCTTTCAGCTGTATGTTGATTTCTTGGCAAGATTACCATCAGTAGTTTCTCATTGCTTTAAGAGCGGCCGGCTCACATACCCCGTAAGTTATCGACGCGATTCGAACCACTGCTGATTCTCACCGTCGTCACGTTACTTACGAGAATATACGAGATTACGGAGAAAAGTAGCTAACCTCTAGGCCATGAAGCCGGCTATAGTAGGATAGAAATAACAAATTACATAATGCGTAGGAAAGATGTAACAAACTACACACTGCATAGGATAGATGCACAATGTGTTTGAAATATGTAACAAATAGAGAAATTTGTAGGACATATGTAACAATTCACATAATATGGATGACATGTATGGCGAATAACATAATGTGTAGAACAGAAAAATAAATCTGAAAATATGAAAGATTTAACAAATCGCATAATTTATATGAAAGATGTAACAAATCACATCATATAGATGTAGCATATGACATAATTATGTGACAAACCATGTATTGTGTAGGAAAGATGTAACAAGTCATATAATGTTCAGGATAGAAGTCTGGGAGAGTTAAACATTATATAAGAGTTTCTATGATACTCCTTAGATGACAGCAGGATTTATTTATCTGCATATCTGTTTTTATGTCTTTAAATTCATACCCACGTACGTAAGTATGCATGTCTGTCTATTTGTCTTCGTTTCGTACGTGTGCGTTTTCATGTTTCTCTGTTGACCTGTCTGCATGGATGGTTGAATAAATGGATGAGCGAATGAAAGCATAAATAGATGAGCTAACATATGCTTAAGTACATGTATATATGCTAAGTGTGCTTTTGTGTGTGCGTATGAGTGAGTGAGTGATGGTTACCGTGAACACACACACACACACACACACGCATATATATATATATATATATATATATATATATATATATATATATATATATATATATATATATATATATATAAAATTGTAAGCAATCACAAGAAAGAAGAATATTCATAGTTTTTTTATTTAAACTGAGACGATTGTAACAAGCATCTGCTACTTAGAACTATTACCGTATCAGTTACTAAAAATCTTAATGGTCATGTAAATTACATTAAGCAGTATCACGCAAAAGCACATCTATGCTGCAGACTGTTCCAATAATATGCTTTTGATTTTCTAACGAATGCCTATTTTGACATGCAGGAATATTTTATCATCATTCTTAGTATTACGCTGCATTGTCCCATTTATTATCTGTTATTTTTGTTATACTAGTAGAATCGCTTTTGTATATTGCTTAGTGTACTTGCTTACCAAGACTGTCCCAAAAACAAATAAACAACTGCCATCTACTGTATACCTTGCTGTTTAGGACTGTCTTGAACCTGAGGAATTAAGGCCGCCTGCCTAATGCAGTCGCCGCGAACTGTACAGGTTAGAGTTTTCATTTTGCCACCGACAGAAAAATATCCCACCTTACCGTGGATTCGAACCTGGGTCTCCCGTAGGAGAACTCGGCATTCTAGCCACTCGGCTAGTCGCTACTCAAAGAGTGACCACTTATCCCCCGTGCACTCAGGCCTGAAACATGTGATGGCTCTAACACTTCACATACCCACAGTTGGCACCTGCTATGGAGTTCAGGTCGCCGCAGTAGGCCTAGTGACTAGCACACTTCATTGCCGGCTCATCTACCACCATGTACCCAGCATGCCCAAAGTGTCTGAAAGAGTCCTTTACTGGGTTTTTCTTGAGGAATACAATCACACATATTCATCGGTGCTCATGGAAGATGTAGAACTGGTTTAGTTTGTACAGGTTCTCTGTCATTACACGCGTGCACCGCTGTGTCTGAGCCTCTTACCATAGATCACACTTGCAGAATCTTCACATAGTTACATGAATCCATTACCAGGGGCAAGTGTCCAACTGCATGTGAACTATAATCTCATAAGCTATAACTAACCATGTCAGTGCGTTCTTTCCACTAACGTAACATGTAGGCTTAACGTAGGCTGGGCAGCGGCCTATTCTATTTGATCGATTCAATTTTCAAACTGCCGAAGTATTTTAGTGTGCGCAACGGGCTCACAGTGCTTCCAGTTTTACGTCCTTGTCCGTGAAGAATGGACGTCCGATTCACTACCCCAGTATCGAAGGGAGGGGAATGTATGCCGATCTTTAGTTTATTATTGCGTTTAAAAGCGAGTTTAAACGGTAAGAGACTTACTTTATTGCACCGGGTTTTATCTCATACGGCTGGGTCTCTTTCTGTAGGGCAGCCTGCGGAAAGCATCGCACAAAGCATGAAATCAGTAGCTTCGGCAATTACCCCCCCCCCCCCCCCCCACTCCCCCCTCCCCCACCGCCAGGAGTCTCCGAGAAATTTACACTCGTAAACCAAACGACGTCGCCGGAATCGAACCACCTACAACCTTCGGAGCACAAAGCACACGGCGTACCACTTAACCACTGAGACTCCCATTGTTATTCCGTTAGAATCCATACCGCTAGGTCATTGATAGTCACAGGTCTGCTAGAGGCGGAAGCTGATATCGTGCCTTCAAGGATCAACCACCCTCTAGACCTCATACAATAAAGTGAGAACGCACTAGTTACAAATAATTGAAAAATTTAAAGCTAAGAACACATCTCGATTCGAATCTATCACTTGCATGGTCGCATGGATAAAGGTGCTGGCTCTTGAACTTCAGGTGTGCTGATACCGAGGTAGCGGGTTCAACCCCTACAACGGTCAGTTGGACTAAAATGTTGACTTCTCGTCCTTGACCTTGGGACATAAATTACAAGCACCTCAGAAGTCAAAATGGGTTCGCCTGATGGCGAGGAACACTGATAAAGGGTGATAAAGGGAAAGCTAATCAACTCGCCTAGCACTCCGAAATGAAGACACAGCTCCCATGAAATGAAAAGACATCTATG
>JACEFZ010012045.1:240000-257500 GCA_014155875.1 Cepaea nemoralis | reverse complement strand
TCGTGGACAGAGACACTGCATTTCGCGTGTTGTTTAACACACAAAATACTCGCTTGTTAAAATTTGCAGAAGCAATTATGATCTATCAACGCAAGCCAGAATTGTGTAAACAGAAAGACATGTTAGTCAGCTTAAAATTACCGTGGTAGATAATTGACATTACTGTGCGAATATGTGTATATTTCAACTTGAAGGATTTATCTAGTTAATTCACGTAAGTTGTGTGATTTCTGCAGTATGTACCTGACGAGATGCAGCGAAATATGCAAGGCAATAAATCGTGCAATCTAATGTTTGTGTCTTTGTTATTCAAATATACGAAACGCCTAGTTTTTGGTTGTTAGCTATTCCCGAAGACTGATTAACTCTCTTTTTCAATCCCAGTGGTACATGTTCAGTTCCTCGATTTGCTAATTGTTGTTCCGTTTTATCTACGTATGTTGCTTGCCACTCACACTAGCGTTTATAAATACATTATAATGTACTCAAACTCATTTTTACAATTTAACGGAGTCAGTAGCTTTGATCAATGTTATAATATAATGAGCTAACAAAAACATTACTTTTATGCTTAAATACGAAAATGTTTATAGTTGAAAAAGTGTTGTTGTTTATGACGATTGCGGTAGAACTTGAAGTAGAATGTGTAATACCTTACATTCTTTTCAAACACAGGTTATTGCTTTTCAAAACTTTTGCAACAGCGGTCACTAAATTAAATCTGCATTTGAGAATTGCCACAATTTATGTGTGTATACTTGTCTCTGCAACTGTAACTCATTCTTCAAGAATATGAGAGCAGGGCTTGTCGAAAGGTTAGAGCAGTGATGTTTTAATGAGAAGGCTTAAGTTCTAATCTCCGCTAAGGCAAAGGTTCTTTATATATTGGAGAAGAGGTACTATATGTTTTGATGGAGAGAAACTAGAGCGTGTGTGGTCATTGCTTTAGGGCCAGCGGTCTTATATATCCAGAACAAATAAAAGCCTCGCAAAAATAACAGTAACCAACTAAACCAGGGTAGTAACAACAGCAGTCATCATAAACCCTCGCAAAAACAACAACAGCAACAGTAAGAGCAACCCACAAAAACTATCGCAGCAACAACACCGAAGGAGCAAGTACTGTAAGTATAGTTGTTGTTTTTTGGTGGTAGTATCTTAATTCATGAGGCAGGTAGCGCGCGTGCATGCCTGTCTGTGGTCATGTGTTCGAATTCCAACAGAGGCGGGTTAACTACAATTGGTGACTTCCAGGTCAAACCAGTCTAAAATGAGCGCCAAGAAACATTATGGGAAGTAAAGTCAACCAGAGTAATACAGCCTGCTATTGCATATCGGGTGACGATTTATCAATGGAAACATGGGGCTAACATCAAATACGCAATAGGCCTCAAGACATTAAAGGGGTTATTTTCTTTACTTAATTCCGGTCTTTTTTTTCTTTTTCAAACTTAGATCCCACGATTTCGGAATTGCTGACGGTAATTCACACAAAGTTGTAATTACCAGAGTGCTTTCAGTCTATTGGGCAGCATCAGGCTTCAATTAAGCACTTGGCTAATATCCCAAAGAAACCGGGAAATACAAGGTTCTAGTTTTCCACACATGACTCAAAACTTACGTAATTCATATATTCTTACCTAGGGAAAATCCGCACTAGATGGAATAGATTTCAAGGGGATATACACAATCAAGGGAAATCACTTTGCAACTGCCTTAGGTCTCTGCTCCACACAGAACTATACGTAAGTTGGTAATGAGTCCAACTGTGCTCACTGTCATGTGACTACTCGTGATGTTGTCTACTATAATAGTGTTTCGAGTGGGGGGGGGGGTCTCCGTGGCATAGTGGTTAGGCCATCTGCCTTGTGCTCGGAAGTTTGTGGGTTCGTTTCAGATGCCGTTATAGGGTTCTCGAGTGTAGTTTTTGTTTTCTTCCGGAAGCCCTGGGGTTCGTTGCCGGAGCTACGGATTTTGTGTCCTGTGCGACACTTTCGACAAGAACAGACAAAGCTGCTCTGCTGTGAGAACGAACGAGCGAACTTTATTTTCAAAGGGTGACAAATTAGACACGCAGGCCCATTTTAAATTCGGCCCTTCTAGTCACTCATCATTCCCACACCGAAATTCATCTATCATGAATGTTAAATTTACATTTTTTAAAAACATTAACATTGTAAAATGAATGCTATCAACGTAACCAAACAAACAATTCATATTTTAACTTCCACGAGCTACACGGGAAAAACCCCTGTATAATGAAGTCGATCCTCTTGTCTCTGTGCCCTTTTTATAATACTGTTAGCATTTATAACAAGTGTGGTTGGTCAGCATGACCAAATGGATAACAATCAATCAATCAATCATGTGCCATGCCGGAAAGCGTGGGCGGTCATGGCTCGCCATTTCACTCGATCACCAGTGTCGTGGATAACAATGCGTGTTCTTAAACATCCGTTGTGCTGATGCCGAGGTAAGGGGTTCAACCCCTACACCGAAGAGTTGAACTAAACTATTGCCCGTGACTTGGGGACGTAAATTACAAGTACCCCTGACCTTGGAGTGGGTTCGCCTGATGGTAAGAAACACTGGTAATAGAGAAAACTAATCCATACGCAAAATTCAGTCCAGCAATACTAGAAGTAATGTGACTGGACTACGCTTGGGTTCAAAAGCAAGCGCGCGCAAAAAAAAAAAAAATAGTTTAAAGAGCTCCGGTGGTATAATCGAGTCCCGGCTGGATAGAGGCTAGTGCGCATGCCTGCCGAGACAGAGAACCGAGTTCAATCTCCCACAAATGGCAAAACTATTGTTTGTTAACGAGTTTGGCGCTCAAGTCGACCCAGTTTCAAAATATGGGTACCAGACAATGATCAGAATGTTCTGGCAATTGTCTGGGGAGGAAGTGCAACAAGGCATTGAACTAGACACCCCACGTGATTTGTGGTGGCCTAGAATATGCGAAAGCCTAGCAGTTCACACCACTACCGCAGTATCTGGTATGGGACTGCCTTTCCCTTTAGAGCAGTGGTTCTCAACCAGTGGGGAATTCCCATCAATTAAGACCACAGATTGGCCGACTAAAATAGCTTCAGGCACAATATCATGGTTTTCTATTGAGCGTTTTGTTTGATGAAGCTTGATGAAGCACAATTTTCTGGCATTCTGGTCTCGTGTAATAAATGACAAATCTTTGACGTTTTAACTTTCACGTTTGTTTATTGTAAAATTATTAATTTGATGTGTTAATAAAATATTGAGAATATTAAAAAATATATCTTTTTGAGGCTGACATTTTTGGAAAGGGGGAAATTCTTCTCCCTTCGTTCGATGGAAATAGGGGAATGACATCTTGACATATGGGGAAAGGGTGCATGGGCCAAAAAAGGTTGAGAACCACTTCTTTAGAGAAACCACCATGACATTGTGGTTAGTCTGCAAGCTTACCGAGTCAGTTGTTTGGGTGTTACCACTATCAGTAGGTTCTTTCATCCATCCAGTACTGTTCTATGGGCAGCCTAGCCTTATAAAGTTTGTGCCAGATAAAGTTCACAAAAGTTCATTGAATTTTATGGGAAGGGGAGTCAACGTGGAAGATAACTGATCCCATAACCTAATAATAGTGACCTAGATTATGTGAAGGGCTTATATTGTACAACCCGGCGTCACTATATGCGATGGAATGCGTGTACCGTTCAATATAGGTGTGTCTTTTTATTTAAATAAAGACATTCATATTTTGGTTGAAACGCAACGTATATTGTGTGTTTAGCGAGGTTTAAGTATTTCAGCCAAAATGTGATTCATCTGTACACTTCATATAATACATAACTCTGCAGTATGGAAACCAAATGAACATGTTATAGGCCAGATGTCCGCGTTGTAGTCCAAATATCAATGATATGGACCAAATTTCCATAATTGTACAGCGGACGTCAGATGCGTTGGCAGAAAAACATAAATAAGACCTTTGTGGTGGACATAAAGAACTAAAAGTTATTTTCAGAACGAATAAGGGAAAAGAATAAGTTTATTTCAAATCTAAGCATCTTTCTTAGGATATGTGTAGTAATTGGCTGTTGGTGTTAGTTATTTTCTTTCAACGTTTAGATTTCAAAAAGTATTCTAGTACCTCAGTAAAAAGAGACCCGACAGCGCTGTGACCAGCACGTTTTCCTGCCTACTTGGTTGTCGTATGTTCGAATCGCTTATAGGCATTATTTATTTTTTTTTTTAATTATTATTGACCTGGGTTTTCAGGTTGTCACAACCTTGGGTGGATCCCATGGAATTTCCGAGAAGTAAAAGTTGCAGACATGATAATTACCATATTAGCCATCGTGTGACAAGTGGCCTTGACATACGTGTTTTAGCTTCATATACCTCGTAATCATACTTTTACTTAATCATTTTCGGTAAACAACGGATATGTGGTTTCTGAGACAAGTGTAGTCAATTACACGTACTGCCTGAACGACCAGCGGCGGTTGCCTGGAAGAGGCTAATGATAGCATAGGTAACTAGCGGCAGACAGTGTTCTTTGGTCACATACTAATGAGAAGAGAGGCATTGGAGAATACTGTGGCGAATGAAAAGATCAGCAGATGGAGAACATGGAGAACAATTACATGAACAGAGAACAATAGTTGTCTTATTATTGTTGTTGTACATACTTTTCTACTTTCATTAACCTTTCCCAGGCACTCATTATTAATTACTCTGGCAATTTAAAGTATTCGCAACATTCCTCTCAGATGTTTTCAAGCTCCATCTGATTTGTTCCTTCACGTTTCAAGATTAACTGCCACATAGCAGAACAGGCTCTATGTAAGGTTTCAGTTTTGTCTTTCTGACATTTAATGCGTGCGACTTAATACATAAAGATAATTTTCATTAAACGAAATGCAGCTTTTGCATGAACTATTCTGTTCTAAATCTCTGTCATATATCTTCCATCTAAGTCCGATGTTATGACTGTCCTTGGTTACTTGAATTTATTACATTAGGTAAGCATTTTTCCGTCTATTGTAGTATCACATTTGGTGAAAAGTAAAGGATTCTTTTACACAACTTAAAGCCCATTGGACACATGGTGCTAGTTCCATATGTTTATAAATCAATCAGCACTCGGTGAGTGATGTAGTTAGTATCACTCCACTCTGCCGGCCTGTATTTCCTAAGACATGTCCTGTACTTAATACAGGTCCAACTAGGAACCCTAGTCATTTTTGAAAACGCACTCGATGCTTATTCGAACCCATTATTACCGCGTAGCATGTGAACGTTTAGCCACTAATCTACCGTACTCGCCATCATTTTCTAAACTCTTGCTTTATCTATTCATAATTGGTCATTTTAATGCCATTTTAGTTGCTTTTACTTGTTTGTAGTAAATTTTTTTTTTAAATAATTATTATGACATCTTACTTATCCGTTTTAATATCCTCCAACATTTTATTAATCTCCCAACATGTAAATGCATCAC
Source organism: Cepaea nemoralis (assembly GCA_014155875.1). Lineage (NCBI taxonomy): Eukaryota > Metazoa > Mollusca > Gastropoda > Stylommatophora > Helicidae > Cepaea > Cepaea nemoralis. The sequence goes on along the minus strand of JACEFZ010012045.1, from coordinate 252,015 downwards.
ATTCTTTGATGTAATCTGTATTCGCAATTAAAGATCTTTGCTTCCTTCACCCCCCAACAATTCATTGGGGGTAAATGGGGTAAGAACAGAAGAAGAAGAAACAGCTTCATTGATTAAACATACGAGATAGTTAGCAGCTGTATTGGTCAAGTCAACTCATTAACATAAGGATGTGGTGTCGAAGTGATGCAAACGTAAATGTCTGTGATCAACACTTCTGTAGTACGTCAGCTCATTGAATAAATTGTATGTGTATAACAACATACGTAACTGAAACATACACACTCGTGCACACACAAACACCTAAATCACAGAGCCTTATAAAAGGACAGTAAACAAAGATATATATTTAGCTTGTAATGATAAAAGACTTAAATTAAGGATGATGCGATCACTTAAGCATAATAATAATTTCATGACAAACAATAAGCAAACTATTAATATCATTTTAACTTCAATACACGAGACAAACATCTGAACGAAACAATGTTTTAAATATTTTTATTTATATGCATATATACCCATACAAATCTAACAAAGGACCCTTTGAACAGGTGAACCGCAGATAGAAAACATAAAAAAAAATAAAAACTTGAACAAAGTGTGGACAGTAAAGATAAGTAAACTAGTGTTTATCAGTGAATCCTGAAGAGAGTCACTATATCCATCCAGGTATTGTTCTTCTTCTCCCCTATTCTTCTCCCTCTTCTACGTCCATCCAAAATGTTCGTTTTGGACGTAACTGCCTTTGTGCCTGTTTACAGCAGTTATTTGCGCCTTGCGGCCGACACATCCGGCTTCTTCGGTCGTTTGTTGACCGGGTTAACCGTCCTGGGTATCTTGTACTATTTACTGTTCTCACACGCAGACGGTGATAGCAACAGTGACCACATCTCAGGGTAGCACTAATAAGAGGTGCTTGCATGGCCGATGACCAGGACAGCTGCCCATATAACCAACACGAGCATGGTCAGGATCGTGAAGATATTTCAACGTCTCTGTGGTTACAGAAACCGGAAGCATGTCTTATCTCTGTTGGATTATACAGAATGTGATCTAAACGCATGTTTCATAATGAATTTGAAGGGACAGATGTTTCGTATTATATATAATCACGCAAGCCCTCACTCACGCACACACATAGACAGAAAGACACCACCACCATAACGCATATATAAGACAAGAGAATTAAGTACGCAGGTGGAATCATTAACAGGAATTTTACGATTAGCTTGTTTACAAATAGTGCGAACCATAAATTGCATGTGCGTTATTTCTCAAAATAGTCCACCTGCCTGACAACATACTCAGTCCACCTGTCCACTAGCTTGTTAGTGCTTTCTAGGAACAAGTTTTTGGTCGTGGACCAATTTTGCATCTCCCCGTTCTTTCTTCGTCATCTGCAAATCTCTGATCATGCAACTATTCTTTCATGGGTTCAAACAAGTGAAGTCCCGTGGGACCAAGTCTGGATTGTATACTGGACGTTTGATGACCTTATATTTCAGAGCACGTAGTGTATCCCACTATATGTGCAGCCGTATGAATGCTGGCGTTATCATACAGCACCTTTTGAGAGAAGTCCCTCGCATTTCGATAGGATCGCAGACTTTAATTGGTTCATCAGATTTCGTTTTCATCAGATTTCATCAGATTTGTTCATCAGATGTCGTTGTCTAGAGCACTGGTTATGGTTTCACTCCTTTCCTGGAAATGTATCAATATATGGCAGTTGATATCTCCAGAAATGGGCATAATGACTTTCTCGGCGGATTTCTTCCACTCTTGCAGGCCTCCCACTACTCGGTTCAGCAATGACGTTTCTGACCAAGTGTATCAATCGCGTTCGATCAACGCTGCTTTATTTGAGAATCTCCAGTTTGCACTTTTGTAAAATCAATGTCTACATAAATTCTTCCGTTAAAAAAACTCACCGTGTTACATTGCAGAATCATAATTATTTAGTTATTCATTATATCTTCGCATAAAACTACCCTAAATGCGATATTTTCCATTTATTTATAATTCTTCATGAGATGGGTGTGTTGTCCTGTTTCATTCCTCTCGATTTGTTATTATAATCAGGTCTAATTCATAGGTCTTCAGCAGACATCTTATCAAGCTTCTAGATCTTTCTTCGCTTACATTACATGCATGGACATCATAGTAATGACAGATAGAAAATTGCAATTTTCTTGCCAATTTGTATTATTGAAGTCATAATTGGTGCATTATTAATCCTGTTTGCTTCTCTCTGTCGTTGCATATAAATGGAAATGCTGTTATTGGTGTGCACTTTGGTCTCCGAATTTGGCCGTCCTAATATCGCGGGTGCATTGATATTTATTCCTTCGAAATCCCTGCTCATTTGTGGCGACTATTGTCCCGGCGTCGAAACCAAATAGTGAATCGTCTACCCAAGCTGCGAAAATAGTTACCCGTATTTGGTTTGCATTGTGTTAAAAAGAGAAGGCGAGCACGGAAATTAGTGACTAAGTCGCACAAAGCCACGACGTGGTATATTTGAATTAAAATATTTAAAATCTAGAAGTATCATTATATTATACTAGATTATTTTTAACATCAGAGGTAATTATAGTTCAGTTTTAATTAGGGGGACACCGTGGTTGAGAGGTTAGGATGCCCATCTCAGGCTTAGAAGGTACATACATCTCGGTTTATGGTTCATTTGTTTTTACAAGACGTATTTGCATCTAATGATATAACTATGTTCATTAATCTCTTGGGTATTTAGGTCGAATAACAAGCCTATTCGGATAAGGCGAAAACAGGAATTTCCGTACAGAAGTTGAGCAAATTGAAAAAATTCCACTTGAGTTTGAAAATTCAAAAATGTTAGGTTAGTTTAGTGACGGATCAACATCACGGCACACGGGTGTAAACCATAAGTGCTATGTTCTACTTCTAACTCAAGCCTGAGTCCGGAGAATCTCAGCTCCGTGCGCAAACTCCGTAGCACCGGCGAGGATCCTGAAATACTTTGGGTAGATTTTTAACTCGACAGTTTGCCCGGGCAGCGCCGTTAGTCCACTCTTTTTTCGATTTTCAACTGCCAAGTGATTTTTTACGCGCGCAACACACACGGGCGTCCGATCTCACTACCTAGAGACCAGCGGAAATTTTGTTCCTAGAAGTCCACGTGAAAAAATCCCGGCCGTAACAAAGGCTTGAACCCGGGACCTCCAGCACTCAAGGCGGACACAATACATCGAGACCACTCAGCCCATTTTAAAAGGTAGATAGGAAGGCCTCTACAGTGGCAATATTATTAGGAAAGAAAGAAACCCTACCCATAGGTAGATAGAGCCATTTACTATAAATGGAACATGTTTGGAGGAAGCAAATCTTACACAAAATGCATACCAAACAGATAAACATGTTATTAACAGTTTCTAGTCCGGACGGCGTAGGGTTGGGTTTTTTAAAATTTTTCAAGAAGCATTTGTATCTAATTAGTACACTATCCTTAATCTCTTGGGTAATCAGATCAGATACCAAGCCTACTCGGATAAGGCGAAAAAAAAGGATGTTCCGTGTGGAAGTTGAAGCAAATTAAAATAATCCCACTTACAGGTTGAAATTTCAAAAAGTAAGTCGTAAGGTCCCTACGATGACAATATTATTAGGAAAGGAAGCCTATCCTCAGATAGATAAAGCTCTTTATCTTGAACCGAACCTGTCTACAGAAAGCAACCGTTACACAAAATGCATGCCAAACGGATAAACATGTTATGAACAGTGGCCACTTTATATAAGACCAGTTCAACATAAACATGTAGAAAGGCTAGAGACAAATTTATAGACTTTCTGGTGAGTTTTTGTGCATCTTATCTCTGTTTTCTGGTGAGTTTTTGTGCATCTTATCTCTGTTTTCTGGTGAGTTTTTGTGCATCTTATCTCTGTTTTCTGGTGAGTTTTTGTGCATCTTATCTCTGTTTTATGGTGAGTTTTTGTGCATCTTATCTCTGTTTTATGGTGAGTTTTTGTGCATCTTATCTCTGTTTTATGGTGAGTTTTTGTGCATCTTATCTCTGTTTTATGGTGAGTTTTTGTGCATCTTATCTCTGTTTTCTGGTGAGTTTTTGTGCATCTTATCTCTGTTTTCTGGTCAGTTTTTGTGCATCTTATCTCTGTTTTCTGGTGAGTTTTTGTGCATCTTATCTCTGTTTTCGGGTAGCGGGGTAGGGGTACACCCTATCAAAGGAGAAGTAAGGTGCCTCCTTCCCTCCGCTAGCCTACGGGACACCCTTGGGCAAGGTGGAGTACCCGTTTAGCCCCCCCCCCCCCAACAGGGTAACGTGAAGCAGGTGGTGGATTGGACTTGGGAGCAGCCGACAGATAGTTGTTGGTTATGGTTTCAAGTCAGTGACGGTGGGCAGAGGATCTCTCAGTAGAGACAATGGCTACGGTCATCCGATCAGTATGGTCACTGCCAGGAAGGAAGAATGGTAGACTTCCCTCCTTATTGATTCCCGGGTTGGTATCTCTTCTAAGAGAGGGAACTCTAAATTTCAAACCTCCGCTGCCTTGCGGGTATACCCATATGGGAAAGGCTTCGGGAGTAAACCCTGAGGACAAATCCGGAGATGGAGTCCCTAAGGCAGTTCCATGTTGTAAACAACATAGTTCTGGCAACTCCTGCGACGCCACCGATGCCAAGTTGCATTGGCTACTGCCTTTCCCTTGGTCAACATCGGCGACGTGGAGAGGGGGAACCTGCTACTGGGCAACAGCTGGTTCTCCGATTTCCATTGCCCAGGCTTGTGCCCTGAAGAGGTCACTTCAGCACCGCGTAAAGCGGTGACACAACACGGGAAGCAGCATTTGCCGGTTATAAGTCTTAATGCTCGATTGGCGTAGAGCAAGGCGCCAGGGGCTACTTCCGACGGTGGGAGAGATCATCGTATCTCACTAGACAGCTACCGCCCGCCTATGCTGGGCAGCCCCCAGTCAATAAGGTGTTGTCTCGCCACGGTTCATCTGCTCCTGAGGGTGTGTGGAGCTTAGGGGGAAATCCTGACACATGGACCGCAATCTATACACCTAGCAACAAGAAAAAAACAAAACAACCAGCCCTAAGGCTGGGAACATGGAACGTAAGAACCATGACCCCTGGCATCTCAGACGATCTAAACGAGATTGTGGATGCCCGCAAAACTGCAGTGATAAACAACGAACTACTAAGACTGGGGATAGACATTGTCGCCCTGCAAGAGACCAGACTCCAAGAGTCTGGAAGCATCAAGGAGAGGGACTTCACTTTCTACTGGCATGGCAAGCCGTGCGGAGAGACCAGGGAGCATGGAGTTGGCTTCGCTATCAGAAACAAGCTGCTCAATTCCATCATACCACCAAGTGATGGCACTGAAAGAATATTGAAGCTCCAACTCCAGACAGAGGCAGGCCCAGTTAGTATTATAAGCGTTTACGCCCCAACACTAACTGCAGCATCAGAATCTAAAGACAAGTTCTATGACGACCTTAGCAAAGAAGTCAGTGAAACACCAGAGAAACAACATCTTTTTATCCTGGGGGATTTCAATGCCAGGGTTGGCTCCGACCACGAATCTTGGCCTTCATGTCTAGGACAGTTTGGCGTTGGGAAGATCAATGACAATGGACAACGTCTCTTGGAATTCTGCAGCCACCATAATCTGTGCGTGACCAACACCTTCTTTGACACGAAACCTCAACACAAGGTGTCATGGAGGCACCCCAGATCAAAGAACTGGCACCAACTCGACCTGGTGCTCACTAAACGCAGCAACCTCCGCAATGTACGGCTGACTCGCAGCTATCATAGTGCTGACTGCGACACCGACCATTCACTCGTCTCCAGCAAGGTGAAGATAAAGCCCAAGAGAATCTACAGAAGCCGAACAGAAGGAAGACCACGCATTGACACCAGTGGCACCCAAAATAAAGAGAAGGTCAACAAATTCATGCAGGCTCTAGCGGATACTCTGCCTGGCCCCACAGACGGAAATTCCACCGAGAGATGGAGTCATTTTCGCGACACCATCTACAATACAGCACTATCAACATTTGGCAAGAAGCAAACTAAGTCAACCGACTGGTTTGAAGCACACTCCGAAGAGATGCTCCCAGTCCTGGAGATAAAGAGACATGCATTCTCAATGTATAAAACATCACCTTCAGAGAAAACACTGCAGGCATTGCGAACGGCCAGAAATAGAGTACAACAGATGGCAAGAAGATGTGCGAACAGGTACTGGCTACAGCTCTCTGCTCAAATTCAAACTTGTGCAGACACTGGAAATATAAGAGGAATGTATGAGGGCATCAAGCAAGCTGTCGGTCCATCAAAAAATAAGATGGCCCCTTTACGATCAACTGAGGGGGTAATCATAAAAGATCGAGCGAAACAAATGGATCGCTGGGTAGAACACTACTCAGAGCTATACTCAGTGGATAACACTGTCAGCGAAGAAGCTCTGGAAGCCATCGATCAACAGTCCGCCATGCATGCCTTGGATAACGAACCTTGCCTCACAGAAATCAGCGAAGCACTAGACTCTCTCAAATCCGGCAAGGCACCTGGAAAAGATAGTATTCCACCTGAAATTTTAAAATGTAGCAAAGAAACAATCATCCCAGAACTGTATGCAATACTACAGCTCTGCTGGAGAGAAAAATCAATACCACAAGATATGAAAGATGCAAACATCGTTACCCTTTATAAAAACAAAGGCGACAGAAGCGACTGCAACAACTATCGCGGCATTTCCCTTCTCAGCATTACAGGCAAGATTTTTGCCAGAGTAATCCTTAAAAGATTACACATTCTTGCTGAAAGAATCTACCCCGAATCGCAGTGCGGATTTAGACCCAACAGGTCCACCATCGATATGATTTTCTCACTCCGGCAGCTCCAAGAAAAGTGCAGAGAACAGAGGAAGCCATTATATATTGCCTTCATCGACCTCACAAAGGCATTTGACCTCGTGAGCAGAAGCGGCCTTTTTAAAGTCCTTGAAAAGGTTGGATGTCCACCCACCCTTCTTAGTCTCGTGAAATCATTCCACGAAAACATGCAGGGGACCATTTTATTTGACGGCTCAACATCCCAGTCATTCAGCATCAGCAGCGGAGTAAAGCAAGGCTGCGTGCTTGCTCCTACACTCTTTGGTATCTTCTTCGCTGTTCTCTTAAGGCAAGCATTTGGGACTGCCACTGAAGGCATATACCTCCACACAAGATCTGATGGCAAACATTTTAACCCATCAAGACTCAAGGCAAAGACCAAAATAAGATCAAGATGCGTAAGTGAACTACTTTTTGCAGATGATGCAGCACTGACTACTCATACAGCAGAAGATCTCCAAAGGCTCATAGATCGTTTTGCAGCCGCCTGCAAAGACTTTGGGCTCACCATTAGCCTAAATAAAACACAGGTGATGGAACAAGATGCTGATGCGCCTCCGTCAATCAAAATCTCTAATTACGAATTGAAGGTCGTCCACGATTTTGTGTATTTGGGGTCGACAATATCAGATAATCTTTCATTAGAGACAGAAATCGACAGACGCATTGGAAAGGCAGCCACAACATTTTCCAGGCTAGCTAAAAGAGTTTGGGAGAATAATAGACTAACAGAGCGTACAAAAGCTCAAGTATATAAAGCTTGTGTTGTTAGCACACTACTCTACGGGTCTGAATCCTGGACCCTGTACTCAAGACAGGAAAGGAAGTTGAATTCCTTCCACATGAGATGTCTGAGACGTATCCTGGGCATAACATGGAAAGACCACATAACAAACAAACAGGTGCTTGAAAGAGCAGATATTTCCACAGTGCACACCCTCCTCAAGCAGAGACGCCTCCGGTGGCTGGGCCACGTATCTCGAATGGAGGATGAACGTATTCCCAAAGATCTCCTTTACGGAGAACTAGCCACAGGAAAGATGCCAACCGGAAGACCCCAAATGCGATATAGGGATGTGTGTAAACAAGATATGAAAACCATTGGAATAGATCCAGACACGTGGGAGAGAGCTGCAACAGACAGATGCTCCTGGAGAAGAGATGTACGAAACGGACTGGTGCTCTTTGAGCGCAATCAGATCAAAAAAAACTGAGGAGAGACGGCACAGGCTCAAAGAGCAGTCACATACTGCGGGACTTGCCTCGTCTTACAGATGCGGAAACTGTGACAGGGATTGTCATTCTCGAATTGGACTATACAGTCACCAGCGGTGCTGCCAGGCACCTCCCAAGCGGCACAACTCTATAGTCCTTCAGGACTGAAAGAGGCCTACTACTACTACTATCTCTGTTTAATGGTGAGCTTTCATGCATTTATCTCTGTTATCCGGTGTACTTTTATGCATCTTATCTATGTTTTCTGGTGTGTTTTTGTCCACCTTGTGTCTGTTTTCTCGTGTGTTTTTGTCCATCTGTATATGTTTTCTGATGTGTATTTTGTGCATATTATCTCCCTTTTCTGTTGTATTTTTATTCATCTTATTTCTGTTTTCTGATGTGTTTTGTGCATTTTGTATATGTTATATTATGTGTTTTTGTGCATCTTACCTCTGTATTCTGGTGTCTTGTTAAAAAAGTGAATCTTATCTCCGTCTTCTGGAGACAAAGAAAACAGTTTGAAGATAAAGCACTCCAAGACAAAATCAGGCATTACAAGATAACTATTTACAAATAATTAGAAGAAAATAAACAACTCAAAAATGCCATCCCTGGCAGAGGTTTTGTGTTATCAAAACAATGCATCTAATTCAGCATTGCTGCTGTGTTATCGGTCTATACATCTCATTAAATTCGAATCTACGTGTCTTATTAAACTGTCATTTGAGAAATGTTAGGATTGAAAAGCTCAACGCATTGGGGCATTGGGTTTCTCACAATAGTGGCTGGTTCGAAATCAGGAGTCAAAACTGCTCTGTTATACATAGATATACATTCTGTGAGAAGGGAGTGTAGCAAAGAAGCTAGCTGATGACCCCATTTTACCTTGCCCTCACCTTATAAAAACGAGGTTCGTAGCACTCCAACTGCCATGCCAGTATATGGCATGTGATTGCATTTGGCAATTACATTGTTTTATGCAAAATAATTTGAAAACTGCATTTCTTGGTATCGCTTATGAAAACATTCTTATTTTCGGCATCGTTTATAAAGACAAACATTTCGCAGTATCGATAACAACAACAGCCTTAACTCTTGTTATCGTTCATAAAAACATCCTTACTACTCTGCATCGTTGATAAAAAACAACATTATTTCTACCGTGTTTCCCTGAAATTAAGGCCTACACCTAAAATAAGCCCTGGCACAATTTTTCAGGATGTTTTTAAAATAAGACCCACCCCTAAAATAAGCCCTGGCACAATTTTTTCATTATGTTTTTAAAATAAGACCCACCCCTAAAATAAGCCCTGGCACAATTTTTTCAGGATGTTTTTAAAATAAGACCCACCCCTAAAATAAGCCCTGGCACAATTTTTTCAGGATGTTTTTAAAATAAGACCCACCCCTAAAATAAGCCCTGGTTAAGATCGTCATGAATACAACTGCCGTATTTATGGGCCTAGGATGTCAGAGGACAATTCATCAGACGGAATTCTGGATTTGAAGAGTTATGACCATGTTCCAGAAGAAGATGACATTACTGTATTTAAATAAATGTAGAATTGTGTACATGAATAAATGTAGCTTGTAGTATCCGAAAAACAAAAAAGAAGGAAAATAAGACATTCCCCGAAAATAAGCCTTAGTACATTTTTCAAGCTAACATTAATATAATACCCGGTCTTATTTTCGGGGAAACACTGTAGGTATCCTTCATGCTTGCTTGTTCATTGGCTTGAGCTCCAACGCAAAGTCCTGTATGTCGGATGAAGGCATCCTGTTGTCCAACATCAGTGTGATGTCATACAGGACCTGAGGTTTGCGTGACTATCCGTTGTCCCATGTCTGGCTTATTGGTGTGCAGACTGGTGGTTCCTCGCCATACAGGCAGACACTCTCCGACTTCGGAGGAATCGGCGATCCTATTGACTTCAGCCAGGACCCCGAAAGGGACCTGTTGCCCAGGACGCTCAGCGAGGACGCGTCAATAGGTCTTGGCCAGTATATAACCCGGCCCTGGTGCCTTGGAAACACCTCTGCGTCCCGGTATCCTTCATAAAAACGAACTTATTTCTTGGCATCGTTCATAACAACGTAAAGAGTATCATTCGCTAAGTGTTGAGAAGAAAGTCTAATTGCGTTTGTCAGAGTATTATTGTTTTTGATACAAATAAAACATGATGAAATATCCAACCGTGTAGACACGAAAGAACGGCCAATAATTTATAAATAACATTATGTCATCAGGAATGTAAGAGTTCTCTGAGAGTCACCATCATTCTGCGCCCTGCCAGGTGACGCAAGCGTTCATATATTGCCACAATTCTCGCTCCTTGGTGCTCTGGATCAACTCTGCTGATGATACCCCTCCATCCCAGTCTCAGTCCATACTACATCAATTATCTCTGTCTGCCTCTACCAGTTTTCACGCAGATCTATCCAACCATCATGATGTTTTCCAATGACTGTCTTCTCAACTCATGACCAAGGAATGTTGTTTATCTGTTTCTTATAGTTGTATCCTTCCTCGGAGAATTAAAATAATATATATATATATATATATATATATATATATATATATATATATATATATATATATATATATATATATATACATATAAGAAATAACTACAATAGAAATGTTGTTAGAGAACACAAAGAACCGAGATCTGTGGGAAGAAAATGAAACTCAAATCAATTTGGCAGAGTACATGATGATGGTGATGAAGGCAGAATGGGCATGAGCAATAACTGTCTGTGAATGGAGGAGAAAACAAACACTAAGGTACTGAGATCTTATTAGATTTTTATACGATAACTCATGAAAACCATAAGGAAAGGACAAATGTAATGTTATGGTTATAGAAACACAAGGGATTGATTAAAAGAATTAGCCTGGTGTGTGGAAATACTTGGCAAAAAATAGTAGGGAAAGGCATAGAAAGAGATACTGGGAAATTTAAATAGCTCGGCGACAGAAATAATATAAGCAACAGTAACTTCGTAAAGGTATCAGATGGAAGAGGGGATTCTTGGGTCGTTATCGCCTATGTAGGCTCCTGATTAGCCAGATGATGATGACGAAGAAGAAGAAGAAGAAGAAGAAGAAGAAGAAGAAGAAGAAGAAGAAGAAGAAGAAGAAGAAGAAGAAGAAGAAGAAGAAGAAGAAGAAGAAGCTCAGCAGAAGAGGAAGAAGAAGAAAGGAATCAACAGCGAGTTGATTAATGAGGATTGAGTTTCTTCCTCTTCTTATCTTTTCACCTTCTGTTGTGATTATGCAATGACAACAGCAGTCAATTTAAGCATTTGACGTCTTCGTTTGAGATTTAGTAATTAATATGAAACCAAAACAGATTGAAACACAGACGACATTAAGTGGTGTGCTATATGTTTAAAGTTAAGTAAACTCTATAATCCTGCATCTTGCTCAGACCAACTTGGCACATTTCGTAGTAAGTAGGATAGCAAGTAGCGTCCAGTTTATCTCTAGAACGAGCGTGTCAAACTCCAAGAGAGCGCCCAATCGAGAACATTCAGCGGCATACGCAGTTTCTACAGCATACCTGGGCTTTGCCAAACAGGCACACATGGCGTTCTCCGTCCCGTTTGTGGGTGAGTATAACGACCTGAGTAACATTCTGTAAAGGGCAACATGCGTCCGTGTTGAGCGATAACTTTCTCGTTTCGTTGATACTGTAAGAGGGTGTGTTTGGGTCGCAGTTAGTCTGGTACCATTTCTGTTATTGTGTGGGTACCATAACTATGCTCATGTGGCATTCTGGAATGTTTCGAAATAAAATTACGACAGATAGCCGCTGTGGAGGGGGTGGGAGACTGGTAGCTTAGTAGCTAGCACGCTTTCCTGGTCGCCCGATGGCCATGTGTTCG
>JACEFZ010012045.1:222500-235000 GCA_014155875.1 Cepaea nemoralis | reverse complement strand
CAGTTAATGTGTGTCTGTAGTTTATTAATAATTCTTAGTTATCGCTTTAGTCGTGCTCGGTGTTTCTAATCTATACAGATGTTATAATTTGAGGTTAGAGTTCAAACTTTAAGTGTGGTTCTATATTTAATTTTTTTTTCGACTTTCACAACTGTCCTAGTGCTCTGAAGACTTCTTGTTTATAGTACTCTCATTGTTATATCTCTATTCTCCCAACTTTGCCTACATTGCTACCTAAATATGTGTAACACTCCACTTCTTTAAGTAAATTTTCAACAAGGGAAATCAGGTTATCATTTGCTGGATTTATTCTCATTGTCTTTATCCTCTCTATGTGTGTTATACATTGCTATTGTGACCTCTCATCAAATTTGGTTAATTTATTATGGATCCAGTTCGAACTTTACATTTAATCGACATTGAACAGTTAACATAACGTGTCACATCTCATAGACTTTGATAAACATCATCATGCATAGGCATAGGAAAACATTTCAATGAGAAGTATGGGGAAAGCAACGTAGGTTTGTAAATGACAAACGTACAACAAATGCTCGTTACTCAATGTATATTTACTGAGAACAGTAATATAACACTAATAAAAGTAAACAAAAACGTGTATATTCTATCTATTGACCCCACAGAAGGGTATTCGATAGAATAAAACACGTCGATTTTATTAAGAAGCTTGCATGTCTCCAAACGGATAGGAAAACCTTCGTCGTAAGTAAAGGAAAGACTAGCTATTTATTCCCCCGTGCATTGAGGCCTAGACAATTTTGTGTGTGTCCCATAACAAATTCCTACTTCAGGACAGTTTGTTTCGGCCACATTACATAATTTGGACAGTGACACAGACCTGATTTAAGATTCTAGTGATCGCGTGAGACACGAACATGTTATCGATATGCCACATGAAGATTATTATGAATTTCGTGCGAAAATTAGGAGAGAAATGTCGTTAGCGATTCCCAGATCATAAAGTTGCTTTGTCAGAGTCCGTTGAATTCTATTCTGGTGGTATTTATTGGTGTCTTCACGAGACAGTCTGAATCCAAAAAGACCTCGAACAATGTCCACGTTGTTCAGGATCTTTTCAGGTTCAAATTTTACTCACCAATGACCTTCGTAATCAAGGGAAGGCCGGGGCGTTAAATGAGCTGTGGCTTCTATTCAAGGAGAGTTCCACCGAGGCAGAGCTGATGCGTGATGTCCTGGACAAAATGGTGATTTCATGCGTGATGCAACCCCGACAACATCCCAGCAGTGTGTCATGTTTGTTTGTGTTTGTGTGTGTATGCGAGCGTGTCTGTATTGTACGATTACAATATAGACAAAGTGACCAGCATCTGATTTCGCCGCAATGGTATTTTGTCAAATAATACATATCTATTTGTGTATAATACATCGACATTTCTATTGTAATACCTCTATCATGTCTCACAACTTGTGGGCGATGTGATCGGTATCACGCTGGCCGCCTTTACTTCTCAAGACACTTCCTGGTACCCATTTTAGGCTAGGTCGACCAGTGAGACCCAGTCTGTTTTAAAAATTCAAATCCATTCCAGTGTGGATCGAACCCCTGACCACCAGGACGGCATGGGTGTGTTAAGCCACTAACCTACGGCGGCTCCCATGTGTAAGGTTAAGGTTAGTATTTGCATATCCTTTACAGGACGTAGCAGTCAACTCCAGCATTTTTTGGCTGTTTGTGATTCCTCGGCAAGTTTTACGTACAGTAGTTTGCAATTGCTTTTAAAATGACCGGAACGTGTACCATTGTGTGGAAACCAACGCCAGGCGGCCTGCTTCCAAATCCCCCGTAGCTGTGTTTCGAACGCGGTATGTACACAGATCCGGCTAAAGTAAGGTATTATGCTTAGCCCCCCCCCCCCCACTTCCCCCCCCCCCCCCCACACCTCTGGCTTATAATTTCTCTGTTACTCATTAGTCATTTATTTCTACTTCTTCTCTAGTCTTCCATAAATGCCGATTGCTGTATTTCTCATGTTATTTGAACGGCCTAAAGGCTCCTCCAGCAATTGATATTTCTCCTGCCGTGTATGCTCTCCCGGGACAGCCTGCTAGCGAAGTCCGATTAGCCGTTATGAAAGCTAGAAGTTAATCTCATCAGAAATATTTAATTATTAACGAAACAAATGTACAATTCAGTTGATTCTGACCCCAGTGCAACGTTTCTATTGTGGCTGCCTTTGGCTGTTCTATAATTTATTTTCAAGACTTGTTAAATAAATGTTTGTAATATGAGACTTATTTGTCCGTAAAAATATAATAATATATAATCGTTCGGGCTCAGACTGGAGCAATGGGTTTCGTGCCGCTTGTTTGCGTCACGTCTATTAGAGTTACAATGCATCCTTTTTTTGATGTGTCAAAGATAAAAGTAAAATAATAGCATCTAAACATATATCGGAATGACGTTTAGAACTGGTCATGGAAATAAAGCTGAGATATTGAGGTAACATAAATACGACAAGACAAAGACATCAGGACCATGGTGCATAAGGAATAAAACGCAGAACAAGAATATGGCGAACTATGAGATGTATGGAGGAATGAGTATGGATTTATATATCATCATCATTGCACTCTGGACTTTACATTGCATGCTGCACCCCTATTCTACAGTAGTTAACGCAGAGTTTCTGTGGCTGGTCGTACCCGTGGCAGTCTGCTTCAATGTCCGCCTGTCTTTGTGTGTGATGTGTGTATGATGTGTGTGTTTGTGTGTGTGTGTGTGTGTGTGTGAGTGTGTGTGTGTGTGTGCAAGTGTAAAGAGCAGGCTTGCGGCCTTGTTTTGGTGGATTGGCTGGTTGATTGATGAATTCTCTGAACATTGGTTTATCATCATCAAGTTCCCTACTAGCTGGCGTAGGTCATGTCTCTCTACAGATCTAGGTCTTTGGTGTTCTGGATCAACTCTGCTGATGGTGTTCCTCCATTCCGCCGTCTTAATGCACCCAGCATCATTTCTCATTGTCTGCCTCTCCCTCACTTCCCCCTGATGTTTCCAGTCGTTACGATGTTCTCCGATGCCTCTCTTCTCATCACATGACCAAAGAAATCCGCTTGTCTCTTTCACATTGTTGTATATTATGTTCTAGTTTCATTAGTCTCTTTCAGGCAATCGTCGTTAGTTACCATGATAGTCCAAAAAATTCATAACATTCGTCTCAGGAACAACAGGACATTGATTAGAACGCTAAAATAGGAAGCATTGGGCTTGGGTTGTTTGGGCCATGAAAACAGTTTCTAACCAACTATTTTTTCCCCGCACATTCTTTACAGGACATTGCAGTCAACACCAGAATTGTTCAGCTGCTGTTGATGTCTTGGCAGGTTTTACGTTCAGTAGTTTGCCACTGCTATCTGAAAGACCGGTTCAGATACCCTCCGTAAGTAACCAACGTGACGCAATCCGCAGTCAAATATCGTGCAGCTGTGTTTCCTATGAGAGTATACGGGATTACGAACAGCGTCGTTAACCTCTTACCGACAGTGGAGCCGACAGTGGTAAAGTACTTAACTAAAATTTAATAGTAAATCACAAACAGCCAATACATGCTGGGGTCGACTGCGAGGTCTTGTGAACTACGTACAACTAACTTTTTAAATGATGATCTCAGATTTCCTCAATGTGCCCAATTTGGTTACCAAGATTTAACTTTACGTGGCTTCATTGATACAATAGCCATTGCTATTATTATTCTGCAACGATATAACATGAAACGAACAATGAATAAACAAAAACACAGCATATTTTTAAAAAAAATTGTTTGATGGAGAGAGAGAGAGAGAGAGAGAGAGAGAGAGAGAGAGAGAGAGAGGGAGAGAGACAGAGATAGGGGGAGAGAGATATAGAGAGAGATTGAGAGAGAGACAGAGACAGAGACAGAGAGAGAGAGAGAGAGAGAGAGAGAGAGAGAGAGAGAGAGAGAGAGAGGGCACGCTAGTGAAGTTGGTAGGGGCATGCGCTTGTAATGTCATGAGCAATGTAGGGCGCGAGTTCGACGCCTTTGCTCGTCGCTTGCTAAAGTGAGACAAAGTGTGGCCACCAATATCCCCAGGTCTACACAATGCAATGACCCTATCACATCAGAGACTAATGGGTAGGAAACTGCTTTTGGACAAAATGTTTTTAAACTGACACCATCCATTACATAGAACAAAACAGCAGACAGTGACCACGATTTCCATAATTGGTCCATTTCTAGTTTCCAAACCTAGTTTAAAAGAAAATAATCTACATATACTATGGTTTACTTGAATAACCCATTTATAGTTTCTAGAGCTCATTTAGAAGAAAATAAAATACATATACTGTAACTTCTGTGGATGACCCATTTTCAGTTTCCCGTCTTAATTTACAAGCAACTAGTTGCCAAGCCCAGCCACCTGGTCTATGAAACGTCACGTGCCTGCTTTCAGTGGCAGTTAATCTCAAGTGTTCACTAACTGATTACTATAATTTGTCGGTTACTGGGGATTAATTCAGAGAATGTCCAGGGATCGACATATTGACGGTTTTGTCCAAGTGATCACGTTTAGGGTCATGACTCCAGAGTCTGCAGCTGTCTGGAGAGTGTTGGAATAGGCTTATGGCGAGCATGACTATAATTGCAAATAGTTCTTCTTCTTCTTCTTCTTCTTCTTCTTCTTCTTCTTCTTCTTCTTCTTCTTCTTCTTCTCCTTCTTCTCCTTCTTTTTCTTCTTCTTCTTCTTCTTCTTCTTCTTCTTCTTCTTCTTCTTCTTCTTCTTCTTCTTCTTCTTCTTCTTCTTCTTCTTCTTCTTCTTCTTCTTCTTCTTCTTCTTCTTCTTCTTCTTCTTCTTCTTCTTCTTCTTCTTCTTCTTCTTCTTCTTCTTCTTCTTCTTCTTCTTCTTCTTCTTCTTCTGCTGCTTCCTATTCTTATTTCGTCTACTCTCCTCTTTAACTGATTCAGTGCCAAACATAGAGTGGGTTTGGACCAAACATAGTAGACAATCATATGAACAAGTATTATAAAGTACAATTTTATTCACTGAGCATTAAAACTGCGGAAAATACCACAAAAACAAAACATTTAATAAGATGACCCTAGTATGGTGATATATCGTCCCTCTGCCCAAATGGGATATCATATAGGCGATATGTTATCCTTCGGCACTGAATCAGCTAATTCATCCTCCTTTTCTACGGGTGCTTTGGATAAATGTCTTCGATAATTATACTGTCATACTGGTTCTCATGTTGAACTAGACCATTTTATCTATATCCGCTTCAGTTAAATGCAGATTTCAGTTTAACTCTGAAACAGGTCTATATCTCTTTTTAGCTCACTGTGCTTAGGGCACTCCTACACAGCATATTCAGATGTGTGTTTTGTTAGTCCACACGTGTGTAGAAGTGAAGCAGTGTAAGGAAACTTAACACATGTAGGTGAGTAAAAGAACCCTTCTCACGCATTTGGGGTTAATGGATATATGGTGCTTGTCCCACATTGTAATAGACCAGTCGGCATACGATGATTGATATAGTCAATATCATACCGGAAGCTTTTACTTGCAGAACAATTCTGGAGCAGTTTAGAGAGGATTAGTATGGGAGGCCAAGTCAATAAAATGAAAATAATGATCCGCTCATGCATGCACATGGCCTTATATAGAAGCGGGTACACTAATGATCGAACACTGTTGATATTATTTTATGGAGCAACAAAGCAAAAACTTCAAATTGTCTGTGTTATTTAATTACGTCTGTAAATTCTCTCCTTGTAAAGTTACAATATCTGTTTTATAAGCAAGGGATCAACTTTCACGTGATGAGATGTATTAGGTATATGATGCTAGCCCCATTTTATCAGACCAACCGGCACCCAATGGGTGATGTGGTCAATATCTCACATGCAGACTTTACTTTAGAGCAGTGGTTCCCAAGCTTTTCAAGCAGAGGGCCATATCTACTATTTTCGGTAGTTAAGCGGGCCACAACGTTATAAAATTATTAAAAGTCGTGCAATATAATTCTTACCTTTCTTAACTTTCGTCAACAAAATTCTAAAACTTTAAAGGCAGTCAGTGTCAATACTACACTGCGGTCATTTTTTGGTTTAAAATCAAAAGTTCATTTAACAATAAATTTTAAATCAGTTTCGAACATCGCTATTAATGTAATTAATTTATAATTGTAACTGTTCTTCAAAACAAGTTACTTAAGTTCAGATGCCAGTTTATCAATGTCTGGGCACAAATCTGTCGTGCCCAAAGTCATAAGCGCAGCTAGGTTACTGTCGGTGAGTCTGGAACGTTGCTTTTTGTTTTTGTTTTTTTAATAACGGTCATTGCGGAAAATGACTGCTCGCATCTGTAAGTCGAACCAAAACGACAAATGTATCTCTGGGTGAATGAACGCAAGTGTTCAAATTGTTCGACAGGCAATAGTCGCCAGAATGAAATCATATGATCAGCTGAAGGTGAAGCAGCCAGCTCCAGAAATTTACATCTCATTGCAGAATTGCATTTCAAATCAATTACTTCGTGCTGAAGGTTTTGCTGTAATTGACAGAGTTTGGCATCAGGGAATACGAACTGATTTATGAAGAGGGCAACATTATCCTCCTCTATTGTGAACTCTTGAAATCTCGACTGAAAGATATCCAGAAGATTTTCAACGTTTACTTTGTACTGTAACATGTCACATTTCTTTTCCATCACAAGCGTGTTCAGAGTTGGAAACGCCTCTAAAGTCCCTTCAGTCAGCTGCCCGATAAATAGTCGTTGTCTTATTTTAAATGAAAAATGCCATAGCACAAATTTGCGAATAGTTTTTTTTTTTTTTCTGGATCCCCGCATTTAAAGAGTTTACATAAGACGTGATGTCCACCAAAATGTCAAGTCATTAAGCCAGTCATCGTTAATCAGACATTCCCGGTCTGTAGGCAATTCATTTATTTCAGACAGAAACAGACACTATTTTTTCAGTGCCCAGAAACGTGACAGAACTTCCCCTTTAGATAGCCATCTGGCATCACAGTGTAACAGTAGTTTCAGTATTCCTCGTTCAGGTCTGATAGAAACTGTCTGAACTCACGCCTGTTCAGCGCCTTACTTCGAATTTTTTCACACATCTCAGAACAACATCCATGACATGTTCAGATTTAATGTCTTTCCACACAGAGCTTCTTGGTGAAGGATACAATGATATTTTAATAAAGTGCGGCCACGAAACTGTTCCAATAATGCTAGGCAACCAGACATTTTACCGGTCAAAGCCGTAGCACCGTCCAGTTTGGTTCATCCTATGTTGTTTTCACAATACTACCGACTCTCCTAAACTGTTGTAACAGACGACACCATGGCGCTCTGCGCACTCTGACTGGTCGACAAGGCTGGGATATGGGGACTTCATAACTTTTTGTTGCAAACTGAACAGGTGCATTCGATAATATCTGCGCATAACAACCACGAGCAGAGTAAGTTATCGCACGCTGACGGGGCTCTCCCAGTGCATTTTTGAAATTATTAAAATATATTATATTAAATAACAAGGCCTCGCGTGCCACTTTATGAGCTGGCGGGCCACAAATGGCCCGCGGGCCGTGGTTTGGGAACCTCTGCTTTAGAGTATTTTTTTTTTTTTTGGTACAAATTTAAGGCCAGGTATACCGGTAGCCCAGATTAATTGAACAATAAATATCCCTGCCCTGAAGGAGTTTCGACCACTTGACCACCGAGCCGTCAAGCAAGCGTGCTGTGTTAGCCATTACTGGGGCTGGTTGTTTGTATTGATCTACATGCATTTCCGGCCTCATAACCTATTTCACCATTTTAACCTTGTCGGGCCCCGCGGTATCTGGACAAATCCAGAACCTCGGAAAGGTTTAATTTAGAAAGTTATCTGGCTGTGTAACGTATCTTGTAACCCCCCGTGTAGGAGAAGGAGGAGAAGAAGAAGAAGAAGAAGAAGAAGAAGAAGAAGAAGAAGAAGAAGAAGAAGAAGAAGAAGAAGAAGAAGAAGAAGAAGAACAAGAACAAGAACAAGAACAAGAAGAAGAAGAAGAAGAAGAAGAAGAAGAAGAAGAAGGGAGAGAAGAAGGAGGAGGAAGAATATGAGGAGAAGGAGAAAGAGGAGGAGGAGGAGGCCAGAGATAGGTAATTAGAGTTTGTATTGACGAGGTCGGTGACAACTTGAAGGTTTATTTTGCTTACGCAGATCTGAGGATATCTGAAAAGGCTACCACCGTCACTGGTGTTATTGCTTGTGATGTTAATCATATTTCACGCAAAAGTGAACGAATATTTGCATAACGTGATCTTGATACATTCTGTGCCAAACATCTCATCACAAGTGTATTGGTAGCTTATTGCGTGGTATATGTTTCTTAACTTATTGTGTATTATCATATTAACTCACTTTATCGTAATTGTTTCTTTAACTCTTCCTGTTTAATATGGTTATTATTTGAACTCATGTAGGTTTAACTTTCTGTGTTTGACTTACCAGCTGCTTTGGGCATAACTAGTTAAAGTAACAACTGCTTCAGATATAACTAGTAAAAGTAACAACTGCTTCAGACAGAACTAGTTAAAGTAACAACTGCTTTAGACAGAACTAAAGTAACAACCGCTTCAGACAGAACTAAAGTAACTGCTTCAGACAGAAATAAAGTAACAACCGTGTCAGACAGAACTAAAGTAACAACTGCTTCAGACAGAACTAAAGTAACAACCGCTTCAGACAGAACTAAAGTAACAACTGCTTCAGACAGAACTATTGTAACAACTGCTTCAGACAGAACTATAGTAACAACTGCTTCAGACAGAAATAAAGTAACAACTGATTCAGACAGAACTAAAGTAACAACTGCTTCAGACAGAACGAGTTAAAGTAACAACTACTTTACTCACTCAGCTTTAGGGAAAGTAACAATTGTTTCAGATATAACTAGATAAAGCAACAACTGCTTCAGACACAACTATTGTAACAACTGCTTCAGACAGAACTATAGTAACAACTGCTTCAGACAGAACTAAAGTAACTGCTTCAGACAGTACTAAAGTAACAACCGTGTCAGACAGAACTAAAGTAACAACTGCTTCAGACAGAACTAAAGTAACAACCGCTTCAGACAGAACTAAAGTAACAGCTGCTTCAGACAGAACTATAGTAACAACTGCTTCAGACAGAAATAAAGTAACAACTGATTCAGACAGAACTAAAGTAACAACTGCTTCAGACAGAACGAATTAAAGTAACAACTACTTTTCTCACTCAGCTTTGGGGAAAGTAACAATTGCTTCAGATATAACTAGTTAATGTAACAACTATCCCGAACTGAAAGTGTTATTCAAAACACGGTTCTCGTTCCGTTAAGTCTGACAATTCTGGACATGAATCTAGCGCGAATCATGATCCTCCAAACCAAGACTTTTGTGATGCATTATCCCTCATACTAAGATTTGAATAACTCTTGATGACATGTACAAAGTTTGGCATGAATTATGACCCCGAATAAAAAATATTTGTCTTTGACAATTGTTGACATACAGTTGGCGTGAATCAAAACCCCGAATATAAAAATTTGCGTGATTCATACTACCGAATACCATACGGTGAGGCTAACCATTCTTGACATAAAATTGGTGTGCATCATGATCCCGCAAATCATTGCACGATTCAATATCCAAGACTACCAAATTCTGTTCGATTCATAATCCCGAGCACTAAAATTTGCTCGATTCATGCTTGCTTGCTTGCTTGTGTTCGCTGGCTGTGAACTCCAGCTCGAAGTCCTGTATGCCGGATGAAAACATCCTGTTGTCCAACATCAGTGTGATGTCATACAGGACCTGAGGGTTGCGTGAGTATCCGTTGTCCCATGTCAGGCTTATTGATGTGCAGACTGGTGGTTCCTCGCCATGCAGGCAGACACTCTCCGACTTCGGAGGAATCAACGATGCTACTGACTTTAGCCAGGATCCCAAAGGGACCTGTTGCTCAGGAAGCTCGGCTAGGACGCGTCACTAGGTCTTGGCCAGTATAGAACCCGGCCCTGGTGCCTTGGAAACACCTCTGCGTCCCGCTCGATTCATAATCCAAGACTACCAAAATTTTCTCGATTCATAATACCGATTACAAAATATTTGCTCCATTCATTATCCCGATTGCCAAAATTTGCTCTATTCTTGATCCCGCATATCAAGCTTTGAAATAAACTAAAAGCTAGGGATACGTTATTGTGTTCTTCGTCGAATGCGTCAACCCCCATTTTAGTCACGCTTTTAGGAAAAATGTCTTGGGGAAATTATGACAACCTGGGCGATGTAGGGTAATAGAGACACGGTTGACATATGGAGGCACACACACAGACACAGATAAAATCACAGAAAGACAAAGAGACAAATGCAGAAAGAGGCAGTTGACACAACGACAGAGAGATATGGAGAGGCAGAGAGAAACAGAGATATGCAGGGAGAGATACAGATAGAAGACAGATATAGAGAACTAGAAAGAGAGAAAGACACAGAGAGACTGACAGATAGAAAGACAGTGAGAGACAGATAAAGACAGAGAATAGAGAGGGGAGAGAGAGAGAGAGAGAGAGAGAGAGAGAGAGAGAGAGAGAGAGAGAGAGAGAGAGAGAGCGGGGGGGGGGAGGCGAATATTTTGCTCCATTGCCTTTAAAAACGACCACCGGCTCAGCTTACCAAGAACAGTAACAGATGGTACAGAAAGTGTGGCACTCGACATGGCAATAATGATAATGGCTACGGGTCACAAACACACTTGATACCTAACGAAAACCAGTATATCGGGATGTGCGGAAAAAAACAGTTTCTTTCGCGGTTTACACTGACATTATTTATCTACGAAGAATGAAAACATATAAATAATGTTGATATTATACCGTAACAATTTCGGCTGTCGAGTTGTGCACACTATATTTACATCTTTGATCAAATGTTGCCTGCCGTTTTCATTAACGTGACCAAATGTCCTGATCTGTCTGGTCTTATCTAGCCATAACTTACCCACAAGTCGACATTTTCCAGTCTCGTGACCATCTTTTCTCAGACCATTTCTGCGGGTATTATTGCTCCCCCCCCCCCCCCCCCTCTCTTCCCCGCCGTCGTCACTTCTGGCCCCAAAACACCGATACTCATTCTTCACGTTGAACTTAATGTATGGCTGTTGTAGCGTGTTTGTTGTGATCAAGTATTTTGGACATTTGTTTCGTGGGTTTCCACAGCACTATAATAATCAAAATAAAAACAATGTGTTCCCCTAGTGAATTTGAATAACGAAGACACAAACCATGGATTGTACGATCTATTGCATGCCATATTTCACTGCATCTCGTCAGGTACATACTGCAAAAGTCACACAACATTGAGTAAAATAACTATGGACAATGGTTTGTAAAAAATGAATCATGACAATGACAGTAGGGACAGTTACGCATGTGTGGTAAGAGATGTTTCCACCGTGCCCTATGCAGGACGTTACAATCAACCCCCAGGTTGATTTTATAGATAATTTTATATTTAATAGCTTATCATTGCTTTCTGAATGAGAAGTCAACATGTCAGTCCAACTGACCTGTGTAGGGAATAAACCCGCTGCCCGGCTGTCAGCACACAGTAAATTAAAGAGTCAGCGCTCTGATCTTTTCAGCCACGCTGACCGCAGTTTATAACAGTACACATAGATAGATTATCATCATAAAGCATGTTCGTTGCAGAACGTCTCTCCCAAACCAGGCCCGGACGGAATGTTTTAGATCTCCAGTTCTCCTGACTCATGCACCCACATACCCAAGGTGTCTGCAAAGTCCCGAATCCACACTGGTGGTAGTCCACCCTGCTTCTTCGTCAGTAAACCATGCCTTCAATCACTGATCTTTCCAAGCCACTGTGACTTTTCTTATGACCACTGTGACGTTTCATATGACCACTATGACGTTTCGTATGACCACTGTGACGTTTCATATGACCACTGTGACGTTTCATATGACCACTGTCACGTTTCATATGACCACTGTGACGTTTCGTATGACCACTGTGACGTTTCATATGACCACTATGACGTTTCATATGACCGGCGTATATCCGTTTTGGATACATGATGGTGTTTATAAACCCTCGTTTCTTCGATGTTTAGATCTGGTAGAATATGTATGTTCTATGGGCGAAGAAGACATAGAATATAAATACGATACAATTCTAAGTGCATTTTTAAGAAACGTAAATGCAAACAATAAAATACAACAGAAATTGAGAACACAATAAAACATACGATACAGAACCAAGTATTGAAGTGATCTAGCGAATTAAAAAGCATAAATAAGATAAAAAGAGGATAGTAACAGTTCTAATCAATGCACTCCGTTAGTGCATTTAACTGATTCAGTGCCGAAGGATGCTATATCGCCAAATATAACTAACCATTTGGACCAAAGGGCTTTATATCGCCGTACTGGGGTCATCGAGTTATTTGTTTC